>CANTFL010001287.1:0-503878 GCA_947650285.1 Hyaloperonospora brassicae | reverse complement strand
AACCAATGACATAGTGATTTTTGTGGCGGCCAAATGTGGCTCGCCACGAGCTCATTATTCTCAAAATTCTCCGAGCTTTAGAGTTTTACAACTAGGCAAAAAATGTGTCAAGTTTAAATCCAAGACTTCAAAAATGAAGCTAATCGTGTGCGCAAGGCATCTTAGCTTTAAATTTGTCAAAAAATAGTATGGGGGAGGAGTAGCTGTGTGATGGAGACCAAAAAATGTTTGAGTTATATATGGTGTGCACTATACGTCTTAGCTTTGATTGACTTCTAAAAGCTCAAGTGTCACCCACGTCATGTCGTGTCTCACCGACTTCCTTGCATACACCTTTTGGTAACCACCACGAACGCTGTTGACTCCCTTGCGTCGTACCACTCATCCACGTTCGTGACGTCAGCGTCGTCAAACTTCCGAACACCGTCCGTCGGGATGGCTTTCGAGCCCAACGAACTCATCACTAACGTTTGGTACTACGTAGACGAAGCGACCAGGACGCAAAAGCTCTCTGCTTCTTCCTGCTGCGGGCCCAGACCATCATGTCATCCGAGAGAGTCATCAGACCCACCGCAAGCTGAGGGCACTCGAGATGCTGATCTGGAGCTCTTCGACTTTGACTGCAACTTGACACACCAAGATCTCCGAAGCGATATCGAGTCTTTAATGCGCCAGGCTGCAACTGTTGGTGTCAACGAGATGCTGGTGCCTGGTGCATCAATCGAAGACTCTCAACGAGCTCTCGAACTGTGCAGGCAACACCCGACACAGCTCTTTCCAACAGCTGGAGTGCATCCGTACAACGCCCGGGCAATGCCAACGGCTGAGGAGCTCGCAACGCTTCGAGATCTCCTCAAACTCGAACAAGTTCGTGCAGTCGGAGAGTGTGGCCTCGACTACTCGCCGAGTTTTCCAGAACGAAAATATCAGCGACGATGGTTCGCTGAGCAATTAGCGCTGGCCTGTGCGCTGAAGAAGCCACTGTTCTTGCATGAACGACAAGCGCATGACGACTTCATTGAGCTGATTGACGAAGCCACCAAGCATTGTGCCGGATACTTCCCGCCAGCAGTCGTGCACTGTTTCACGGGGAATGAGGAAGAACTAGACGCGTACATTGCCCGTGGCGACAACTGGTACATTGGCATCACAGGGTTCATTTGCAAGCCACAAGGAGCTGCGTTGAGAGAAAGGCTGAAGCACGTGCCGTTGAACCGCCTTGTTCTGGAGACAGATGCGCCGTACATGGGGTTCCCCAAATGTCGCCGTGCTGAGGTGTCCGGAAGAAAGAAACAGTATCCAAATGTGCCCAGCGCCATGCTGCTCGTGGCTCAAGCTGTTGCTTCTGCGCTCGGTCGGTCACCGCAGGAGGTTGCGAAACGAACGCGGGCGAATGCACGACGCTTTCTCTCGCTGCCGATGAGCTAGTGGAGAGAGCTCGACACCTTCGCAGGCATTCGTAGACTTCGTGGATGGACTTTCGTGTCAGGGCATGTGGCACGTGGCTGCAGCATGGAAGACGCGGACTCGCTCACCCAGTCCTCTATCTCCTTTTTATCTCATTCATAGCGTCAAGCCTCTGTATCAACTGTCTCTAGGGGGAGTGTTGTTAAAGGCAATAATGCTCGGCACGCGCGTGTCCGACCTCCGTGAGCTCCACTCTGCGACCGCGTTCTCCTCCTCGGCACTTTCGCACTCGCTGTCCGTGCTCAATATGCTGCTCGTCGACGTCGAGTGGGACGACGCCGCTCTCGGTTTCGTGCACTTGTGCACAGCCTCGAACGTATCGTCCCTCTCGATCAAGAACCGACTGATGGCGGCGGCAATGACTGCCACGCTGCGCTCGTCGTTCGTCACTGTAAAGTCCCAGGCAAAGCTCTCGTAAAAGTCGAGCGTCTTGTCCATCCACTCCCGTTTGTGTTCCTTCAGTCGCAGCCGCTCGGGCTCGAGCGCGACCCGCGCACAGATGCGACGCCATAGTAACTCGCGCTCGACTTGCACGTGGACCGTGTAGAACTGCACGTGCGCAAAGTCCTGCACTTCTTTCATCTGGGCCCGAATGACCGGCTCAAGCAAGCGGCCGTTGGCAGAGTAGAGCACGGCACTGAAGGGCGAGCGGTCGGCGATGAACACTTGCTTCCTACTTGGCTTGACGCGCGCAGCGAGACGCAAGACCCGTTCGAACCAGGAGCAGACCCACGACGTCTCCATGAGCAGGGACTGCGGGTGAAGCGCGTACGAGGGCATGTCCATGAACGCCTCGTCCAGGATGGCGTACCCCTGCGCTTCAAACTCGGCGCAGAGTGCACTTTTGCCGCAGCCTGAGGGGAACCGCGTGGGTCGAACGCGTCGGGACGGGAGTCAAAGGAGGAGAGAGAGAGAGCGAGAGAGAGAGAGAGCGAGAGAGGGAGAGACGTAAGGAGACGGGCATTGACCAGAGGCAACAGAGTGGAATCGAGCGGAACGGAGCGAGAAGAGAGGAGCGAATGCACGTACCGTGGCAGCCTTCGAGCGCGACGACGACGAGTTTCGGAGCCGACGTCATGTCTGTGGTGGGTGGTATAGCCGAATGCTGTGGGGCCATCTGGGGGCCAACGCAGCGCTGGATCGAGCGCAACTGACGACGGAAGGAGCACTCGCGCCAAAAATCTACTGCCCCGACATAGATCGCCTGTAGCCATTCACTTTGCTATGTGCGAACCCGCGACTCGGCCCACGCGACGCGCGCGAGCAGCAGCTGGTTCGTCTGCCGCTTTCGCGCCAAAAACGACGGTCTCCTGGAGCGATACAGTCAGTACGTGGAACGGCTTTCCATAGAACGCACCCATGTACCACACAGTCAGTGCCTTCTTGTTGGGTTCTGCTGTCTTTAGTGCCTTCTAGTTGGGTTCTGTCTTTAGTGCCTTCTAGTTGGGTTCTGCTGTCTTTCGTGCCTTTTGGGCTGCTGCAATGCGCACCAAAGCGTTTCAACCAGCACGTCATTCGTACCGCAAAGCTATTTGATAGCCGGTGGGGGTGGACCCGGTGACGGAAAGTTACACATTCCGTCCTTCGCACACAACAAGTGCGTGGGTGTCTGTCTGGGTGTCTCTCGCCAGGCTCGCAGTCGATTGACCCACAAACCGTCCTGCAGTAGGTAAAGAAGCCACGTTCAATAAGAGAGAGAGAGACAGAGAGTGTGTCTGGCATCACTGCGGGACATTCCCGCGCGCTAGAGACATGAAATTGCCCAATGACCGTGGCCGATTTTGCCGTGCATCTGTAGCCATCTATAGTGTACCCATGACAACGATTCGCCGTCCACGAACGCAAGTACCGGAGGACAGTCCGCCCCGCCATTGATGGTCTTCTGCGGCGCCAACTTCCACGTGTCGAAAGTCCCAGTGGCGCCCACCGCCGTGCGAACGAAAGCCGAATCAGCAGTTAATAATGCAGCCAGGAAAACGTCAAACATCCGCGACTTTGCCACTGAGCTGAAGCAGCGCCTGGAGCCGACGATGGGCGTCGGGTGGCATATCGTCGTGGGCGGCGACTTTGCGGTGGATCTTCGCTACGTACGTAGACGGACTGTCCAAACGTGGGAACGACATACATCGTAACGATGTTGTGGTGTACGCGACGGTGTGTTTCAATGATGCAGCGTGAAGGCGCATGCGTACTGCTGTTCAGCAAAGTCGGCAAGATGAAGGTGCTCCTGTACCGCACAGCACCGTCCGTCTCTCCTCGACCAGCCGCAGAGCACGAAGCTCTGGCACGAGAGCGTAGCGAACTCGTTGCTAAGACAAAGGTCGTGGTACTAGACAGCGATATGGAAGACGAGATGGCGAATGCAGTTATGCAACGGACCACGAGGCTTTACAGTCACTTTGTAGCGACTGCCAATAGCGAAAGCAAGATCGCTGAATCCCTCAAGGTACATTTGTAGAGTGCGACGTTCTATCAAGCGGATGCGGCGACGAGTGCGATACCACGTTACTGACCATGTGCAATGCTGCAGCACTCGCTGACGTTCACGTACGGTCCGACGTGGCAGGTGGTCGTAACTTCCTGTCGTGAGTTTTGCTGTCTGCATATCGCGGATAAGGGCTTGCACATTGACTTCACCGTGTCAAAGCTGCGTGTTGTCGTGTACCGTCACGCTGGCACGAGCTTGGACCGCCAGCTGGATTCGGCGCAGTTTGGCAAGCGTGTCGCGTTCGTTTTGGCCATGATATGTATGCTCCTGTACGTGTTTCTGTCCTTCGCTTCGTCCGAGACGACTACGAAATGTGAGTCACGCAGCGACGAAAACCGCGCAGTAGACGGGGTCGTCTTACCTGAAGGTTGCTCGTCCACGGACGTGACACGCGCGAACGACCACGCGTGGTGGAAGTTTGCTGCGATGCTGGGGATGGTGGCTTGTACGATGGTGGCGTCGCTGATTCGGATGTACGCCAAGTCGCTCAGTCCGAAGATCAAATGTGCATAGGAGCAAACAAACGGTGCTGTGGCTGAACGTGCATTGCCGCAGACGTGCTGAAGTCGACGCAATCGAGAGCAAAGGTTCGAGTGCAAATTTGTCCACCATAGAGAGCTAAAGCAAAGTATGCGAACATCACCCGATTTTTGCAGGCATTCTTGTCGACCGCTTGCCATCGCGTGACCAGCGCACGTGTCACAAGAACGCACATCGAGTCGTTTTGCATCTTGGGGAAGCAGAAGCACGAGCACAAGAACTCGTGTCCACAAAATCATGTGTGTCTGATGTCAGCGGTCGAGTTGCGCTCTTGACTGCGCTGTGGCGTCTAACGAGACGATGCCCGCAGTTTTGTCTGCCTTCTACGGCTTCACTGAGCTCGATCCTTTGCCACACTGCACCAGTGTACTGCGTCAAGAAGATACACGTAACAACTGACGTCGTCCTTATCAGACACTAATTTGTGCCTAGCGAGACATATCCGTACCGCAATAACATATTGCCAACTGCCTCGGGACCTGTTCGAGATCAGACCGGACTTTCTTCGTACTTCGTGAGCAGAAGCGTCCCGTATCCTGTGCTGCAGTACATTCGTGCGTCCAGGCGCTGTTGCGATAGAGCGTGGAACGAGGTCTCGGGAATGTGTAGGCTGACGAAGTCGAGACCCCGGGGCAGCATACGCTCGTGCTGCGGTGCAACTCACTGGCGGGCAACACGACGGTGGAGGCTGATGCAATTCCACGAAAAAGGGCAAGTGCGTCAACAAAAGCAGGTCAAGGTCCAGTTACGCGGGACGACGCCACGCTTCTATCGTCACGTGGTACGGGACGTCAACTGAATCCGTCCACAGGAAGCGTGTCACTGACATCCCCACGTGGGATCGCACCTACTTATGAGCAACGAAGAGCGAGCACCGCAAACGAAGGCACGGGATGGCAAGTCGTGACAGCGCCTTATGGCAATGCTCCATTGCCTTACCATATCACCCATCATGCACGCAGCACATTGATGGAAAGTGTCAAGCACATATCTCTTTTGCGAGAGCTGCAACGAGCTTGGGCCCATTGCTGGACACGCTACTGTTCATCGCTTCACTGACTCGAGTCGCATCATGAGAGGGGTCATCATACCGAGTGAAATGCCCTGCGTGTAGGCGACGTTCTGGCCAGGCTCAGGGACCATGTAGAAGCGACCGACGACACTCGCAAGCACGATCTTCATCTCAATGAAGGCCAGAGCTTGGCCGACGCAGACACGAGGACCGGCGCTGAACGGAGCAAACCTGGTCGCACTCATCGGCATGACGTCACCGGTGTCGCTGTCGAGGAACCGCTCCGGCCGAAACGCCAGCGCATCTTCGCCCCACACACTTGTAAGACGTCCGGCAGAGAACAGTGCAATGCCAATGTCCGTCTTCGCGGGCACAAATGTGCCGTCTGAGAACACAGTGTCTTTGACGCAGTGCGTGGTAATCAAAGGCGCTGACGGGTACAGCCGGAGGAGTTCGCGGATGCAAGCCTCGAGGTACGGCACCCGGTTGACGTCCTCACTCGACGGCGTGTAGGCCATGTCAAAGCTCAGATCGGGGATCTGGGCCAAGATCTCGTTGCGCAGCTTGGTCTCGACCGCAGGATTCTGGCTCAGCATGTGAATCAACCAGCTCATGCAGTCGGCAGTGGTGTCTCGACCGGCGATGATGGAGGCCAAAGCGATGTTGCGCACTTCCTCCGGGTCCATCGCCAGACCTGTAGACTCCATTGTGTCAAGCACAATGGACACAATGTCCTTGTCGGGATGAGGGGCTGGCTGCTCTGCTCTCTTCTGCCTCGCTGCGCGCAAGCGGCGGCGCTCAACGGCATCTGCAATGAAGCCCATCAGGTGCTCATCAATCACGCGCACGTCTTCCCTGAGCCTGCGCTCATCGCCCACATTGAGCCATCGACGGAGCTTCCAGTACCACACGGGCTGCTTGAAGCGCTTCCCGGCGAGAAACTGCGCCTCGTCCATCGCTCGTGCGAACGGCTGGTAAGCTCCGCACATGGAGCCCATCTTGGCACCCAGTCCGATCTCGCCAAACACGTCGAACGTGAAGCGGTGCAAGAGGTCACACACATCAAGACGAGTGCTGGTCGCTGCCGCGTCCGCCAAGATACCGACCAGCTGCTTGGTGTACTGCTGCACGAGCGGAGTCATGTGCTCACGTAGCGCTCGAGCACTGAACAGCTTGACAACGACGTTGCGCTGACGCTTCCACGTCTCGCCGTTCGTCAAGACGATGCCGTGGCCCAGCAAGTCGTAGAACACGTCGTGGATGTAGGTGCTCTTGGGAAAGTGGTCAAAGTGCGTCTTGAGCACAGCTTCGAGGTGCTCGGGCTTGGCGATGCACATCATGTCGTCTTTCCCGGGTAGACGCACCACGAACGCCTCGCCGTCGGTGGCAGCAAACCGATCGGCCAGCCAGTCGTGCATTTGCGAAGCATTGGCCGCGAGTTCAATGGCGTTGCCGAGCAGGGGCAGAGTTCCCGGCAGAACGACGGCGTGCTTGACTTTGTCGCCGGTAGCGTTGGCGGCAGGGGCCTTGTCCAACTTGGCCCAGCACAGCGTGAGGAACACGGCCGCCGACACGAGGCTTAGCACCTCGGGAGACGTGAACAGCGCCTCGAGCATTGTCCAGTGGCTGGCTGCTGGCAGTGTACGCAAGTGACAAGTCAACAACTGTCGTGAGGCCGACGATGGCAATGGGCGACAATGGCGACTCACTCAGTCCATCAAAAAACGAGGCGCAACAACGTGATGCGGCACCGTCCGCAGATGATCCGTTCGCTCGCACGGCTCTTGCCGATCACGGAAGTCAGATGGAGGTCTCTGGTTGTATCTCCATTGATTGGCAGCGCGCGCGAAGAAGCGTCCGCGACGTCGCGCTGAAAGAGTCTGTCTGCCACCCGATTTGCTCGACGTGACCGACCGCTTGACAGCCCGTTCAGAACCGGTCATTGGCAAGTGTGTGGCATTGTGTGCTGCAGCAATGGCCACGCTGTCAGTCAGCTCAGTCGGATGAAGATGCAGTTGCTGTGTGGTGTCATCCAGACGGACGGCATCACAGCTGACAACACGAGGAACTCAAAGAGGAAACGCTGAAGCGCGTGTGCTGTTTGATACCTCATCGATGGAGGGTCAATGTCGTCCAACCGCTTATGCACCGACTGCTCGTTTCAAGCTATACGACCGACAGCTGGAGTCTTGAACGCGAATGGCCTCGACGCGCATCATGAGTGGCGTCTGCATACCCAGCGTGATGCCCTGTGTGTACGCAGGCTTCTGACCAGCCTCGGGCACAAGATGGAAGCGACTCAGGATGTTGGTCACGACGATCTTGATCTCCAGGTACGCTAAATTTCGGCCGACGCAGCTGCGCGGACCGGCACTGAACGCGCAGAACTTGCACGATGACATCTTCAGGACCTCGCCCGTCGTGGCGTCAAGAAAGCGCTCGGGCTTGAACTGCAGCGCGTCTTCTCCCCAGACAGTCGGAAGACGGCCCGTTGTGTACAATGCGATACCAATGTCCGTGTCCCTGGGCACGAACGTGCCATCAGGGAACACAGTGTCGCGACTGCAGTGCGTGGCGATCAACGGTCCAGCAGGATAAAGCCGTAGCACCTCACGGATCGTTGCCTCGAGGTAGTGCACCGTGTCGATTTCCTCCACGGATGGCACGTACTCAGTTTCGGTGGCAAGCTGGGGCAAGTGCTTTAGCAATTCCGAGCGCAGCTTGGCCTCCACGATCGGGTTTTCGCTCAACAGGTGGAGAAGCCAACTCAAGGCATCGCCAGTTGTGTCCCGACCAGCAATCAGTGCGGCAGTAGCGATGTTGCGCACCTCAACTGGATCAACGACCTGGTCTTTCGACTCCATTGAGTCCAAAATAATGGACACGATATCCTTAGCATAATCAGGTCTGCCTGCGTTGCCCTTCTCGATCGCTTCTTGTCGTTCCCGACGACGCTGAATCGCACACGAGACGATTCCCATCACGTGTTCATCGATGACTTGAATCGCACGACGCAGCTTTCTCTCACTGCCCACATTCAGCCAGCGCTTTGTTTTCCAGAGTAAGTCGGGCTGCTTGAAGCGCGCAGAAACAATGTAAAGGGAATCCTCAATTGCCGTGGCAAGCGCTTGGCCACATCCTTGTAGCAACTTTGTCTCCGTACCAAAGCCAATCTCGGCGAAGACATCGAGCGTGTAGCATTGCATGAGACCGAAGGCATCAATTGGCTGCTCCGACGCCGCCGCGCTTTCGAATATCCTGCGCAACTGCACCACGTACTTCTGAGACAAGGGCGTCATGTGTTCACGCAAAGCTCGAGCACTGAAGAGGTTCACAAGCACTCGTCGCTGGCGCTTCCACGTCTCGCCATTCGTAATGACGATACCATCTCCCAGCAGGTCGAAGAAAACGTCGTGAATGTGCTGACTCTTCGGAAAGTTGCTGAACTGCGTCTTGAGCACTTGTTCAATGTGCTCCGGTTTGGCAATGAACATCATATCGTCTTTGCCAAGTAACCTCAACGTAAAGGGCTCGCCATGGCACGACAAGATGTGGTCGGCTATCCAGTCGTGCATTCGTTCCGCGTTCATCAGCAGGTCAATGGTATTGCCCAGAACGGGTATCTTCGATGGCAGAAAGCGAACACGTTGTTTAGCCGTCGCTTTGTCATTGAGCTTTTCTTCGTATGACGCTGTCGGTGCATTGGGGGAAGTGCTCGTGTAGTAGAGGGCGGCAACGACAGCAGCAGCAACAGCAATGAAGCTCGGCACCGCTAAGTGGAGCCACCACATCTAATCTGTGAGAACGGATTGTAGCAGAGACTGCGCTTGGACGGCGATAAGGCTGCGATCGAGGCGGCCACTGCCACGTCCCCTTCGTTGTGTACTGAGTTAACAACTTTGGCTGTGTGTACGTGACGGACGATACCGTCGAGATGCGCTCTAATTGCTGGAGCGACGACGAATAGGGAAAAGTGGAGCTGAAAAGGCGATTTGAAATGCAGGTGAGATGTCAGATGTGATGTCAGGTATGGGAGGCCTCTGCTTTTTGCATGTTTCGTACGCTCGGCAGACGACGTCTAACCTCTAATGAGTTGGAGCGGGCTACACAGTGGTGTCAGCATGTGGCTGCTCTCAATTACATTCGTTTCGTTGGAGCATGTGCGACAAGGCACTTATCGTCCACACTGATGCTGCTCAATTTATAATCAACCCTGACGACTGGATCGACAGATGCCTCGGAGGTACGTGTAGACTATCGAGTAGAACGATCGACAGCAAACTAAATGGCAGTACACTTAATGGTAACAGACTATTGTGTGTGGTAGATATAAAGACTACAATTTCATCTATAAAAGCAACTTTGAAGTATATCTGGAGACAATAATGTACCCCACCGTTGAGCTCGCCACGCATGCCGCGTGTCTGTTCATAATAGATAACATTATTTGCTAACTTAATAACCCATTTGACGTTATGCGCTGCGTTCTGCAAACCGCTGCCGCAAATGAACTATGGCGTTAGGTTTTATGTAATTAAATGCGCTACGATACTGTTAACATGGACTGAACATTCGGTGTCAGTGCCATGTAACGTAATACCTCACTGCATCATCTCATCCTTGTGATATCGTCTTACTGATACCTGTCATTGGCATATAAGACCCCGACCTATTCGTCCATTTTGCAAAGTGGAAGCACGTACAGTATCATTCATGCCAGCTAATCTCACAATTATGACATGGTCATCAACTTTTGAGCAGTGCGCACCGCATCTCGCTCACGCTCATCGCGTGGCAACAAACGGTCACATTTAGCGTCCACGTATTGTCCTAATACTCGGTCAAATCGAAATGCTAGCTCGCCCTGATGCAGCTATACGTGGTTATAGACGTATAGGTCATGGTCTCGACCTCGGTTTTGTCGGCCCGGGCTAGTCAGATATTCTCCCATTTTAGATTGACTCTATACACAAAAGATATTCCACTTCAGCCGGTACTACGTCGACGCTGATGAACATATAGACGTGCCCTGCCGTGACAATTTCGCGAGTGATGATAAGCCAGCGCATAGTGCGAATTAAATGACTCATTAGCCCAACTTAAATGGAAAGAGGTTTCGTCTACCTCTACGGATTCGCCTGCGCCTAGCCAAACGGTCGAGTAAGGATACTCTGTCTCATTTTTACCTTGTCTAATGTGTCGAGTGACTCGCATCATGAGGTAGCTCATTCGAGCTCGCACAGGCCAAACGAGGGAGATTGACACGACGATGATGTGGTGATATGCGTCAACGCTTTTGGTGCGACCACAATTATCGCAAATTCTTGGTGCGACCACAATTATCGCAAATTCTTGGTGCGAGATGAGCCCGCTACATGATAGTGACACCTCAACAGGAAAGATCGATAGGAATTTAATCTAAATTGTCAATATTACCCAACAGCACTTTTGCTAGTAAATATTGAAGCAGCATCACCTTCGAGTGTGGCATTCAGCAACGCGCCATACGTTGGATGTTATAGGCCACTGTATTTACGAGTTATAACATAAAGCACTGCTTGACGCGCACAAGTAGTGGTGAAAAGGTGCCTGCTAGGGATTTGCAGCTCAAATAAGAACGATGGGACTATATCTAGCGTGAAATGCTATCTGATCATATCATCGAATAGCTAATATATATTCCTCTTTTTATGCAGTTCATGCTCCGTTTTTTTACCCTTCACCTGCACGTACAGTAAACACAAGGATCTGGGAGCACGCATTCTTGCACTGCCATCAGTGTGAGAGCCTTACCAGTTATCTGCGGGATAGTGTACATCATTACATTCGTGATGTTTGCTGTTTTTGTATATGAATCCAGGAAATGAGCGACAGCTAGTTCTTTGTGTCGTCTAAGGTAGAAAACACTTAGCGTTTTGACACCGATATTATTTTGTACATAATGGCGATGACGAGTTTAATATATGTAAATGGATCTCCTTAGACATACTTCAGCGAGATCATCCTGAAATTAATAATTTGAATTTAATGTCACTTTCCAAGCACTGCATTTTATTTGTACAACAATGTCTTCCATACGAATACATGATACATACAATTTCGTAGGTGTGACGAAATACGATAGTACAAGCCCAATGCGCGTTTTTGCACAATTTATTATGCATTGATAGCGGATGATGGGATGACACAGTAACGATTGCTTACAATAATTGGAGAGGCGAACACCTATACCAGCTATTTCTGGAATAAACTTGCATCGGCTAACCTAGAGGAAAAAATGTGTGGTGTCTCCTTTTAGGCGAAAAAACGAATACTACTAGCAACTATAGATGCGGCAAGAACACTTTCCTCAATTAGGTCTTTTGGTAAATGTATTGCACCGCATTATAAAGGCAATGAAAGATTCTTCTCCTAAACAATACAATGTTAACCCAACATCCGCCTATTCCTTCACATAATCGTTGATTTCTATCACTCCACAATAATAACGTTCATCAGCCAGTGATGAGAAAGCAATTAAGCACCTGCCTAGAGCCGACCTAGGGTCTTTTTCATACCAACTCTTTGTTGCTAAATTTATATAGTCACGGTGATGAGATAACATTTCGTGACTTAGCACCTGTATGCCGCGCGAGTCAAAACTAGTATGTTTGTGCATAAAAATCGTGGGAAATTTGACAGCCGCTGCTGTAGAATTGTATTGGTTTTAACCTTTAGTGAATCAGTCCGAATAACTATAAAACTTGAGAACAATGAGGCTGGTTTATCTACTTGGCGGTGGCAGTGCACATACATTAAGGCGTTAGAGCTATAACCTCTTGTATACCGTACTTGCGACAAGGATTGATCAGATGAGGGGGATCATGTCTGTTGTTATATGCTTACATATTCGACGTGTCCTCCGTGTAGAATATGTAAGCAGATTATGTATGTGCTGGATCACCGGCGGTACTCATGACATAAGTATTAAATCTTAGGGGATTGTATTTCATGGTTACATTAGTCAACCCATGCATAAAAATGCTCGAAGTTCTCACTGTTGAACAAAAATACCCTGTATCAATCAGAGGACATTACCTCCCATCATTGTCTTCGACATTTTCATCAACTACCGCTTTAAGGATCAATTTCTGTATGGAATAGACTGCTGGGCATATACTCAATATATTTTCTTCTACTTCGTCGATAATATTGCATTAATGCTCTGTGCGCTCTAAATGCTCTGCTGTGACACACGTTCCTACCACAGCGATGATATTGCTATTTTGTTAGTTTTCATGTAGACGCTTCTGGTCTCAGCACCAATGTTGTCAGTACAATTTATTTTGCTCATAATATGTTATCTAATTGTCAAAAGTAATAGTGTGAGAATTGACAACTTTGCGGCGGCATATATGTCTACGAGTAAAATTTGAGAATAAGGTTATTGATTGCTCCAGTTGGATTAAACGTGAAGACGGTTTGCTGCTTTTTTCGTGGTGGCAATTACTGGAGTAGACCGGGCATCATAATTAGCTCTTTATTTTCGTTATGTGTATTTTCCTATTCTGTGTTGTTTCGTCAATTATCACATTACTCAACGCCGTTTTTGTGTCACTAAGTAGAGCTCGTATTGTTTGTGTAGGTGCGTCGTCAAACAAATGTCCATTTTCTCAAAGTAATATCACAACTCAGAATGTAGAAATTTACGGAGTCAAGCGCTCTCTTTACTAAGGTACATTGCGATAAGGTGCGCATACACAAAATTGTTGATATATAAGGCTAGTATATGCAAACATTACCACTTTATCTTTTTTGAAAGAGTACGGCCGTAAAAATTTTTAAAGGGTGCGAATTTATGTATTCGGTCTTTCCATTAATTAATTATAGGTGATCATGGATGCACATATACAGCAATGTCAAGATAACGGATAAAATATCGTTAAAATTTGCCGTGACTCGTTTTATGTGGTATAGAAGCATTACATGCTCAAAAATAACGCATTTATACATGACGATCCATGATAGAGCACATATCTTTTTTAATCCACTTTTGGACGCCAGAAAGATGTGTTATGTTGCCAATGCACTTCGAATGATTACAATAATCGCTCTTACAGTCTTAACAAATATAATTTATTTTTTTAAATATCTCATTTGGATACTACGAAAGTACTCCAATATAAGCATGCAGTCTTTAATTGTTCACGAACTAATATACGAGAGTTCTAGCATTTACAAACCTCAAATAAGCTTTTTTGTATCTGCACAAAAATATCATACTGGCATGAATAATAACACTAGCCAACCCACTCACTAATGTTAGCATTATTGACTGATAATAGGGTAACACCTACAACGATTGGCGAAGCGGTTGTCGATCGCAATGACTTGGCCACGATGCATCACACACTGCTTCTTACAACAATCCATGACGATCTCAGTTCGATTGATAAATAGGATTCTATGTCTAGAAAGACCTCGCACGGCATAGATGTACACAATCAGCTTGAGTTTTATTGAGTAGGACAGATATAGTTCTTTCAGTACAGTTAAATATAGTCCGTATATCCTTTATCAACGCCTTATTATCGAAAGACATTGTCACCTAAAAAGTTGAAGAGCTTAGGAACAGTGTGCGTTTAGCATGAAGTACAATCTATAAGGTAACATGTGACGTAGCCATCCTTATCAATAATCGAGGTGATCTGTTTGCCTAATTTACGCAAAAAATTGACAATTATAAGTTCTCGCGCTACAAGTAAGTAAAATACGCTATCATATATATAATGCTGATTAATAGGTAATTACGTTAGTGTGTTTCATCAATGTATAGTAAAAAACGTTTAAGTCTAAATTTCGGTTGAAGTTTTTTTTCAACAAAGAAAACGTAAATACTTTTATACTTTTTAATTACGCATTATATTATAGTTTAAGCATAATTACCTCGATTTATTCGACGAAATATTTATGATATAGCAAACCCCAGTCTTTATTTCAGCTGAAATCAATGTTTCAAATTAAAAGTTAACCTTTCAACTAATTTGTATGCTGGCAAGTAGGTAAGCTTCAACGACCAGGCATAGATCTGCTCATTAATGCAAAATATCTTTGTAAGCTTCATATGTATACTATGTTTCTTTCTCAACATGCTGCTTCAAACATCGCCTTCATCTCAAGTAACGATTATAGAGCTGTGCTGGTGAATCTACTTAACGTATATTTAACCGCACAATAGTTCGCCTCGCGTCAATTATACAAAAAAATGACGACTTATGCATGCAAGTTTACGGTAGATCTGCTATACTAAATCCAACGTTTCATGTTGTTAAAAGTTATTGAAGCTAATTAGTATACGCGTAGTTGTATATATGTCCCCCATTAGGTCAAGGCTAGTAAACAAATTCGATTGCAGTCAAAAAGTGTGCGTGCACTATATCCATACAATAGCTTTGGCCTACACATTTTTAAAACATAAATCACTTTATTTGACATTTGCCTTCGATAACCTCTCACAAAAATTTGATTTAAAATACAATTAGTATGATTGACTATGTAGAAGTATCATAATAATATCATCCCAGCGTGTGGAAGGCCATTCGCATTGAATCAAGTATTTTCACGCATTATTTGGCAAACGTCAACCCATTAAAAAGCCTGAAATCAAGTTGCTACTGGCGATACGAATTACCGATTAGAACTATCAATTGCCACGTATTCATTCGCTAAAAACCTCAAATAAATGACTTAGTCAATAAGAATACATGGAAATTAATAAAACTTAAAAATTGAATGTCAATGTTTGTCAAAATCGTCATGATACTACTTTTGCAAAAAGAGGATGATGTCCCTATAAAAATACACATATAATAGTATACTGGTATATTGAATCAAAGCAGTAATATTCCTAGCTCTCCCTGCCGATATTACGGTCTAATCAATACGCAATGATGTATAATCACAATGCGGAAGTCTCGCATTAGTATTCTGACGTGATTACAAGCGCCGTTACGGAATGTGTCACAGAAATAAAATTAATTAAAACGCTAGGACGCAACCGAGCCGCACGTAGTATAGTGTTCACCATAATTGTTTACTGATTTAATTTATACATGTAATGAAGAATAACAGCTTGTGTCGGCTATGACATCGGTATTATATATACCCTGATATAGGTTGTTAAACGTTACTGTGTATCGACATATTCTATATAGACCTTTTCGTAACGAACTAAAAGGACGATTTTATCAAAAAAGCACTACCCAACTCGTTCAGTATGTGGATAAAGCAAAAATGAATTTTAGTAATTAGTTTCATAGATGCACATTACACACACATGGGAGCGATCAAAAAGGCGCCCAATCAAAACAATAGTGCATAAGCACCATTGAAACGGTTCATCGAGTCAATATAGACAAAACACAAATTGGGCCAATTATAATTAACATCTGACATGTTATTTGAGTACTCTTTAACGGATTTAAATTCATAATATGCATAAATCACTTGGCAGGTTCAATACTCGTAAGCTCAACTGAGTGCTCAGAAGATAAAAGTCGTTTGAATCAAACATGAAAGATCTAAAATGTCGACGAGAAAAACATGGTAAGTACAAACAGATATATCAAAAAGGCACTTCGTGATTCTTCAGTTTCATTCTAGTTTTAATGTCTATAGCGGAATGCACCGAAAGCATACTATACAAAAGATCAAAATCAGGCGTTAATACAATGCGGTTTGAGCATGAAGAAGTATGTAACGGAGCCATATTGGCATTTAAATGTGTTGGAGCTACATCCAAATATTTCTTATATCGCTCAAAATAGAAGCTACATTTTATATAGCGTCTGGTCTATGTCATATAAAGACTATAAACTAAACGAATGAATAATTAAAAAAAATATTTTTTTTGAATTCTAATTCTTGTATAAATTTCACTAGCCGAACAGTATAGCGCCATAGCTAGAAATACGGATATTGTTTGATCTACATATTACAAGCCAGAAAAACTGTATAATTTCGAGTTTATAGCACTGCAGCAGCCTATTTTTACCAGAAAATTAATTGCATATTGAGGATGGTAAGAATATAAAGTGGATATTGCCGGAGCACTTTGATCCATTTAAGTCTTTAAACAAAAATATTATAACCAAATCGAGTGATTTGATAAATACCAAGGATTTTTTAAAGTACACAATATGGTGATGGCGAGGTACTAATTGAGTCATGTATCCGAAATAAAAGTTAATGAGCGCAGATCGCTAGGAGAAGCATGCGTATGACGCGAAATTCAAAATTTAATGCGAATTTCTTTGAGTTTTTAAACCCTCGACTTTTTGGATAATGAGAAGTGGTCAATGGGATAGCGCTACACTTTTAATATTCAAATTTTATATGATGCTTTTGGGGTAGTCAAATCGGTAAATAATTCATCCTTCATTATCATGTCATGACTAATTGCATGCAGATAAGTCACATTGGGCCTACAATTTAGACAGTAGTTGATGAGTTGCATCCGGAAGGTGTAACGGGGCAACCCATTATTTCAATTAGATATAGCTTTCTTACATAATGACATTAGTAGGTACATGCTGTATCCGAATGGCTAATACATCACCTTTTTTACTGTTGCGCTATTATTGGTGTGCCAAACCCAATAATTAGCCAATCGTTAATTGACCTACTTTGCGTGGATCTTACGAGAAGAGAACCCCTCGTACTTAGTATGGATTAAAAACAAAAATAAAAAAAAGAATTAATTTTGCTATATAAAAAACAACAGCGCCCTTTTAAAGCATTTAATGTAAGACGGCAACGGGGCTCTTACCCCGTTACAGAAGGTATTACATAGAGAAACATGTATTTTCCTGAGAAATAAAAATAAAGGAAAGTCATACGAAATATAATTGGCGCTGGCAAATATACGTCGTATGAATATATTGTTTTGGGAAGCGTTAAGCAAACAATTGAACATTGTCGATTTTTAAGCGTTTATATGGGTAATTCATGCGGCAATATATTAAAGCTATATGTCATGTCTCTTGTTGCGCAAATTAAAATGGCTCTGGCAACGCATTACTGCAAACAAGATGATACAGAAAGGTTAAAATCGCTGACGATACCAAAAGGCGTCCACGTGAAAAGAGACGTGTGATCAAAGAGCCAACGCACTTTGCGAAATGAAGCTGAATTTGTACCTGTTGAGGTTGTACTCGCATATCTATATACGACCGTGTGAAGACAGGTATTTACATTCAAGTAAATCGTAAATGAAATAAATCAGGACATTCTGATATGATTGGCGTTTGGATTATACTAATTATATTTTGGGTGCTTTATTTTGACAATTTTATATAGATGCTACGCTAACATATTATATCTATACGATAAAGTCTTATATAAATACAAACATGACGTTGCCAAAAGTTATAATTGGCATCGCCTTATAAATATGCTATATATTTTACAACATACTTATTGCTAATTCGAATGACATGGCGCGTAGAAAAGGTACAACGTTGTGATGCCGGAAGATATGATTTTCATACTTAGGCAATATTTCGTGGGCGGAATACGGACTAAAGGTTTATGCTTGAACTAAGGTACAAAATCCTAGTAGTACGTTCTGTATATGCATGCAGCCTGATTCGGGATAGCTATGGGGTTCGAGTTGGTTTAAATAATATACATTTTTTTCTGGCTGTTGCTTTTGATTGTTATTGAGAATTACCCGCGCAAAAGAAGTTTTAGTTTTAAATTACTGATTATAGAGATGCAAATATAAATTTTGACATTTGCATAAAATAAAGCGACCAAGGGTAATTACTGCATTTTGATCTTAATTAAGCAATATCTTTGAACGAAGATGTAAGCATTCAATGCGAGATATAGTAGTTTTGTCTTACTGCAGCGTCGTGATATTCGCCACGTATCTTCTAGTTACTTATAAACGTTTTCTTTCCTACCGATGGTAATCTTGCTCGCAAATTATTCTGATCTCAGATTGAGTAGGACTAAAAAGAGCCTTGCACAACTAACAACGCATTACAGGTGTATGGCATCGTAATACATGTGTTTTTAAAGATAAATCATATGGTGATGAGGCACGACTAGTGTAGTTAAGACAAAATGGATTGCGGTGAAGTACGCATCTAACAAGGTTTGTTTGTTTAAGATTTATCGGAGTAGGATGAATCTGTAGCGGCGCTGGACTCGATATAAAGAAGGATATGTAAATTTGTTAAAAATCAGGCATGACGATTTGTGTCTGAAAACCTTCAGTATGTATAGTGTAAGTCATCACTGCTACGGTATGTAGTAGTAAGATTGTAAAGGGGTTTTAAATGTGTATGATGCTAAATCGTGCTTACGGATAAAGCAACACATTAACATTATTTACTATGTTGTACGATTGATGGCCACAACTAGTCACGTTTACGTTTCTTATCGATTTAGTAATCCACACTTATGCCCATCAGACCCTATATGAATAGTTTTAATCGATTAGTAAATTCGGATTATATAAACGATCAATCTGGTAAGCTGAAGACGAATTGTACGGTAATGTTGCCACGCAATCTCATGCCATGGTAATAAAGCCGCGATTAAAGGCTTTAGTATCAAGCACACGGCTCAATCTCTTAAAAATACTCGCAGACCATTTGAGTTCAGTGTTTTTATAGCCGCTGAATATTTCAGATCCCAACTTCAATTTCTGGCCTAGCACTTTATGTGATCGTATTTGTTTTTGCAAATTTTGGATTTGATTACTATATTAATTTATGTTGCTATCGGGGGTTTATAGTACCCGTAAAGGATATTCTCTAGAAGAGATAATATATTGCATCAGCCTTCATACATGTAAAGAATCATATGATTTTAAACGACTTAATGATATAAATGTAAATCTTGCATTTTTGTATAGAAATAAAAACATTGCCTCATTTAATCTTAAAAAACAAACAAATGCCTTAGATAATTGAAAAATAAAAAAATACCGTCGATAATAAAAAATATAAAAGATGCCTCACGTCCTAATATACTAAAGCAATGTAATAGAAATACAACCACTATTCCGTAATCATTTTCGTTTTCCGATTTTACGGCCGTGACCAATCCCCGACCTTTTTAAGAAGCCGCGGAGAGGGTTCTGCCGCGAGCCCACTGCATTGCAGCCACCAGCTGCGGGCATACTGCGCTTGCAGACAATTGTTGCTTGCGCAGACGTGAAGTTTGCAACGTAAATGCACCTTCGTATCATCGGTTGCGGTCGTAAACACAGTCAGTCGGTGCTAATGTTGTAAATATTAATGTTAATGTTATTGCTTTTATTCATGTTGTTTCAATGTAATAATGATGCTTCTACTGCTGTTGATGTTGGTAGTGTAGGTGCTGCGGTTGCTATTTTTGTTGTCCTACTTGTGGGATCGCATTTCCGCGCTCATCGGAGCTTATGCGTCGACGTTGACCTTCGCCGCTTCGCAGTGGGCGACACCGACGCTCGCCGAGTCCGTTTTGACGCCGGTGAAGTTTTTGTAGTAGTCGCAGTCGGAGCTCGGGTCGTATACGAAGCAGGCTGAGCAGCATAAATGAAGATTTAATCGCGTGTGGCAGCGGTAAAGTCACGAGTGCAGTCGTTGCATTGGATGGGGTCGCGTGCACGAACGCCTGCGACACGCGCGTGCTGGTTCTTAATGACGGACAATGTACGTGTGCGCGTGTGTGTAGCTCGCAAAATACGGGTGTAAACATGACCTTACCGATATACGATAAAAGAACAATTTCACCGAACACTATACGAATAGGATTAAAGCAACTTGTACTCTGAATTTACAGCACCTATTGTAAAGGGTTAAAAAGGTTGCTTCGTGCTCTTACAAATTGAGTTGAAAACCATCATAATCATAACCAACACTTGTATCGATGTGCTGCGTTTAAGTAGATTGAAGTGTGGCTACATCATGATTATGCTTCTTTGTGCCACATCAACTCGTGTACACTAGGACGTGAGGCATTTTTCAACTTTCAATTATATGAGGCATGCTTTGATATCGTGCTTTAATTGGGCTTTTTTCGTGATTAATCAGGGCATTTGTCATTCTCCCATACACGTAAGAAACCGATCATTTGATCGATTTTACAATTTATCCATATGAAATTAGTCGAATGTAAGATCGTATAAAAACACAACATCATCTTGCCAATCGTGGAATTCTTGGTTGCAAAGGCTATTATTGATTAAGATGATTTAAGATCAGCGTGATACTTAACTGCTAGAAAAATATCTGCAATTTATGTGTACTAAAACGTGATCATGTTAATAACTGCATTTTGCCCGTCTGTCCGCTCGATATATACAATATGCTCCTCGCAGTTTCCGTTCGCATACCCTCTGCCTTCATACCTCGACATCCTTTCAAGTTGAGGGGAATCTTCATTTCTTCCTCCGCATGTCCAGGTTTTACCAATTGGTCAATTGTGTGTGGTTGGAACTTACTTGGGCTCGTCGTGCACTCGAATCCATAATGATCCACAACCTGTCAAAAAATATCGTTTATTACAAGTCACTTGCGTCAAGACCCGTATTAATTATGAAGGCGAAATCTTTGTAGTGCAGTAGGTACCTATATAGACAAGCTTTGCCCCAAAAAATTGTTGTGTCCATGATATTTGTCGAAGCGAATTTAGTATTATTCCTCATCTGATCAAGTGCTTCCTCAGCCTGGCATATAACAGACATTTTATTATATCTAAATAAAGATTGGTTGGGCGGCGTACATGGTCACTTTTTAGACTCCAGCGTGTCAGTCTAAATATTTATGGTGTAATCGGATAAAAATGACGGCACGAGTAAAAGCGTGAGATTGTAATTGAGAAAAAAATTCATACACGGGTTTCTGATGGCTAGATTCGTCACATTTACGGCGACATTGCAAGGACTGCAATGGAGCTTCATCATAACACACCTAATGTAATTTAGACAACTCATATCCCATAAATGGCGGTAACTATTATAAATGACCATAACTATTGCTAAAGATATATCATCGATGCATATTATTTTTTCTTCGCTAAATGAAACTTGTTATGGTATCTCCGTCGACAGCAAAGTGTAATTTGTTCATAATGGCGTCTCGTCGATAGTGGAAGATGATATAAAGGTTACGTGAACAATATACTCAAACCATATCCTGATTCAATATCTGTTTTGCTTACTTCCTCCTTTGAACAACCCATGCAGATCTGATTAAGGAATGAATGTGTGCAAAGTCCGCTGCATTACCACATTTACTGATAATGAATACAGGCAATGCTATGATTTCTGAGTGTATCCCTTGAATTTTACAAGTCATCGAAATTACCATACGATACTACTTTAGGGGTATAATACGAAGTATGTTTGGTCGCTCCTGTAATACAAGGATATGCGATTAGTACTATTATAATTCCAACCGATCAATTTTAACAAGACTAGATGCGTTTAAATTTTTAAAGATAGGTTATATAATAATAAATGCTACCTTTACACGACAAAAGCCATGAGGGTACATATTTTGAGATACTTTGATAGAGGTACTGACTACAAGCGTATCGCCATAAAATTGCTATAGATGATTTAGCGCTTGCATTATCTTTCATTCACAAAATATGTCGTGCTTTCAACAATATAATTTCGATAGTCGTTGAGCTTCCTATGCACTGTCGTCTCGGTCTATATATTTAAACGAGTCTATCCTAGATTACCGAATATTATTTTCTTATTAACACCGCACATAAATTATAAATATTTTACAGTCTCGTAATTTATTATTGATCGACTAGTAAAAGTGTAATTAGTTCCGTCTTAAGTCAAAAAATCAGCAATTGGAGGCTTGACTTTATCCAATTCGATCTCATGACATGTATAGGATAGATGTACCTTAAGTGCGACTATTTCCAAAAGAATTGATTATTTATAACGTAATCGAAGCTCACTGCATATCTACATAATAATGCGCGAGACGCCGGATCGTGATACATAATAGCAGACTCAATTATTTTATTAAATAATAACGTCATTGCAGCTCACAGTTACACATACACTTGTCGTGATATCTGCAATCTCTATTCGACCTGAAACATATACATTGCCTCTACTGTTTTCATCAAATTTGACGCTTCTTTCCACACTATAGTATTTTAATTTACATTTGTAACTTTCTTTAGCCTACTTTTAATTCCGTATACATTCAATGTTTAAATTTAGCTTTTTGTACACATCTTTATGTTAAGTAAAAATGATAAGATCATTTGTCAAGGCTAGACCGTGGATCGCCTATTCTTAATCCTTTTAAATTTCCATGTTGCCCATAAAAGCTAATTTTTGTCCCACGCCATCTTTACAGATCACCATCGTTATTTTTAGCCTTATGTAATACCATAGTTCTCGTCTATTTAGGCGGAGGACTTTTGCATATTTATAAAAACAAGACACTAATTAATCTTTATTTTTAAAGTTGATCGCTTGTTTACATTTAATTTCAATTCAATCACCAAAGCTGACTTTGCATTGATCTCAATGATTTTACCGTCCAATACCAGCCACTAGTGGCTCGTAACGGACAGTCGGACGTGGATACTCTTCCGCGATCCATGTGCCTTCTCAGATGAAAATCGTCTATAGCATGACGTAATGATTTTCAGTAAGTCTTTGGTGAATCAATCCGTGATCACTTATTCTACTACGATGTGTGACCAAGTCTATAATATCACCACGCAATATAACTCATAATACAAGAAAAAATCAAAGGGAATATTGTCTTTGCATATGTACGCGCGTAAGCGGGATAAGAGGAAAATGTAACAATTTGTTTTCGAACGTAATGGCTAATCTAGCGATAAATTTTAGTTTTTCACTAGTTCAAAACAATTGTACAAGCGAAAGTACCTAATTCTAATATGCGATTCAATCTATATCCACATGAACGTTTTCGCCACCGTTGCGTGTATAATATACTTACTCGGTCCTCATATACAAACATAGTCATCGGTGTATAAACTTCACAGTTTATCGTGCTGACATATATAAATTGTTGCACAAGCTATATCTTGCATATATAATCGGTGGCCTCTACGTATTGACCATGATGATCAATGAATTATTTCTCAAGTCGTATAGCTAGTGATGTACGCGCGCAATGTGTGGCCTGAAGATATATATAACTTGTTATTACAATAAATATGGACTAGAAAGTTTTAAATTGCGTTTTCAATTACAGCAAATCGATATATGTCATTTCGTCTCACCGTAGACTTACGTGCTCTCGTTTGTATATCCGCTTCCATCTCACGTGCGTGTACGTTATAATTTGTGTCACTTCAAATGTATTACCTTTACCATTTACATATTATTGGTGCAGCATGAGCGAAGTATCCTTTCCAGTCAATGTAAGCAACTTGGAAAGTGTGTCAATGTTTTTGCATGTACAATAAATGACCTAAGATATCAAATGGGCGAAGTGAATTGTGTTCGTGCAATTCTGCTTACGACTTCTACTTATCTTATAAAAAATGCGTCTTGCACGACATTATCCGATGCCAAGCCATAGTAGTTTACGTTATACGAAACTCATATACTGCATTTATGGATTTAATTGTCATGCGATATAAGACTGCAAGCTTCTAAAGTCGACTCCCAACTTGCTTACATAAAAGAGACTTCTTCAAAGTAAAATTCATGCCCGCAATTAGTGCATATTTATTACCAACGAATGTGAGTCGTCTCTTCTATAGTTCGTACTGGCGCGTTTGTCCCTTTTATCACTGTATACGAGTTAGCAATATGAATAGCTGTTGATATCTGGCACGTTGCCAGTGGTAAGGAAAAGAGGGACTTAATATATTTATAGCTTATCATACTCTATCATCTTGTTCATCCGTTACCAAAGATCACTCATGTTGACTCATTAGATGCTCCGTACATTAATTTAGCCGCGTCTCTTTGACATCACCAGTTGCGCTCTTTCACCTCACCAGTCGCGCTCCTTTCACCCCACCGATTGCGCTCCTTTAACGACAGCAAGAATATGCAACAGCTACAAACGTATCCAGTGATGTGATTTGACAATTGCGAGCATCTCATAAAAATATGACCAAAGTCGCTTATAATCGAATCCCAAATGCCTTAAATCTTTGTTGGATGTTTTAACAACATTTTTAAATCATTTTACTTTCTCTGGCACGAAACGACTCACATGATTGCTCTATATGATGCGGGACAGCTATCTAAAACCGATCATATCGTACGTCTAGTTGTCTTTACACAAAACATGATTCTTTTTGATGAAAATAACCATACCAGGGTTGATTATTACGCTATCAAAGTTTTAGTGTGTCGAAAAAGGTGCATGACTGTATTTTATAGTCTATCCTAGTAGGGAGCAGATCAGTGGCAGAGCATTATTTTATACCCAGAAATTAAATTTATACTAATCCTCTAATGATTATAAAAGAAGGGCCCCGATAGCTAGACCACACCCTTTTGATACATGGACCACACACCCCAGCGTGGTCCCCTTATTTGACCAATTCGAAGAAACGGACGCGTATTTCGGTGTAATATATATTCAACACAATCTGTGTAAAGTGATAGGATGATAAGTGCTGTAAAAAGGAGTGGAAGCCTTAATCTGCTATGCTGATCTTTGACGGCGAGCGGGACAAGTTTTGATGTTGATCTTCTTCATGGCACTCCTCGCATGTACACTTCCTCCCACCATTGGTCTGCCATTTCGAGAGTCTCTTGAATTGCGTAACATATTCTCCTTATTTTCCATGCTATCCTCCGTGAGCACAAAAGACGACCACTGCTTGACTGAGCCATTTTTCTTTTTTGCAACAGTTCGGTTCGTACTTTTCGTCAGATCATAACCTTCTGATTCTGCGTGTTTCATTGCATCTTCTCCATTGCAGTGTTTGAAACGTGAAAGAACTGGTAGCTGGTGGTGCCAACGGTATCGAATCTGATGTATTAAGTTACTTGGTCGTGCGTCGAGGCTTAACCTAGTCGCTAAAATCACTACTAATCAGTACACAGCTGCTAGAAGTGAGGTTGAATTGGTCTCACCGTCGATAATTAGATAGGTGTTACACCGAAAAACACGCGTCCGTTGCTTCCTATTAGTCAGATAGGGGTGGTTTCGATGGGTGTGTGGTCCATATAAAAAAAGGGTGTGGTCCGTAATCAAAAAGTTCGTCATTTAAAGACTTTCAATCGGCAGGATAATGCGACAAGACTTGCATTAGCTTTCGCCTGACATACTGCTACAAGGCAGTTCCGCATTTTATTTCTATAATCTTTCCGCCCATAAAGGCATGGCTCACGCAGCACGTGAATCTGTACACTGGACGATGGTAATGGATCAAGATTCGGGTAGTGCAGCAGGGTAGATATCCCGACTGAACTCAGATAGGCAAGATATTGCGTACACATACCTCCGTGAATGCTAGCGGTTCAGCAAGGATCTTCGACTAGGGATCGTGGACCGGCAATAATTACAAAGAGCACAGCCTTCTTTTCCATCTACTCTTGCGCTTTTCTGGATCTCTATAAGTATGTCAGTACAAAACGTTTTCATTCGGACCCAACAACGTCCGACTTATGGCTTTACTTCCGGTGCAGCTGTGCGTGAATATTACTAGTCACATTTTATGCATCATTGACCTTGCTGTAGGCGATAGTGTTTAGCCGCCATATAAAGATACATTGGCTTCACTGTACTACGCTTTATTTGTCGTTAAGTCGTATCTTTAACTTGCCACCTGCGAGTGCGCACAAGCTAAATGTGAGGAAGATTGGGGATGAGGAGGTCGCAAGATATCGCTTCAAGGCTTAAGCTTGACAGTAAAATAACCTGCGTTAGTCGCTAATAGATATAGCAGTAAATAAGGAAGAAGCTACATAAAAATTTAACAAATACTTCATCGAGAATAAATATTAATAGGGCACGGCGGAACTTCAAGGCCGCGCCATGAACCATCAGGGCAACAACAACTGCAGATGCAATAACCTTAGTAATTTAGACCACATCTACAAATCTTGTCTGGTGTCGTTATCGGAATCTTGCAGTCTGTATCACATACCTGCATAAAGTAGCTAGAATGTGCACGATGTGCTGGCACGCCCCCGGCTCCATTTTAGCTAAATTTTGTCGGTCTACGCTACTCTACTTTGACGCAAAACAGAGTGGCATTCGTTGTCATATGACGTCGACATCAACGCAACCTTATGATCTAGAAGACCTGTGTGTCCGGGCGGGCGTGTGTGGTCTGACATCCCTTTGTGTCAAACTGCGCCGTAGATTTGTCGATGATTATTTTACGTACCGTTGCTGTATGACTCATCTCACGCCTCTCGACACTCTGCTTGCAGCAAATGCGCGTAAATGTAAACCTTTTAGCAAGGATGTAGACTGGGCTCGAAAAGATAAAGACCAAAATCAAAACGATTTAGTGATGGGCTGTAAAGACATTTTAAGACGACATATCTAGCAGACTAGACGACTGCGCTGCGTCGATATACCGAGTGAACGTACAAAAATCGAATAATAGTGATAGACGAGTCAGATCAAGAAAAAACTAATGAAGGTGGAGCGTGATGATGAAACCATCCTTCAATCCAACAAAATGCGTCATATGTGCGGGTCGAAAATGTCCAAGTGTACTAAGACACTTGTCTCGTACGAGGGCGTCAAGCTTCAATATGATTGATCTTATTTCTTCGTTTCCAGATCTATATTTGTCCCTAAGAACCGAAAAGCGCATGTAAACTACTGATGTTAAGCATATGAGTGTCGCTGATGCTTCACTTAAGTCCGCTATTAACACTTTAGAAGTTGAAAATGCGTGACGAGCTCAAAATTGTGCTGGTGTGGAATGGCGATCGATGTGACTTATCTGGTAAAAAAGACCTGGTGCAAGCATCAACTGATTCTTGGAAGGTCTAACGGGTGGTATTGAGCGGATGATCGCATGGATCTAAATTACATATCGCAAACTTGGTCGCTGCCCTTGCTTTTCCAATATATTGGAAACTACCGTGCGTCATAGACCACTGGCTTATGTTATGTGAGTGGCGTCAAACCCACGAGTTACCTGCATATTTGATCATGCCATCTTATAACTTGTAATACATGCTATGCATACGTTGCTGCATCTACAATGATGAGGTGAAGACGCTTATCAGGGTACCTCCCTAGGACACCTGCGAAGTCCGTAATGTCAGTAAATGATTGCGGCAGCTCGATGGCTGGGTAGGTGAGTAGCCTGATGTATCGTACAGCTTAGACATGCAGGTCGGTCGTTTGATATGGCCCTTATATAATCTTGACAAGACGGGTTTGCGGACATCAGACGTGATGTAGCTCGTCGGGGGAAGCAAACATAGGCTTTTGAAGTTCGATTGATAATTTAACGTCGTTGGAAGTATAAGCGCATTAATGCGACGGGACGTGTTGATGCTCAAGTCACAATATACCGTGTGTAGCATGACGCGCTAGCATGTTGAAAAACAGCTACGCAAATTATTTGATTTTGAATTTTGGTAAGTACTCGCATTATATTCCAAGCCACAACTAAATTTCAAGTGGGAAGAAAATTGACTTGATATCAGTAACGCCAATTCGCGCGAACGCAACGTACCCAGCACACGGCTTGGTAGAGTCTCCAAGTTATTACAGAAAACGGTCAACCAAAGGTGCTCGTGAATAAAATGCAACTCATGTTTTCTCGGCTTCATACTGGATAGAGGAAGTTACAGCACATGTGAACACATTGGTCCGCGTACTCTTCGACGTTTTGTTTACACGTGGAGCGACTTTTTTGTTTGTTGTGGAAGCTGAGTCCTTGTGGCAGCACTTTTCTGAAGAGGTTGCAGACATTTTCGAATGCGTCAAGAATACACAGCTGTTGCCGAACCACGTAACTAGCTAACATCAACAACGCTATCATTCGTACAATTATATAACATTGAGGCTTTCATCGAATTTGACTTGTCAACGAACTCAGGAGCACTTACGACGCTGCACGAGGTCACATAGGTAGTCTTGTTCGCATCGCTTCGTGAGCATCGGGAGGTCGTTGATCATTCGCTGCTTTAGCGCTGGGACAGACCGAACGCCGCCATCACGAGCAGCCACCGCTCTGAGGCATTGCAGTGAGCAACCCACTAAATGAGCATTGACGGACCTCGTATAGATTGGTCGCACCAAGTATCCTTGGCATTCAGTGACCGACAGTTGTGGCGCGTGGTACTCGCCGAATTGTCGAAGCTCTTTGCGAGCCACGCAGATCTGCAGTCCGTCGTCGAGGAAGCACTCGATCCAGACCTGGTCAAGAGCGGGGCTAAGTTGACCATATCGCCGTTTCATTGAGTACGTGACACGGGCTCTGTGGTTGATAGTGTACAACACTTTTCCCTGTTCTTCGTCCTTCTTGACACCAGCGAATTTCGTTGTGCTCGTATTCCAGATCTGGCGAGCCAATGGTCGCATTTTCACAGCGTTCAGAGCCTTGGCGCTTTTCCAGACAACTCGGCGGGCTGTCTCCTCATCGTCATCTTCCTGACAAAGCAAATGCCGCCAGCCAAGGACTTGTCGCACCTCACAGCGGCTTTGAAGACGGCTCCGACTGGCGTTGCCATTCAAGTGACGCAGCTCACTGGGTATAGCTCGCATTGCATGTAGTACGTGCTGCGTGTCATGACTCGACAAGCCTGGCAGCGCGTATTGCAACGATCGGGGAGAGGTGGTCGCTATCTCTGCATCCTTCTCGAGCGCTTCGCAACAATGCGACACGTCGTTACGAGTCGCCGATATTCGCTGTCGTTTTGTAAGTTGGCTGGGCGATACGATCACGCTACCCACGCGTTTACGTGACGTGAGACGACTTTTCGCGTCCTTGACGTAGAGGTCGCTGCGCTGGCTGCTCTCTGGTAGCCAGCGGATGTTGATTTTCTTGTCCACACAGGATCGTAGTGACAGCAGCGGACATGTCACGACAGTAAGTCTGTGTTTACAAGAGCAGAAAATCCAGACAAGTGATTCGTTGGTGACGATATTAAATCCATGTGCCACGTCATCGATTCCATGTGGTTTGCAAGAAAGAAAGAAAGAGAAAGAGAGAGAGAGGAAGAGACGACGTCGCTACTGGTGTACGCACGTTGCGGTGGTCGTCGTTGCCTGCGGGTCGCACGTCCAGTTTGCCATCGCGCGTTCGGCCACTGGTTCGTGCGCTCCGTCCCTGTGAATAATGGCCTCGCGGTGGCGAAAGGGCTGACGAATGACGTCCCTGTGGTCACGGCACCTCCGCAGTGACAGCTTTACAGGGCCAAGTGACGAGCTCGAGATCTTGTGGCCACGGCGCAAAAAGGCGAATGGGTTCATGGCCGGCCGAGAGCCTTTGGACGAGCGGCACGAGTCCGTCTGCCCAACGGCATCCCACTCTTGCCAGAGAAAGGCAGTCGGTAGAGGTTATGGAAGCTTTGCATCCGTCAGTGGGTCAAAACATTGGGCGTTAGAGACAGACGTGGACAGAATTAATGGCTCCCAGCCAATAGATTTGACCTTGCCGAAAATCATGTCAGGCTCTCGCCCTGCGCTTGTCGCCATTCGAGTAGTCATGCGAGCAGCTGGGGCACTGTTTTCAAGGACTTGCCAACTTGCCAACTGCAACTTCTGAACTGCACCACTGGCGTCCGTTGAAAGTTGTTGCTGCAAGATTAGAGTCACTACGACCAGCTCCCATCAAGGACGAAGGCGACGTGAGTATCGAAGCATCACACGTGTATTTTTATACTTGTACGGTGTAGTAGGGGGTGATCTAAGACGATAAGACGCAACGGCAGGCCGATCAAGGCTGGCTTCGTGCTTCTCTGCAACGAACAAGGAGCCGACCCCTGCCTGTCTTCAACTTGTTGTGTTAATCGTGTCAAGAGCTGTGCACCCGCGATAAATCGTTGGTCAAGCTGTTTCATTCGCGCTGAAACCTATCATCGGCAGGAAAGCGCGCGGTGGCCTTAACGATTGATACCAATTTATTAGATACGACAGCAAAGGTTGCTTTGAGTCTTTCCCAACGTAAACGACGCGGTCTGCAAGAGCGCATGCAGAGTCGTTAATTCAGTACCTGCTGGGCCTGGGCGTCCTTCTCCCCCATGCTGTATTGAGCCAGTATAGCTACAGCTATGACGATATTCGAGGAACTGACCTACAGGGTGCCTCGTGCGGCCCTATTGACATGCACGAGGGTGTGAAGGAGCGACAGCTCAGGCTCTGGAATACGCACCGCTTTACGAGACGTCTGCGGTGAGCAATTGATATATATTCGCGAGTTGAAACGAATAGTGACGATAATGAAATATGTTTCTATTAATCACGGTGATTCGTTAAATTTGAAAAATTACCATCATAAAACCTCTTTCATTCACTCCAGAATGAAAGTGCAATACAAAATGGACCATGCAGTAAATAATTTGTCTACAACACAAAGAAGTAATGCCTCATCTGAAAACTGCAGGTCTGGTCGAACAACAAAAAACGAGCTGACGATCTTTTGGCCTCAAGCTTCTAAAAAACATGGTAGCTCGTTATTACCCACTTATTATTCAGTCTATGATAGTTCCTTTTTAACGACGTGCCATCCGTTCTTCCCTTATTTCATTGATTCGAAAGCTTTTCACCTTTTCTCGTCAGCCGTCATTATGTATAAGAAAAGCGTGTATCAACAATCTATACTTAGCCTGCAGTGTTACGTATTGTTCAATTATAAGTTTTAGCTGCAATGTTTGAAATCTAGCTTAATTTACACTATATTGCTGTTGCCAGGGCGTATTCACCAAGCGACAGAATGCGACAAGGTAGTGCTAAAATGAAGTGCACACGAGCTGTAAGTTTGTCGTACAAATTATACAACCATACTTGACCACAAAAAAGAAGGTAGTAAGAGTAGACATTATACAGGAAATCGGATATCTACGTTCGACATTATTGCAGTGTCACCCGGATAATTTTGGACCCGATAAAGTAAAAACACGCTTATAGGAAAGACTTGTGTATGAGAATTCCAAAGGCTGACAGTAAAAGAAGCTGTGATGATGTAAAGTATGTCGTTCTAATGCAAGATATCGCGGTCTCCAACTGTGGACTTATGCGCTTATTCGAATCCATGCGGCGTCATGATGGTCATAGGCGTGGCAATTTAGCCCCTCCAATCCACATAAGACACTTGGCAGGATAATTCAACTCTCCGATATATACCAAGTAAATATAGAGGCTCTACTACTGCTACTAAGTAATTAATGAATCTCGCGTCGCAGAGCACATGTACCATAATGCAATATTTAGGGCACGAACAACTCCGACGAAGCGATTAAACTAATTATTGTAAAACGTAATGATTTCGACACCATCGAACCGCTGAACAAACTTATACATGTTAATGTGGCACTGGTTTTAACAGAACATGACCGACAACATGAAAATATGTCGATGCGAGTTCAAGCACGCATGTATGAGAGGTATGTGCTGTATACATAGCGATAAGAAAAAATTGTGCTCCGTTCGATCATTTCTCAAGAAAATGGAAAAATACACCGGATTATCACTATACAATATCTGATCATTCAAAAACAACGTCGATGGATACTGTATAATTTTTTGATGCGCCACCTATTTATACTACAAGACATATAATACACATGTCATTAATCTTTTATTGACGCCAGCGTATATCTGCTTTATATACCCCTTATTTCAAGAGATCGTTTTCTGAACACCAAAATATGTCTACAGTTGTGTAGAGAAGAAAGAAAACAGATTTATAGCCTCTATACTAAAACGCAAGATATATTACGGCCCTCTCCAGGTGGCCTCGTCGGTGGCTTGCTCAGTCGAGAGGCGAGATATTTCTCGGACCTGCGCTAACACTGACTTCCAAACTTCTTGATCATGGATTAACTACACATTCAACACACCACAACTACTAACTTTAACAGCTAAAACGTCGATCAGTAAAGGAGTGTCCTCAAGGACAACTTCATTTCTAAGAAATAGAAAGGCGTGGGGGAAAAGGTTCGTCGACACCATAAGCATAATATATAATAATGGTAGTATATGTATTCTTATACTGATTCATCGCTGATTCTGCATTTTCCATTCCCAATGTAGCGAAGCCTTGCAGAAATGTTTGATAGTTGTCTCCAGCAAATCTTCGTACCAAATTGAGATCGGGTCGTGTGGTAATCGCGCGTACGCAACCGATTGATAAGCGTCTAAGGTGGAAGTCATGGTAAATTCAGATTGCGTATATATATCATTATCGGATACACGATATGTCCGCATTACGAGCTTTACCCACGCCGGAGTTCTTCTGTATCAGAAAGCTGACTCTGCGACCGCCAGTTTTGATACTTGTTGTCCTAAAACCGTGATATAGAAAGACTATATGTCAGGCTCCACTGCCTACTTGCAGGAAATGCTTTCACTATTCTTCTTCGCATTTACGTCTCGTATAAATAATTGTAGCGCGAACAGTCCAATCAGATTGACACCCACATCCTTTGTCATCATACGTTTTATTAGAGTAGATGATAATGATAATCACTGATCCCATAATTGAGCTCGAAACAGCTACGGGTCTTCTGCAACAATATTTAAGCAAAAGTAGAAAAGACAATGAGGTTTTTAAGGATGTCACGCGGATGCTTTCGTAGGCATAAGAAAAAGCTCTCTTACTAGTTCCTAAAATGTATTGTATATTGCGGTTATCGCGAATAAAAACTACTCGTGTTCTACTAATAAAGGTGTCACCATAAATTGTGCGATATGAGTGATGTGAGCATGGACTTGATATAGATGTCAGCAGTAAAATGATTCATTGCACACAGCGTAGCAGCTCGGCCTTCTTTATACCTTCTGAAATGAGACATGTTATTATGTAATGAGTTTGTGCTTTACATTCTGCATGAATTCCATTCACTGAGATGACATTGTTCTATAATGATCGAATCTTATATATAATTTGATCAAATGTTAGAATTTATGAGTAGTAAGAAAAGTTTTCGGCAATACGAACTTAAATGCGATAAAATCAATCTATTTACGAAGACAAAAGAATGATTTGGTATCTCGAACTGCTGTAAATGCTAGTCATAATTTGCACAGCATTTTAATACGTTTAAACAAACAATTGTCCTTTTTTAGTATTGTGATCTCCTCTACCTACATACCCCATTGTAAATTCTCATCAGTACTTAATTTTCCATTTTTAATTAGTATAATAATAGACATATTAGTTGTAGTATCGATTGAATCTCAGTATCCACGCTCATATCAACTTGCGCGCGACTTGGCAAATTAGGTTGCGGGCTTCCTCCCTACCCACCGATTTTGATGTACTTCACGACTACTAAAGTGGCACCTAGGCGCTGTTCCACGATTGGACCGTCTGACTGGTACTGACTGCCCATGGATGCGACGTAGCGGAACTCTGCCCTCACACGCCCCAACCATGGCACAGTTTTCAATGTTTTTCGGTCTTTTCCTTTTTTCTCTTGCGGGGCTCGAACCCGCAATCGAAAGAGTAGAACTTTGTGCACATATCCACTACACCAGGTGCCCGATACTATTCAGTGCGAATTGCCAAGATACTCATTTATTGGTAATGCCAGCACGCGAGAACGTTGCGTCCAAAGTCAACTTGACGTTTCTATCGTAAAACACAATCATGACCTATTTGACCGCCATTCTGTATTATTGTAAGGCGTCGCCTTAAAAGTAATAAACGGCGATCGTTCTCTTTTCGGGTATTTCTGGTTGAAATCATCTCACTATACTGTTTTTGACGGCATCGCCCAGTGGTTTGCGGTGAGGGGCGGGTTTCCTGCTGTTCGCCGGTTTATTACCGGGGGTTTTGCCACGGAGCGGGACTCGAACTGCAACCAGATCCTTAAAGTTCAGCGTACTGTACCACAGCACCAGGGGGTCCTTAGTGCTGTGGTGCAGTACGCTGACTTTTCACCACTTATATTCAGTGCGTGTGTATAAATTCTTGTATGAATAATGATATTCCATTTCTATTTCCTTTTCTTAAGATATATTTGAATTTAGAACTTTTGGGTCATTGTTTAGAGGGTAGCGTTGTCATTTATACGCTTTACCATTATATGTTTCCAAACATAATTAAATTTACAGTATAGACGCGATGACAATCCAGCTAAGTGTGGGTCATTTGAAGATATTATTTCTCGCCTTTGTCAGTGCGGGCAGCGCGTACTCTTACTTGTCATGCTGTGCCGTATTTCTAAAGAAGCGGGTGCATGGTGGATGAAAATTCCATCTATTTCTCGATTATAAATCATTAATAGGTATTTGTAACTGAAGAATAGATGCAATGCAGTTCATTGCAGGTTATAGTGACCTTGCCTGATTGGCTATTAGATGGAAACTTGACATGTTGTAAAGCGAGATAAGGCCGCCACTTCAGGCCATTAAGACATTTTTACACATGAGACGAAGAGACGAAAATAAACGGTCTCCATGTCAAACCTTCTTACGATTACGGGTGGCCCAGACGGAGGTTTTATGCGACTTGACATGGCCAAGTATTCGTGCCATAGAAAAGGCTTTACGTACTATTTGAATACAATATTAGGTATCGGCTAGTCACATATGATTTTGCCTTTGGTACATCAAGACAATTCATATATATCAACACGATGTGAAACAAAAGAAATGTGTGATTATGGCAGCATGACAGTTAATAATCGTTTTTTTGTTCGATGGTCAAAACACGACAAAGGACCCCATTCAAAAGCAAACTTGGCAATGGCCGCGTCATAACTAAACATAATCTTCTCCGTCTTTGGCGACTCATTAAAGCAGATGCGCAGCATGGATTACTTGCAGGCCGAACAAGTAATGCGACAAAGCAAAACTTCTGCAACGTTGAGCATCACAAATTTCGCTTACGAGAAGAGAAAGTTATAAACATTCTGGCATTCAACTTTACTCCACTATGCGATCCCTGTCCGCCTGACACCTAGATATGTGCCAGATGACTACAATTCGATAGCAATAAGTTGTATATGCCGGCTCAGGTCAATGGCAAGTACTAATGGTTCAGATTACCGAGACTAGCCATCATGAAAAGGATTCATGTATTAATCACCAAATGAAGGTATGCGTATACCGGGTCATGTGTTTCTAGTCCGGACATGTCTACGAAATGGTACTCGATGCTTAACACTATAGAATAGCATTTTAAATCTTTGACGATATGGAACGCTGTCACTGACGTTGTAGTCGATTTCAATAAAATGCATGTATTCCGTGCGACAAGTTAATTTCTTCAAATGTGATTGTTGTTCCAATGTAGTCCGAAGACATCGAGGCTGTTGTTGGTCATCATAACCTTGTTGGTCCTAGAAAGAAGCCCTCGGCCGGTAGAGAATTGGTGAAGTGATGTTCAGCTCTTAGAATATGAAATGCAGAGGTTTCCCAGAAGTTTATTGTAGCAACCGCTACTTAGAAGATTACGATTACTTTAACCAAGTTATTGCAGCGTAATAAGAAAGAACATGTCTTGTATTTATACTTGTAAGTGATGCGCGTCAACATGCGTACATATCATTTTGTCAATGCCGTCCCACAACGCTTATTCAACAATGCGCACGACCATACTGCTCAATTCAAGTATAGTTAAGGTGAACTACCCGCAACAGACTAACGCTCGGTTTGATTACCAAAGAATAGCACATCTTTTACTTTACAGTTCTATTGAGACGTAGCGACCGCCGCCGTACGATGTGAGAACCAGGGTACATAAAAAAGTCGAGAAATGTTTATAAGTTTAGTGTTTACGAAGGTGTATTGAGTGCTGCATTACTAAACATCACAAGAAACATCACTGAGGAGGGGATAACCAGAAGACATACCAAGCATTCATCGACTTGGTAGCAAGCGATAGTCCATTTTCAAAAGCATTTTTTTCAAACAGTGACCTAGGAAACAAATTGACAAATTAGTTGATCCTGCATAATACCGTGATTTTCAACACCGAAACAATGTTTGCTGCAAATTTTTTTAGGGGTCTAAAACCACCACTTTGGGAGCTGTGGTTACCCGTGTTAAGTCAATCGGTACTGTGAAGATCATACAGATTCTCACTCTACAAAGATTACATCAATAAAGGCTTCATAGACTTTAAATGTAAGTGAGAATTAAAAAAATAATTTGTTATGACATGGAGGTAAGCGTTCTATGGTCTCTCGCCTTGATGATGCAGCCATTACGGACCTCGATTGTATCAACGTACCTGGTAATGCTGTATACAAGGATGCATCAACTGAAGATTGTCATGGATTCGGCATACCAAAAGATGCGTCTTGATTATTGTGAACGGTGGTGGACGTAATTACTAGATGAATGATCAATTGGAAGTGGATACAACCAACACTGTCGTTATATCCATCTCAATCTCGACAGAATAAGCAAGGTGGCTTGCTCATAATTTTCTAGTTCGACCTAAACAATACAAAGGGAATTAATTACGTGGTGTGTTCACAAGTCAAGCAGACGGAGAGCTTCCAGCAACGCAAGAATCGTAGACCAAAATGATTTGTTGATGTGATCGGTACAGTTATCTGTTTGGGTCTCATGAGATCTCGTGGCTTCCCGTAAATCCTCGGCGAAATATATTTAATCAAACTTATTAGAATTTGGCCACACGGTTGCTGAATGATATTAGTAAATACTAAGGATGTTGCTACGATATATATTTCGAAGTGATTGGCGATTTTAGAAGAATATTGTCGAAAATAGCTACGAATTATAAACTATTAACCAAAAATCTAAACGTCGAATGAATTTTATTTGAAAAATTGCGTATAAAAGCATAAAACAATGAGGCTATTGATTGACAGCGCTTAAAGAATACACAATACTATCCTGGAATAGGATCAGGGACTAAAATGTACAATTAGGATGCCATCACTTTGCAATGAAGGTACTCGATATGAAATTCAACCCATCATACAAATTTTGCCAAGGACACTGAACTTGTCATTCCTTCTATTAGAAGAAATATAAAGCATCTAGTTGAAGCTAACATCGTATTCTTTGGCTTTTATAAATTGAGCTCGTTTCACCACTTACAAAAGACCTCAACGTGAGCATAAAAGTGGTCATGCTATCATCAGGCAAAACAATGAAATGAAGGTTTATCGAGTTCAAATATCAAATGTTCGAGTTAAGGTGGCAACAGCGCATGTCCGTGGTGTCGAAAACCTGTACAATAATCAACACGTAAAATTATGACAAATTTTACGGGATAAATAACGGATATATACTTGTATAGTACTCAACGAAAGCTCGGTCGTCAGAGGAGACACGTAAATGACACCTGAAACGTTCAAGACGAAATGATACCGACAATATATATGAAGTGAACGATAAGAACACTAAGAGGATGTATGTGTTATCATAATAATTAAATCAATTTGATAACGGTGAGGCTGTGAAGAGACCTTTCGAGGATAGGTGGGTCGTGTTCATCGAAAAGAGCTATAGGTGATCGATGTAAATGGTGTGGCGACGGTGATAATCCACCTGGGGATTCACATGTACTCTCGCAACAAGTAATAATCGAGAAAAATGTAGATGCTGCAATGAATAAAGAAATGCAAGGTAAGACATACGCATGCAGCAACAACCAGAATTTATAAATCTATAACACTTTCATTTGATGCGATACTAGACACTATATATTATGAAGGTCTTATAATCTCTCTCGTCGATAACACATACCAGCACGTGACGAAGACGTACCAATCCAATTATTACGGCTTTAATGAAGAAAACATTGACGTTATCATAACATTGCAAAGCTTCATGCAAGTCGGACACGCTAAAATGACACCAGAATGCATAAAACATTATCATCTCTTTCGTTTTGCTGAAGCGATTCCTGTGCGTTTGATAATTTTAAATCTACAGAGCAAGCTACTGCGCTCAAAGTTGGTCAATCAAAATTTATGCAGTGAACGATAGACTTGTGTCGAAACAAATTGAAGGACGTTATCCATGTTTAGGCTGTAGGTGTGAATGTAGACGACTTTATTGTCTTTGGGACTTTAGCCGATGTCTCCGGACAATTTTTAAAAGCATTATTTCTTATGGAAAATAACTAGGCCTCGTGCACAAATTTTGGATCTACAGATAATGGTGGATCTTGAGAGACTGATTATGTGCTAATCCAACATTTGATTATCGTGTTTCCGTAATGGGCTATGGTTTAGGAGTGGCGAATGGTTTACAAAACGATCTAGCTACAACTACAATGACATAGTTTGCAAAAATCAGCACTATTGGCTGATTCATCCGAAGCTAAATGAGCACCATTCAAAGCACCTCTACCCTTCGTTGTGATTCCACTTTAAAGTACTTGCTATACCCATTAATACATATTTTTGCCGTGTAATGTGCAACCAGGCAGACTCACAAATTGCCGATGAAGAATACATGATGATTCAGCAAATTGCACGATACCCGAATACGACAAAGACTTCAGGGTATGCGTCGTCAATAAAATCCAAATAGAATACCATTAAGACTACACGCTGGAGAGACGCAAAATATTGCCGCGGACACGTTGGACCAGAAGTTGGGAACATTTTGTGCTGACGATGTATAAAACATTGTACCTTTCAAATGGAACAAGCATAGCGGTGACTCGCTAGGTAGTAATGTCGAAAAGAAGATGTAAAAAGGGGGAGGATGGGGTCGCGACCCTTGCTAAAGCGCAAAATATGATCTGATTGATAAGACAAGGCAGAGAATCAATAATTTTACCACCGTTTAATCAATCAATGGGTCAGAATTTGTTACCCACAAGTTTTTTCTGATCGAGATTATAAGACGTAAAAGTAAAAAGGACGCTGCGAGATCGCGATTTCGGATAAGAAGAGCCACATCTACTCGACATCGATCAGAGATTGGGTGGTAAAATATCTGATGATGAACATTCATCGGCACAAAGGATGTTTTCGTATAATGAATCGCGGATAGGTGGAAAATTGATACGTGTGATAAAGGAATAACGATCAAGGCGCCGCGATTGATCACTGCGGTTCAGCTTGGACCACTGACGTAATGATGTAGTGCATTCTCACAGCACGGGTGAAGCGTTGTATCAGTGGTTTGCCTAACCAAAAATAATACTTTCATGAACAGGCGACGCGTGGCGGTCTATCTTGGCTATGAACAGGCATTTTGACAAAATTGGTATCTGGATTGTTATCATATCGATAAAATCAATATATTTAACTGATATAAGACTAATTTTCAATTGGGCTAGCCATATTTGGCCTCATAACGTTTTTAAGAGACTTTAAATGCACCTCTTGCACGTGTGCTTCCGTTCACTGTCTGTTCAGAGAGTAGAAGAGTTAGAACATATAATCTTGATTGAGATGGGACGCTGGAGCCTCATTGATTCAGGTACAAGATCGCGGACGGTTTAAATATTTAGAAGGCAAGCAGATCAGTATCGACGTTGGACAAGGCAATATAAAGGAAGATCAGGGCAACTCGTATAGATTCCTCAGCCATTACATGTGATTGAGTGATGTGTTTCAACCCGGTTGACACCAATGTCAACATTGGTCAAGTTCTCAATCGACCCTAGTCCACCAAGACGAGAAAAACTCACCATACTGACCGGTACACAAGGTGACGAAGTCCTAATTCACGGATACGGAGTACAACTTCCTCTAGTTGACCCTTCGGTAGATATTCGGGATTACATCATCAATTTTGTCAATCCCACTCCATCATATCGCTGTCTGGATCTATTGGTCCATACAGTGAAATGAACGATGATGTGACCCTGGAAATCGTCTCGCTACTGAGGTTGTGCTTAATTTGGTTAGCAATATACCCAACATGTATAGGAACTCTCCGAACAGGTGATTAGTAGATGTTTGGGGTTCCTAATTGTAAGATTATATCTGCACATTTCGCGCTTAACAAAGTAGGATCAGGACATTGGTGCTATGAAGTGTGCAAGTGGACCACTGATTCGTGCTTCATCAATATAACAGATATTAAGCTGGCTAATTGTGCGGCTGACTCCTGAGAACTTCGCAACTGGGACGTTTACTTACTTAGCTTTAATGATGAGAATATCACTTTGTCCAAAAAGCACGCATGAAGACACCACTGTAGCTAAGCGATCAAGAACAATACGATTACCTCTGTTGCCAAGATCAAACAAGCCTGTGACCTGTCACGGACGCTGTGGGACTGACCATCGATATAATGCCCTTACATTGGACTGAGGATAGAAGAATGCTAACGGTACCGGGGCATGGGTGAACGATCAAGGTCACTATTGTTGACCAGCGGTCAAGTTCATTAGGGGAATCACAGGTCTCGGTCAGCGGAAGTGCATCACATAATTGGTACAAATAGGTGGGGTGGGAGACAAAGCACGTCACAGAAACTGAGATATAGATAGGCATAGCGTAGTTATAGACGCTAATCAATAAATAACAAGCAAAATTGATTTTCGTACACAATAAACGCCTCAGCATCCCTAAAAGGTTGTAAAATCAGCGGTCAACCGACGTACAAGGTTTTTGCGCACGTGTCTGCTACAGGTTGGTCCTTACTTTGCTTGGCGAGGGACAAGGCAACTCATCCAAGTTAGCCCGCGACCGGACGCTGCAAGATTTATAAGGTAAGGTTTTCAAACGGCTCAAATGGTCAGAAGAACAAGTGGATTGAGTATCTAAATTTGGACAAGGCGACCACAAGGAAAGTCAGGTAGACTATAGGAGAGCGCTTCAAATAACCGCTGGCTGTTTGAAGATGTAGAACGTGACCACACCAAGCCTATCATCAACTCAGTCAAGACAGACACCTACATCAATTCACCCAGAAGAGTGCGAGCTGCGTGCCGACGGGCGCAAAGGTTGAAGTGGAAAAAGACAATACGCACGGTCCGGGCCCCCCTCCGTCAGTCGATTGTCCGGGCAGCAGTGGAGGTTAAGCTACGCATCGGTCTTTTTTTGCGAGAACCACTCCACCTTACCACTATCTTACCCCATGCTAATACGCATCTATATACAGCTGAAATTGTACTTCGAAAACTGCTTGCAAACGCTTGTCGATTTCCAATTAAGCGTAAAAAAACACTACACAGGAGAAATCGTTAGCTCTGTTTTGAAATACACGAGGTTAATTAGTCTCGAGTTGGAAAAGCCGTTGTTGTAACGGGGCACCAAAAGCGTGTACTGACACAGTACAAACTACGCGCGCTAACTACAGTGTAAGGAGGTTTTTATGATACCTCACGTGCACGTACGTGCAGAGGAAGGCTGTTTTATTAGGCAAAGGTGCTATGTAAAATTGTAAGTAATATTGTTGACAATTCTGACTAATGACTCCATAAACATATCTACTTGACCATACTTGATCATAGCAACCGTCATAAATGTAATTACTTTCTCGCTACCCATTGCGCTCGTCTAGCAGTGATTGGTGGTTTAGTTGGTCGGTACGATAGTCTACACAAAATAATGAGCCGAGTAGTGCCGACTATTACCTTCGAAGGTAATAATCCTGCAATATTAGCTAAAATGGGTAAATATTGGAAAGTATTATTAATTACAATAATATTTCCATAGACCCAATTTGGTGTCAGCATTATGACGGGGCTCATCCCGTTGCATATCGCGCTTATTGAATCCAATATAAGCGAAAGATTTAGAATTCGGATCTAACTTCGCGCCAAAAATGCTCTAATAATACGATCATCCATTCATGATCGTAAAGAAGAGCCGGAAGCTGCGCAGCAAATCTCATAACGCATACGTCAGTAAATACAGTTGACAACACTTCGTCGAATCGAAATACTGTCCCAATCTAGCGGACAGAAATCCACTTGGCATTCAGCTGCCGCTGAAACTCAACTTTTCCAAAACCCTAACTTTTTGCACATAGATTTTTGTGTGTTAGGAACAGCAAACACCGTCACACCGCCAAGTCGGAATGAAGACTACTGATTGCATGGATCATAACTCGCCAACTTTCCAGACGATGTGGTCATTTGTAGATCATCAAAACCCTTTCCTCAACCATAATGATTCGAGTCAGCAAATCAATCTAACAACTCTGTGACAGATCCGAGCTTCATGATGCCGACGATCAGGTGTTTATGGCATGCTTGGCGCTCTCGAAGACACCGCTAACAAGGGTAAGATTAAAAATCTGCTACTCGGTAGGTCAGGCCGAAAGGACACGCCAGGAGGCGCGTCAGAGCCACTGGTTCCTAGTTTGATGCTACGCTATGAGCAATCCGTTCGTATATATAGGTGTTGTTATTCACGACCTGGTAAATGTCGCTTCCGAGAGCTTCAAAAGGCCGCCCCGCGCATTCACGTTCCACTAGCTTTGCCCCAACCTTGCACTTTTTTCCGCTGTCTAGTTTTACCATACACCAAGTGTGTATCATTGCCGCAATGGTATCGCTTGTTCCGCCGGCACGATGCGCTCGGGCACCTTCGTCACCAAGCCGTACAGACATAGCAACAATCGATGCTTCCCTTTTGTTCCTATCGGCTTCACGGTCACGGTTTACCCTATCGTAAAGGAAAGGTACCAAGTTTATCGATCCTGTTGGTGCGGTCCATCGCAGTAAAATGCTATCGATCGTTTCGTCCTGCTGTCGTCATTCATCGAAATCTATACATTGAATTCGATAAATGACGACGGCAGTATGTATTCGCACGACGGCCATTCCCTTGTCCTTGCGTCTGTCCCATTGTATGCGTCATTGCCGAAAGGATGTAGCACAAGTCCGTTCGCCAAACGACTACGTGAAAAGAAGCTCAGCCGACAAAATTCTCCTAGTCGCTTCGCTTTTTTCGGCATCCGACGTGACACAACGTGCTCCCAATTCTTCTCCATGCTGTTGTCATCTTCATTGCGCATGCGATCGGCGTCTGCGATCATCGTGCGCAAGAAGCTGTGGCGGTTCCGAAACTACTTCTATCTTAATCGACCATGAATCGGTTGGTAGCTAGCTCCATACGTCAGCATGCGATCGTAGAGAAAAACTCCATATCGTGCTAACAAGAACGAGCTGCTTTGGAATAAGTGATGTCCCTGAAGCCTCCATTGCTAAATCAAACAGCATTTTTGTCATCAGTTCCTACGTTTCAGGCAGGCATCGGTCGGGAATTTGTACGATCATGACAACTAGGGCGGCAAACGAAACGCTACGTGCGATCGTACTAGCAAGCATGTATCAGCATATGCAAGTGACAGCGTCCCCAACCTACTGGTCGACCCATCTCTCGCAACTTGAGTGCTGGCAAAAGGGACGACAACGACGACATGACGAGAAGTAGACTTTGGTCCAAGGGTCAGGAGACCGGACATGTTGGACGATACAGAGCACGCATCGCAGTGCTTCACCACCGCAACAGAGTGCAACGCACAAGACCAAAGTGGAACCTTAGACGACTTAGGACGTCTGTATCAGATACGCTCGTAAGGGGGTCAACATACACTTGCTACGATCAAGGATGATCGATCTTCCAAGTACGCAAGCAAAAGAAAACCGCCATCTGCCAAGTCGAAGGTAAGCGCACAAACGAGTGCATGCAATCAGTATCGCGTGGTAATTGATATGGAACGCTGGCTTGCTGAAGCAGCACTCACAAGGTGTGAGCTGCGCAACGGTAACTAAGGCCCGTCATGCTGCCAATCACCCTGTTGACCTCACTTTCGACTTCTCGAATCGAGCTTTGCAGATCGAGCGCCGAGCCTTCCACGGTCGAACATTCTCCATCAATCAGCCAACGTTTGTACGAAGTCGAACCGCATCCATCGCATTTTTTTCGCATAGGTGTCGGGTCACTCGAGCAGCGCCTCGATCCCCGAAACGTCTTGTCAGCATGTCCATTGTCATGCGCGCCGCAGGACGGCGAGCGAACAGTCGTGAATCCCTACACCTGCCCTACCTGCCGGGAGACACACCGTCGTCGCATCTGATGATGGATGGGCAGCAGCTACCAACACGTTGGGTGGCGTGCGTGACAAATGGGCAACATCAGTGCGCGGCCGCTCCCGCTTCTACTGCCTCACTCTGTCCTCGTCGTAGAGCGGCCGCGATCCGGTGCTCGCTGACGCACAGACAACCACAGGGGGAGGGGGGAGGAAAGGCGGGTTGCGCTTTCTGCTGGACGACGCACAGAGACCGGTGCGAAGAACAAAACGTCTCGTCGCTTGGCTACGGGAGGGATCGCTCCGCACTGGCTCTCCGCCGCCCGGCAAAAAATCAAGCGAATATTCGAGGGATTCGCCTTTTTCTGCATCGCGAGCGGTTCTTGTACTTGCGTAGAGGAGGCAGTTGACTGCCGCGCGCGTCTGATCCGGTCCATACAACGGCCCAGTCACATGCTCGTCCCGTAGTGGTTTCAAGTCACGCGACGACTAGGGGCCACGCGCTCGTCGGGTAACGCAATCCGTTCATTACGAAATTTGCAGCCCCGAGCTCACTCCGCCTTCAGTTGCTCTCTCGCGCTCGGCCCGTTGCTCGCGCGTGCAGTGTCGCTCCGCTCTCCTGCGTCCGTCGCGCCCGCTTTGGATGTCTGTGAAGAGCTCGTGGACTTTCAACAAGAAGTACCCCGTGTACTTTGCCAGTCACTAAGCGCCGCGGGCCGCTGCAAGTTTTCTTTGCCTTTTTCTTCCACGCGCGTTCGGCGACCAAGAGACGGGACCGGTCGGCCTGTTACCTCGCTCGAATGACCCACCTCGAATTGCTCGCCCGGGGGCGTGCGGGCCCGGCGCCGTCGCCCTATCGCCGGCTCTGCCAATCGTTTGCCACGACGGCAGCCGACCCGTCTCTTGCGCGTCGGCCCGCCACGCCCCGTCTCTTGCCCGCCCCCGTCGCCCGTCGCGCGTCGTCGCCGCGTGTCCCGTTTGACACGACCGCGTGCTGCGCCCTCGTGCTCGGCTGCGGCGTCGCGGGCAACGCGGCCGCGCTGCGGCTCGCGGGGCAGGGCGTGCAGGTGACGATGGTGGCGGCCGCGCTGGACCCGAACCACTGCGCCACGTTCTACGCCCAGGGCGGCATTATCTACAAGAGCCCCGACGACTCGCCCGCGCTGCTGTCGTCGGACGTGCACCGCGCGGGCGCCGGCGTGTGCGACGACGCGGCCGTGCAGAAACTCGCGCGCGAAGGCCCCACGCGCGTGGAAGAGCTGCTGCTGGATGTGGCCGACGTGCCGTTCACGCGCCAGGGCGACGGCGCGCTCGCGCTCACGCTCGAGGCGTCGCACAACCGCGCGCGCATCCTCTACACGGCCGACCACACGGGCCGCGCGATCTCGACGAGTATGGTGCAGGCCGTGCACGCGCATCCGGGGATTACGCTGCTCACGGGCCGCAGCGCGTTTGAGCTCGTGACGAACGCCGCCGGCGAGTGCATTGGCGCGCTGACGGTGTCGACGGCAGGCGACGTGGAGTTTTTCAGCGCTGCGTTTACGCTGCTGGCGACGGGCGGCGTGGGCGACGTGTACGAGAACACGTCGAACCCGGAAGGGGCCCGCGGGGAAGGGATTGCGCTGGCGGCCCGCGCCGGGGCGAAGCTCAAGAACATGCAGTACGTGCAGTTCCACCCGACGACGCTGTATATGCCGGACGAGCGCCGCTTTTTGCTGACGGAAGCGCTGCGGGGAGAGGGTGCGATCTTGCGCGACAAGAGCGGCCGCGCGTTCGCCAAGGACTACCACCCGGACGGCGAGCTGGCGCCACGGGACGTGGTGGCCCGCCTCATTTTGGCCGAGATGGCAAAGCAGAACGACGTGTGCATGTACCTGGACATTTCGCACGAAAAGGCCGAGTGGATCAAGGGCCGGTTCCCGACTATATACCAGCACTGCTTGGACCGTGGGATCGACATGACGAAGGAGTCGATGCCAGTGGTCCCGGCCGCTCATTACCACTGCGGCGGTGTCGAGGTCGACCTGCACGGCCGTACGTCGGTCGCTGGTCTGTATGCTGCTGGCGAAGTGAGCTGCACGGGTCTGCACGGTGCGAACCGTTTGGCTTCGACTTCGCTGCTGGAAGGACTGGTGTGGGGCTGCAGTGCCGCTGACGATTTCATGCAGCAGCGCAAGCCATTGCCCGACGTGAAGAGCCGCAGGGAGGCGGAAGACTTGTTGGTCCACTTGAATGGCTTTCGCGACGCGTACCCGAACGAAGTCGAGGAGGTGATGCTGGCCACGCAGCGCATCATGTGGGAGTCTGTGGGGCCTGTGCGCACGAAAGCAGGCATGGAAAGCGCGGTGAACAAGCTCGCACTGCTCGAGGTCAAGGCGGACAAGCTGCACCAGGAGTGCCGCATTACCCGCGAGACTGCGGGGCTGCGCAACGCGGTCCGTACCGCCAAGGAGATCGCGTGGGCGGCTCTGCATAGCCCCGTGTCAGTGGGCACGCACTACATTTCGCAGGATTAGGTGCAGTTGATCGCCGACTGGTCGTCGTGTTGTTATTTTCGCACCGCCATTTGATATCGTTTTACTGTCACTTTTGCCTTTACAATCGCAAATCGAGCTGTGCTTTTCGCTTACCATGTGCATGTGGCGTCGCGACCTGACTCGGCGGCAAAGATTCGTGGAACAGTGAGAGGACCGCATTGATTTTTCAGCCACAGGAATGGACGTTGACCTGCTCCCATTTCGCAGCTATGTGATACGTGGGGCCGCAAGTTGGGAGAACGATCAGACAGACGGCCACTGTGTTGTGTCCTTGTCCCCTGCACAATACACGACGGTGTCGTGATGGTTATTATGACCCAACATTGGAGCCGCCGATCACGAAATGACAGGAGCTGGCAGACCGATTGCAATACTAACCATCGTGCAAACTCGTTTGTGTATAGCTCAAGCGACGGCGCCATCACAATTCCATTCAAAGTCTTCGCACTAGAAACTGCTGGACAAGTGTGAGTCGCGTAGTACAATCCAACATTCGATCAGTTGAGCTGCTCGATGAAGCAGGTGGAAGCAACTCGATGCCTCGATGCGTCTGACTCGATGCGTCTTCAATGGGACCGAAGCGCTGCTAGGCGATTTTCAAGCAGCAATGCCGCGGCTTGGAGCGAACCATGAGCTATCCGAAGACGGTCGTCACGAATCCAACATACTGCGCATCTCTTGCATCCCTTGCATTCGTTTCAAAGTGTCTGCATTCGGCGCGCTTTGCTACGTCCCTGATTGATTCGACTTTCTTGCACATTCTCGACAGACCCTGGCAAACGGGGCACAAAGCTCTACACGCTTGTGCTTGTTTCACGGTTAGCTGCAGCTTGCTTGCGCTTGTAAATCGCATAATCTACGTAATGGACGTGCTGAGGCGTCAGCATAGGGATGTAAAACGATCGGTAAGGCGACTTGGATCGCTCTGTGTCCAAAAACGGCTCTGAATGCACAAGCTCCCACTTTGCAGGCTCCTCCCACAGCTTGACTTCTTTCTGGTTGGGCAAGTTCAGGTCGACAACATAGTCGCAAACCTCGATGGACACGTATCGACTCGCCTCCTCGCGATTTCGGTCGTTCATAGCGCTGGGAATAATCGAAGTGCCGTTTTCGTGCTCCTCGAAAGGCTTCGGCAGAAGGCCTGCGAACGACGACTTGACAAATTGCACCTTGGTGCGGTTGGTTGGGATGAAAAAGCTTGTCGGAAAACGGTACCATTCTTTCATGATGCACAAGTTCTCTGTAAATGTTGCTGCCGTCGTGCCTTCAACGAGCACACTGGTCTCAGGATTCAGTAGCACCTGGGCATAGAGATGCTGGTACACACGAAGCGGGGCGCCGAAGTTGAGGACGTTGCTTACCACTCGGGAAACGGACAACACTGAAAAAATGCCCAACGTGCCTACTACGAACAAGTGCGAGAGCACACGACCCACGGAACTGGCGTGACTGAACAATCGTCCGATGCGGCACACCACTGCACTCAATGTGGTTGCAGCCGCGAGACAGATGAGTGGGTACACAGGGGACAAAAACCGCTCTTCCTTATGTGCCTGGCTGAACATGATCATCAGCCAAATATACATGGGGGACAAATACGCCAGCAATTGCATTCTCCCAGCCTCACAATCCATCGGCAGCATGAAAACAAACAGCGCCACAGGCACTGCCAATATAGCCACCACGTTGAAATTGAGTGCCAAGTTCATGACATAGTAACTCAGCGCTTCCGTTCCGTACAGCGTCGAGTCCGTCTCGTTGCTCAGCACGTTGTAAACGAGAATGTTCCACGCCGGGAGAACCCAGCGGCGATAGTAGTAATGATTGACAAGCAATTCTAGCGCCAAAACCGCTCCACCAATAGCTACGCCCGCCAAGATGCTCTTCGTCCATCCACGAGCGTAGAGTGTCTCGACCGTAAATGGGACAAAGAGAACACCTACGTACGGCCAGCCACACAGTACAGCCACTATTCCGTACCCCAATGCGCGATAGTAGCGCTTGTCCATCCACGCGCTTGTAAAGAGCATAATGAGAACCATCGTGAACGAGCTGGGCAGCAGCGCAGTGCTTGCATGGAAGATACCGGCATTCACGAGCAACAGGCACAGCAAATAGCGCGCTGTCCGTCGACCAAAGCACTTGCTGGTCGAGTAGTAGAACTGCGCCTCTGCGTAGGCACATAGCAGACCTAAACTCGCGCGCAGCCCGTAGAACAGCAGCAGTTTGTCAAGCGGGAAGAGGCGCAGCGTGAGGGCAACTGACAGCACTTTGGCGGTCCCGTAGTGCGCCAGTAGATATGCGTACGAGCGGAGGGCATACACGGGCGAGTACTCCCACGTCTGGAACCCAAAGCCGTAGAGCAAATAGTGCAGCGGTTCCCAGTAGTTGAACGTCTCGTCGCAGTCCGCAATGGGACTCACCAGTGCAGACACAGCGCGGGGGAACGCGAGCAGCGCCAGCGCCGTCTCGACGGACGGGCGCCACAGCTCACGCGCTCGGAGCTGTTCGCTCGCGTCGCGGGGTTTCATGCTGTGAATGAAGTAGTTGCAAGGCGAGGCGGGAGTGGGGGTGCCCGACACCAGTTGAAGTAACCGCAGGATCGGGCGCGGGGTTCGTGCTCGTGGGGCGTGGTCGCCCGTGGTTCGACGAGTTGTTACTTCACAATCCTTCGAGACGATTCGTGGGTCGAGGTGGCCGCCCCTTTTTCTGTAGCGCAAGTCAAGAGACGTTGTGAACACGCCATACGTTCTGACTGTAGGAAAAACGTTATCACTAATTGATCCGTAACTGCAGAGCTGTAGGATTTCCTTCCATCGAGCGGTCGTGAAAAGGATAAATGGCGCCGACTTTTGTATATTTGTTTGCATATCTCGATGTTAGTGCTTCTCGTAGGATGATACGGACGTAAAGGACGCAAAGCTCTAATCATTTGACCGGATATTGAGCGATACCGCAGGAGAGGTCGAAGTTGAGGCTGTGGCCGATCAGGCTGACTAGTATGGTCACTGGATCTTGGATCTTGGATCCGATCATGCCACGAATTACATCCGCTTTCTAAATGCAGACCATCAGTCGTCCCGTCCATTTGATGTTGACGCATGACAAGCTGTGGGAACTCGTACATCCAACAACGTCGATGCAAAGATCGTGTTGCCGTAGTAGTTGATCGACACACCAGTCGTTACTTAACACGACTGGTGTCGCACCGCGACAACATGGGCGATCTGGCTCAGTGCAATGAAGGACCGACAACGTTTGGCGGCCAAAACCCCTACGCGACTGATCTACGTGCACCTGCTTCTTCATCATCGTGCTGGCTTGTTGCCTTTTGTTACATTGCTCCGTGCTCGTTACACTGCGGCATTCGTACATAAAGCAACAGTCATTGCGATTGCTCGAGTCCATGTGAGCTTCGTTGCGAATGACCACATTGCATGCATCTCTTTTCTTTAGCCCACCAGGAAGATACTGTTCGCTTACATCCACTTGCCCACAGCGTCACTTGTTTTGCCCAAAGCGTTGTTTTTTTGACGTCACGAGCCCTTGGGATCTTACTGTTGGTGAGATACCTAAAGAACGTAAATTCTCATCGCACGCCATGTATGCATCGACAAACTCGCACACAGACAATTACTTAGCAACATTACGAACAACGGGCCACCCATGAGCTGACATGCCCAATCTTTCATCGTAAACGCGCGTCAACGCCACAGATGACCCTTTGTTCGTCTGCCTCCATACTCGATACTTCCTTCGCATCATCACTTTTACAATTTGAGAACGTCCACGGCTCACATCTGCCAAAACTCGTTAAACATCTGGGCATCGTCAACAGCTGCTTTCGCTGCTGCACGACTGATTTTGTCCCGAATCGTCCTGTACCTCTCGTCTCTCGCTGCAGTTGCTGTAGCAATGTCTACCTTTTGTCGACGTAGTTCAGTGCATGAAGGAACACGTGTGTCTCTCGGTCTCAGGCTTTCTAGACTGGTGATCTGCGACACGATTGTTGCTGCTGGGTGCTGCTCTTCCTTATACCCAATCTTGTAAATCTGCGCGTCAAAAAAATGCCGCCATCCCCGTTCGTCTACAAAGTAGCCAGCCGTTAATCAACTGTCACTTTCACGGCATACAACCCACCTAGCAATCGTCAACGCACCATTAAACTCGGGGAGCTTAGCCAGCACCAGCTCAGATCCAGCAGCGTGCCCTCCTCCGACATTCCGTCTGGTGCCCTGACGTTCGTCACGATTCACTCCCACAGACTCACAGCCACAGACGCCGTCACTTAATTGCGCCCGTACCCGATGTCGAGCTCCACGCGCACTCGAGGGACTGCGCCGTCTCGAGCTATTTCTCGCTCTCACGATCGGGAGCATCGCGTACACGAGCACAGCTGCTGCTAACGTCCCACTCAGCACAGCGACCGCTTGGTCTGCACTTGCCAAGTCCGCACCGCATTGCTGCTGCTGCTCGTTCGTCGGGCACTGCAGAAGCTCAGCACGTGCAAACGTCGTGCCCTTTCGTGAACACGTAAGCGGAAGTCCACAAGCGCTCGACAACGATCGGCAAGAAGGACATTTCCACGAGAGCACAGAGCGCTGCGCGTGCACTGCGTCTCAGAAGCGGCTGGTGGACGCGTGTCGCAGCGCGCCGGGTCGGACCACGTGCGACTTGCGGCGGCTGAGCTCTTGTCAGAATGGCACTTTTCCGTACAAAAACTGATCCGACGCGCACACTGGTGAAAAAGAGAGAACAAAGTTTGGGAGGTTTTTTTCACCATCGTGACTTCCATAGTGGAACGTCGTCGCTCTTGACGGCTGTTACTGTCGCTGATTCGTCTTCAATCACGTTACTACTACTACTACTACTACTACTACTACTACGACTACGACTACTACTACTACGACTACGACTACTACTACTACTACAGCTCGGACCTTTTTGACACAAAGCGAAACGAGTCGACCACTTAACCTGTCGCATAATAACGCTCGAAGCAACGTGACGAATGGCTTTAGTCGACAACGACGAACGATGGAACGTGGATAGTGCGTCGAGCGCCACTAGAAGACGACGACAAACGTCAGGTTTTCTAGAAGGACCACGACGTCTTACAGTCGTACCCGACGCAAAGGGATCGAACTAAATCTTGGCATATGAACGTAGTTGATGGCGTAAGCAATGCCGAAGAGTTTGTGCTGCTTTGCGAAGTACTGCTGCTTGACGCGACGAAGCACCTGCAATGACAGTCACAACTCGCAGTGGGTTTTGCGCCAGCGACGGCTACGCCTGTATGGCAGCTCGGACAAGCGATGATGGGAGTCAACTTGTTTGGCTCGATGGGATGAGCTTTCCGGACAACATAGCTGTAGATTAAGATGCTGACACGCAGCAGTTCCTGAACGCAGTGATGGTCGACTCATTCAATCAAAGACGGCTTCCGGTGAGTAGAAGGAGCGCAGTTCAACAGCGACGAATCGATATCGAAATTGCGACCTTCACGCACACGTTACAACGTCACATTTGTCTGCACTAGTTTTCACTCTTCAGATTGTATTCGCGGCGCATCAACTGGCGAGCGTCTGCTGCCGGGTGTCTCGTTGAAGCATGCAGATGACAACTGGGTGGGTACCCGAGCGAGACCCATTTGCGCTTTCAATGCTGCAAGATCTACATTTGATGCCACAAGTGAGTGCTTTGATGGTGCTATAGCCATACGTACACATGTCTCGACGATCAATACCTGGTCGTGGAGTGAGGGTAGATCTGAAAACGACACTGGTAGTATAGCTACGTACGTATATGTAACGGGTGAGCCCTTTACGTGTTTAGGATACGTAGATATATCAGCGTGAACCTTATCTTAGCTGACTATGTTCGTCAATATTACCTGGCGAAGGAAATATTGATGGAATATTACCTTCTAGGGTAATATTTGTGGCCGCTCCACAAATGGGTCATAAAGGCCATTGTGTCAACCAAATCAAACACCAGTCGCTGCTAGACGCGCGCAATGGGTGGTGAGCGAGGATTCTACAACGGATATTGTACTTTAATATAGTCAAACTAAGACAAAGAGAGTTGATCGAAAGAAAGATAACGAAATTCAACTCAGTTCTACATTTTCCCCAATTCAGAGCTTCATAAGCTCTGTTCTCTACCTCGCGCTTCCTCACGCTCACGTGTGAATGGCGTCCAAAGCACGCGACCTTGTGCCAAAAACACACACAACGGGTACCAGTAATAGGCAAGAGCGTGCCTCGTTGCATCACACGGATACACCCGCGCAGTCTGGCTTTTAATTTGCTGTCCGAGACTCTACACCGTTACGTTTACCAAATCCGTCGTTGTTTTAGTACAACCAAAACGTCAAGTCGAAGCATCCTGGCTACTGTGCGCGATTCAAAAATCAGGAACGCACACTATTAATGCGTAGACAAGCCATCGTTTGGAAGAGTGTTCTCTTTGCTCGGGATGTTTTGTCTGGGACTCATAAGCAAGCTCAGAGAACTTGTTATAGCACGAAAAGCTGCGATATGGACCATTATTCGTCCACTGTCACCTCTTCAAAAATTACTTCATCTGTGTCACGAGCGATTGCTGGTTGATTTTGTTGTTGAAGACAAACGCTGCGCAAAAGCCGTTTCTATAGTACCATGGAAAGTACTTACAACGGCGCTACTGCTAGTGGAAGCAAAGTCCTGCCCACGCTATCCGTCATGGCGTCGATGCACCTCGATATAGACATCACTAAACACTCACCGATGACCCCGATAGCCTACACTCATGTGTGCATCCTTGACAAGACTTTGAGTTTCTTGGGATCGGCACGAACACGTGATATCTTCCGTGCTTGGAAACGAGTCGTGATCGACGTTCGCATGACAAAGCAGAACCTACTTCAGCGGCCGTGATTTCCACGGCATGAAACTACATGTCATTTGTGGGTAAGTTCAACCGCAGGATGGCGACTTGTACCACGCTATGCATCGCCGGACATGTGAAGGATATGACATTGCGCCTGCCGAGAACACATTTCCCACTGTGTGAGTCCGATAAAAGACACGCTGCCATCCAAATTTTGTGATTGTGTTCTGCCAAGAGAAAGACTTCATCGTTCGGTGTGTCACAGCTCGTTGACGTGTGCAATACCGCACTGAATACTTCTCCATTTTGTAAGCGATTCCCAAGACTTATGTGAATATAGCCTTGCATCCTTCTCTTTCTCGGTGCAAGTAGATAAAGAGATCAGGGATACCTCTATCAAAACCTGAAATAAACTGCATAGCATTAACGTCGTCCTAGCATGATGACGTTTTCGGCTACACACTGTAAGAATTAAAAGCCCTGTGACATTGTAGATGATCTTCCTGACGTCGAAAGGGGAGTGAAAACGGATTTTATCAGAAAACGAGAATGTACAAAAATGAATGAAACAATCATAAAGTGGAAATTGAACCGCAACATAAAAAAAGCGCCCCAACCATTCCAAGATAAGTTGCCTTTACATCAGGATAAAAGAGAAAATGCATCAACGATGGATAACTTACGTCCGAATACAAACGTTTTTGGGATCACTCTTACGTATATGACGAAGCGTCCTTTATTAATTGGAGTCCCTGGAGGCCGACGATGGGAGAGCTAAGGGGTTGCACACCAGGTAAAGGTCCCGGAGAGAAAAATACCCCGGAGGCGATTTCCCGGAGGCGAAGGGTAAGGTACAGGAGAAATATTGGCGGGATCAAGAAACGAGAACACCGTGGTTAGGCTTCTAGTCTAGTAATATTGAAAGAAATGAACCACGACCCCTCATGGTGGACCCTGGTCCCTCAAGGCGGACGTCGGGTCTCCAAGTCACGCTTTTCCTGGGCAGTCAAATCAGGAAGTCGGACACAATGTAAGGGTATGTGTAACGGAGTAAAGGATAGGAATATATCAAACGCTACTAAATTTGCGATCGAAATGACACGTCTTTGTCGTGATTGAAGTAATTTGCACTTGGTATGCACGCCTGTTCCAGGGGAGAGATATACTTCAACGCCCATTGGAGACAGTTGCGTAGCACGACCAAGTGAAGTAGAGCCTTAGGAAGTATTGGCCTGTGGGTTCGTCAAGTTGCGCCCCCAAAGATCCTCTAGGTATACAAGCCTGATATGGAGAAAGGATATACCTAGGCCCCCTTTCGAAGATAGTTGCGCGGAGAAACCAAGAGCAAGCAAAGTTCCTCGAAGAATTAGGCCTGTGGGTTTGTCACATGGCAACCCCCCTCTCAATACCCTCTATTGGAAGCGGCCTCCCGAATCCGTCGTCAGAAAGACGAACAAAGTCAAGTTGCATATATGACAGTCGATGGGTTATAAAGGTGATTCAAAGTTCGTACGAGGCGTCGGAGTACCCCACCATAAGTCGGCAGCCCGGCACAATGAGTGATTTGGGGTCCCCCCCGAGTGAGCCCAATCCACTACTCCTACTCATGCAGGTCGTTGTCATCTCCCTATTGTGTATGTTTAAACGAAACGGTACGTCCTTGATGTGTTGTCTTATTACTTTCATCATCTTGTGGCAGACAAGAACTCATGTTCGTGCGCCTGACGAGCCAACGTTCCGGTATGGCTCGGTTTCTGGGTTGACTGTAAGAAGTGGCATTTACCCACACTCATTCTTTACTACATACCCACAGGTAACATGCTGTTCTTCTCCCTGCTATCTGACTTTAGATTTGATTAATCGAACACCATAAAATCATCGGTCTCTATTTATAGTCCAACTTCTTGCTACAATTTGCACACGATCATGCGAAAGGCTTCATTTTATGTGTGATCAAATATCATCTAGGCGTGACCTGATATACTCACCAAGTACATCTGTCATACTGCAACAGTATACACCAGTGGTCCATGTAGAACAGAGACACTTTATGCATATAGAAGAGATGACTTGCATCAGAGTCGGAACGGCGGGAAACATGGACGACGTCAAAATTTGCTCTTCCCAAATTACGGCTCTCCAACAAATTCTGCCCAGCAAGTCAAGCGAGCTTTTGACTCCAGATCTCGGTTGTAGCGGATCTACCTTAGCTCCTACGTCAGAGGAAGACTTGGAGGCTCTATATACATTCGTTACACGGAACTAACTTAATGACTCAAGTCCACTTAGTTCTCAAATAGCAAATAAGTTTAGACTCCGAGAGTCACACAAGCTCAAAGAGCTTTTTAGTTCGTGTTCAGGGGCCTAGTGATTCGGGGAATCATACGGTCATTAGTTACTAAGGATATATGCCTATAAAGGCCTCTAATTCTTCGATATCGGATTGCAAGCCTTGAGAAGACAGGGAGAGCTGTAAGATCACAATGATAATCAACTTTTCTTCGCTTTATATTAATAAACACCCGATTACATCATTCTTGATCTGGACCTTATAGTCCTAGATGAGTAATATCAGAGGATTTCCAATCCGGTGGCCGACAAGTGTCAGTCCCACAAACGGGTAAGGTCTGATCGACATGAAGATCGAGAGGATACTCTACGTGGTGTATTCAACACAATCGAACCGGATTATACCGATGCATAACCCCGTTACAGGAGTCATTGCAACTTATCGCCCCCTGTCAGGAACCGCTTATCATGCGCGTTTTCTCTTCTGTACTCTCGCCTCATCCGCGCTCCGCCCACGCGCCGACAGCAACTCAAAAGATACGAGCTTCGCGGTGGGCGATTTCTCAAATTCTGCCAAGGCAAGCCCGTCAGACGAGGACCACAACCACATATCTTACACCAACGCACTGCTGATGTTAGACGGGACAACGAACGATGAAGAAAGAAGGCTCGCGCCGTATGAGTCGCAGTGGTTGACTGAAGCGATCAAGCCTATCGCATCCCAGATGATGCCACGATACAATCTCGTGGAACTTTATCCTACACTAAACGACGTCGAATTAGCAAGACTCATCATACTGCACAAAAAGTCGACTTTTCTTGCGGATAATTGTTTGGCGGGAAAGTAATGAGCATTTTGATGGACGGGTGGACCAAGACAGGTTAAACCGAAACTGATTTGTATAACGATATCGATCTTCGACGCCATTCCAGTTCCATGGCACCTGACAAACTCGGTAGTCCATCGGACCACGTCCTGAAGGCGTACTGTCGTCGTCTATATGGCGATTAGTGATAGGAAGTATATCTCAGCCATGATGGTAGAAACACTCGACGATAAGACTCAGTTCAAAGTAACGTTGGGTGAGGCATTTCAAGATTAATGCAATCGCGACGGGATTGTCGAGTTCATCGATACATGGTTGCGCGTTTTGTTCTGGCTTCCTCGTCATCCTTACACCGTGTTCGAGGTCATTGGACGAGGACAGTACGGAAAGGCTTTACTTGATGATCAGTTACTCGGAGTGATGAACGAGTACGTCTAAGGTTTCTCCAGACACATTACTAATCCAACAAGTCCGTTCGATGGTGCAATACCATGAAGATTCCGACACTTTTTTTATTCCGACAACCATTCCGACAAATAAGTAATGTCTATTAAAATTTGAAGGTTTTACAATTAGGGGAGCTATAAAATTGGACGTTTAATGCCTATTCACTGTATTTGTCGCATACTAAAGGCAAATGAATTTTCGTTTGTCGGAGTTGTAATCATTTTTATCAAACCAATAAACGACTCGAATGTTGCGTGCAAAGGTCCTGCCGGAAGTTCTGGGGCAGATCGTGGACGATGAGGTCACGGCCTGCATGTGCGTACTGCCGGCTTACTATCCTTTGCGTCGTGTCGGCGTATGCCGTCGCGAAGAGAGCGATACGCTCGTGCTCGTTCTGTACAAAAGCGTCCGAGCGTCACGCGCGCGACGGCGCATTTTGTTTTGTACATTGTTCACGATTCTCCTTGTTATGTTTTATTCGGGCAGATTGATGACGTTAGAGGGGGCACTGGTGGGATCAGTGGGCGAAAAAGAAGCGGTCGATCATAAAGTGGTTGGGGCGATTGCGTCCCATACTTGGGGCGAGTACGTGCACGCCGGGAGAGAAGCGAATCCCGCGGGAGAGTTGCGCACGATGCTCATGGAGCTCGAGGTACGCGCGAGGTGACGGCAGCTTCGGAGCTGCCGTTATGACGTCTGTTTTTTATGTGTGTGTGCCACGAAACGGTTGATGGGGCCTATGGCTGAATTGTTTTTTACATGTCGTCAATGTTTTTTTGGGCCCTGGGATGTAGCACGGCCGACTCGCGATGACAGTGGCAGGCAAAGCGTTTCTGCTCTGTGCCTACTCGGGCACCGATGCCCCGGCGGGACTGCTCAAGGCTAAGGTGGTGACAAGTGATGATAGTGTTGTCGATGCTACTGGTGTCGTCGACCGGTTCGCGACTCGTTTGTGTGGACGTCCGCATACTGAGCAATCACGTGGTGCCGTGTGTGCAGGTGGAGACGCTGGGGACGTTCCTGTCGGCGTCGCTGGATCAGATCGAAACGTAAGGAGCGCGTCGGACCTGCGCACGGACGACATCGTCCGCTGCATCGGCCGCGCGCCCGGCAGTGTCTGCATAAAGAGACTGCAACTGTTTGCCAATCATTTGTGCCAATGACGCAGGAGACGGTCTGTCTGTCCGTCTGTCTGTGTGTCTGTGTGTCTGTGTGTCTATCACCACAACTCCCCGCGGCGCCGCCGTCGACGTGTCACTTGTTGTTTGTCTTCAGCCGAAAGTCGTCCAGCGTCTTGCCGCCAAGTCGGTCGAGCCGCTTCTCGAGCCAAAGCTCTGTCGCTGGAGTGAGGCCGCCGTCCATGGAGTCCACGATCTGCAACAGTCGGCGGAACTCGGCAAAGTTGTTCGCGTCCAGCAGCTGAGCCATGACCGGAACCACTGTCTTGCCGAACGGCTTCACGCCGTACAGGTTGTACCAGTCTTGCAGAAAGCCAACGAGGTCCTCCACAGTCACCGGTGCGTCCGAGCCCAGCAACAGCGTCCGTGCTGTCGCACTGCTTTCCGCACTACGGTCGTCGTCGTCGGCGGCGGCGGCGGCATCGTCTCCGTCCAGCCGCAGTCCTCCACGGAGCTCGAGTTCGTCCTCAATGGCGTCCCGATCCGACACGTTCAGAAGATCCGACAGCTCCGAGTCCAGCGCTGCCTCTGCTGCGGCTGCAACGTCTCGGCCTGCGAGTTGCATATCGCCCGTATCCGCACTCGCTGCATCGTCTTCGACCGCAGTCTCCGCATCCACTTCGGCCTCACTGTCTCCGTCGTCTTCGACACTCTCTTCAGCATACGACGTGTGCCCATCGTCCGTCGGCAGTGCGTTGCGTCGATGCAGCAGTCCAAGCGCAATGCGGTGGATCGCTTCCCCCGACGGCTTCATACCCGCGTTGTGCATCTCTTGCAACAGCGCGTGCGCCCGCCGCACGTCCAGATTCGTCACGCTCTGGAAGATGAGCTGCTCGTACTCGCGCGACGACAGCTGCAACGTCCCGAGCAGTCGCTGCTGCTGCCGCACGAGCGCCGCCGTCTCCTCTTCGCACCAGAGCCGCACGGCCGTACCCACTGCGTGCTCAAAGAACGTGACGAGCTTCGCACGGGTTTCGGCCTCCTGCACGTCCAGCGCTCCGGACCGCACGGCGCCCGAGATCCGATTCACAAGGCCAAACACGCGGCGCATCACGTGCGGCCCCACGTGCTTCTGCCGCTGCGCCAGCCGCCTGTCCAGACGCCGCGCAGCCGTCAGGTACTGCTCCATGAGCTTCACGTGCACGTCCAAGTCCACGTCCGTGGGCACGCTGCAGCCCGCGCGCTGCAGCGTCTCCAGCACGAGAGCCACCGTCCGGTCCGCGCGGTCCAAGTGCTCCTCGATCAGCAGCTGATTCGCTTTGAGCACGCGCGCGTTCGCCAGCCGCCGCTCGAGCGTCGCGGCCCGTCGCGCCTCGCGTCGCACCGTCTCGCGCGCTACGTTCTGCCAGCTCCGCAACTTGCGCAGCTCGTCGTCGCTCCCCTCAGCGTCGCCGGCGGTCAGCTGCTGCTCGATCGCGTCGACGGTCGCTTGGGCCGCGTCGAGCTGCTGCAGCACGCGGTCGTACAGGCGCTGCATCGCGAGCACACGCGGCGACGCCGCGACGTCGCGACTCTCGGCACGGGCCAACGCGTCTTGACGCGAGAGCGTCAGCACGTCCATCAGCGCCCACGGGACGACCTCGAGCGCCATGAGGAACGGCGCCGTCGACAGCCCGCGCGGCCGCTGCTGGTCGTCCTCGTGGCCACTCGACTGCACGTACTCGTTGAGGATCCGCTGGACAGCGGCTCGGAGTCCGCACGCCGCGGCGGCCTTTGCGCGCATCGCGTACACGTCGTCGCGCTGCGCTGCTGCGTCATCGAACGCGACGGTGCCAAAGGCGTCTGCGAGCTGTCGGTCGACGTACGTGAACACCTTCCGGAGCTGATCCACGTCGCGCTTGGACACGCTGGCGGCCAGTGCGTTGAACCGCTCCGTGCTCGAGTGCACGACGGCCTTCATGGCGTTCACCCACAGCCGGTGCACGTGCGCACGCGCAGCGACTGCGGCTGCTCCGTCCCGCGGCCGCACGAGGTCGTCCACGAGCTTCGACTGCAGCAGCTGACTGAGCGTCGCGGGGATCTCGTTCCACCGCGCGCCGAGCAGCAGCACGCCGTACGTCTCGACGCCGACCGTCAGCCGCCGCGCGACCATCAGCTGCAGCATGCGCGCGAACGGAACGCCATTGTCGGCGTACACGCGCAGCGCCTCGTGGTACGGCCCCGACGTGAGCCGCCGGTCGGCCGCTTCCGTCGCGTCGGCGGCCGTCCGCTCGTAGGCGCTCAGCTGCGCTTCGACGCCGGCGATCAGTCGCTCGTGGAAGAGCGCGACCTCCCGCGCCGTCCGCAGCTGCAGCGGCCGCGTCTCGCGCTCAAGCACACGCAAGAGCTCGCGCGGCCAGCGGTCGTCCGGCACGTCCTGCAGCAGCGTCCGCAGGTCGCGCGTCGACGTCGCGGGCGCGCCGTCCGGCCGCAGCTGCAGCGCCACGTTGCGCACGAGCATCGCGTGCGTGCGCGCGGTCGGCCGGTAGCCCAACTGCGCCATCTGCTGCACCAACTGCGCCGCCAGCGGCGTCTGCCGCTGCTTTGACGCGATCGCGACGGCGCTCTCGTACGCGCGTTCGACTTCGGCCGCGAGTTGCGGCGCCTCGGACGCCGGTGATGCACTCGCGAGCGACGAAATGGCCGCGTGCCACTGCGCGAGCGCTTGCGCCGGTGGGACGAACGCCGCGTTGTCGACGTACAGCGCGTTGCACTGCGTCTTGAGGCGGGCGACGAGGGCCGCGCGCGCGTCCAGTGGATGGCCGGCGGATATGTCAGTAGAGACACGTGCGGGAGCAGCGGTCGCGGGCTCGGACGGCTGGGACAGGGGACTGCAGCACGTGAACGGCCGCGCGGATGGAGGCAATGGGTCGCGCGGGTGGCGGAGCGGTCGCGCAGTCGCGGGGGCGGTCCGCGTGCGCCATGCGCGCAGCCGGAGGTGGGCGCGTGTCGCTAGTGACAAATCACGCGGACGCAGCATAGGGGACGCGCGACGGAATGGAGTGGCGAAGCGGTGACGCGGACGGACTGCGTGGTGACAAAAGCGGAGGGTATAGGCTCGACCGCATAGAAACGCCGGTCGGGTGGCGTGGTGGGGCGGGTTTCTAAGTGCACGGGTGTCCCGGTCGATAGAAATCAGAGGCGTTGCACGGCCCCATGTGGTTTGCAGTCCCGTTCGCAGAGAGCGGGACCGCGTGTTGTTTTGCTTAAGTAGCCATCCCACCGCCCGCGTCCGTCCCTTGCATACTCTCGGAGCACGGGCGTACATTGGTGCAACATTCGCCCAGCCACCTCGTTCTGCCCGACTCGTCATCGCCCGGTCGTGCCGCTTAGAAACCGCTTTGCCCCGGACGATGGCCCTCACGCGGTCGCGCGCGACGACGCCGGCCGTGGGGCTCCGTGCGCCGCACGCCATGTCCGTCACGATTCCGATCCGTTTCCAGTGTCCGCTGTGTCTCGACGTGCTGCGGCGTCCGATCCAGCTCCCGTGCTGCCAGCGCCATTTGTGGTACGTTTCTATCGCATTTCTATCCAGCGCGACCCCCCTTGCCCCACCTCACCGTGTTTTGACACGGCCCTGCTCCTGTTTTGCCACAGTCTCGAGTGCTTCAAGCGCGCGCTGGAGCTCACGAGCGTCAATTGCGGTTTCTGTCGGCGCCGCGTCGTGGGCTTTGCCCGCACGAAACAGTACAAAGTCGACGACACGTTGTGGACAGCTATTCAGACCACGTGTCCGTTCCTCGGGCGGGACGGCGACCGCGAGCCGCTCGTGGACTTTTTCGACGAAGACGCGCCGCCGCTGCACGCGGATAGAAACGACGACGTTTCTATCGTGGCGGCCGGCGACGTTTCTATACCGGACCCAGCGACAACGCGCGAGCTCCATGCGTTCTACGAACGTCCAGTGGAGGCACACGACGTGGAGCACCGGGCGCTGGAGCAGACGCTCGAGTTCCTGCAGCACGATCTCGAGTTTACGGCCGCACTGGCGGCGACGTCGTCCACGTCGCCGTCGTCGCGGTCGTTGGACCGCTTACTGGCCGAGAAGAGCCACGAGTTTGAGCGAGGGACAGGTGGCCGACACCACGCGGCCACTGCAACGGGCACGAAGCGCGCGCGGACGCGGTCTGCTGGGACGGCAAGTGATGCAAAGCAGCCGAAGTTGGACCGCTTTTTCGTGGCGTCCCACGCCCGCCGGGCTGGTCCTGCTGAACGTGTGGGAGGGGCAGTCAAGTGCGACGCGCAGGTGCACGGGGAGATACCGGAGCCGAGTCGAACGTATTTCCTCCGCAGTGCCTCGCACAGTCCGCCCGTGACGAAGAAGCGACGGCGACGACGGGTGGACCGAAGCAAGCCGCTGCTCCAGCTCACGCTCGATCCGACACTGTCGTCGGTTGCATTGCACACCCGCAGCCGCGACCCCCCACGTGCTCGCTCGGTCCATTCGAAAGCGTTGGGGTCGAAGTGTCGAATGCTCACGCGCCAACGCCGACGGCAAAGTGCTTGGAAGTGCGTGCAATGTACCTACACGAACACGTGCTTTGACAATCGATGCCGCATGTGCCGCAGCCTGTCTCGTCCAGAGGCATCGTGAGCGTCGTCCCACCGGTCGCAGTAATTTTAAACAAGAAAGACACAATTGGGTCTCGCTGCGTTGATCGATGACGGACGCCCGTGCCTGTGGTCGTTGCTCCGGTGCTGGATGGTCCAGTGCTGCAGCATTTGCATGCAGCGCATCTCCAGACGTGCCTAATGGACGTCGATTGTCGCTTGGCTGTTGTTTGCAACACCGCTCCTAAGTCCGCTGGCTGCAGAATGTGACCGTCACGGGCACAATTCGCGACGACCTCATCGGATGTCTGACGTGACAAGGACCGGTGCTGATTGACCCCTTGTCATGTGTGTTGCGTCGTCAATACAGTAAACGCACTCGGGTTGGAAGCGCACGACGGTCAGTGTCAGCGTCTACCACGTACTTGCATCAAAGTAAACGTCAGTGATCACTTTGGCTCGATATCCGACAGCATCAACACAATCGGACATGTCTCATGTCTGCCTGTGGTCACGTGGCACCAACTTGGCGGCAAATGAGCGTGTTTAGGTTAAGCAAAACAGCTGACGAGTAGGAAGTTTCATGGAACAGGGGTAGGGGCAAGATCGTAAAAGGCACTGGCGTCTCGGTGCGAGCGATGTCTCAGATGCACGTCAGTCAAGTTGCCACGATCTTGCCGCGCTATCTATACGAGTTGCAGCAAGTAGCGCGCTCCAGCCTCGTCCTACGTTAGTGTGCACGACACAAACTACCGCCCACCAACCGAACACGCACGTGGTACACACACGTGTGCTCGGTGCATCGAGCGTCGCACCAGCTCCTTCCCCTTATGGCTCCGCTTCCTGCACATTATGGTCACATTTCATAAAATATCCGTCCCATCTCTACAGCGAGTCGTGTCCGTCACTTCCTACATCCACTGCCGCCGATCGATCCATCACCGGTAATTGCTGCCGCTGTTTCCGTAGCTGAAACGCATTGACGAACGTCCAACACTTCGAGAACGATCCGGCGCGTGGAAAAACCCTCGTCTTGCCCCCGCACTCGGGCCATTGCTGTAGAACGTCGAGGGCCGGTGGCCGCTCTGGAAAGGCGGCTTCATGTCCATCATCGTGCTTTGGAAGTGCGCCGGTGGCGGCTTCACGTCCATCACGCTCGGGCTATGCCGCCACGGTGGCCCAGTGGGCGGGTACTTGGCAAATGACTGCTGGTTGGCTGCGGCAGCAGCGGCGCTCGTTGGTAGTTCGGCAACAGGGCTTCCCCCTCTACGGGGATCGCCGACATCCCAATTCGACTTTCGCTTCCTCCTCCGCTCTGCTCGTCGCTTTGCTTCGTCGGATACCGGTGACTCATCACTGCGCTCCAAGCTGCGTTTGCTACCACAATCGTAGTGGTATCCTGACGCTTCGCTGCGACAACTGTCGTCTTCCTCGCCCGCACTGCTGCTATTGCTCTTCTTCCCCTCTAGCTTCGGTGCAGCCATTTTTTGCTCAGGAACTTCCTCCTCCTGCTCTGTCACGACGCGTTTTCCCTGCGTTGCTGCTGCTGCTGGTGAAGACTTGGCTGTTGCTGCTGCTGCCGCTGCCACCGCTAGTGTGTTACTATTTGGTGTATCACTGTCCTTCACCTTTGCCGATGGACTGATGGAGGCTGCGACTGTAGGACTACTCCTCTCCAGCGGAGGAGACAAGTGCGACGACTCGTTGTTGATCGGAGTTTTCACGCGCAGGTCCAACGACGCCGACGTGGCGGCAGCAGCCACGTCATCTCTTTCCGATACAGTCGCCCCTGTCTTCACAGACGCCGCTGGTGTTTCGGTTGGTAAGTTGCGCTTCGTCGCATTGACCGACGCCAGTTCACGCGCTGGCTTCGCTTCTCTGCAAGCCAACACACCAGGATCGACCGCCGCCGCCGCCGCCGGCACACCCACTGGCTCTTCGACGCTCTTTCGTGTCTCATTTGCCTCGGTAACAAGAGTCTCAGCCGGCGCAAGCACAGCAGCGCACGCGTCAATCTCCGACGGCGTGTCCGCCACCGCTGCAGTCGCCGCCCCGTCCTCCTCAGCTCCACGATCTGCACCCGCCACGCGGCTGCCCACGTCGCTGTCCTTGTTGGGGCTCGTGTCCAGCTGGGCGCTCCAGAGCTGGATCCAGCGCTTCTTGGGCGTCAATTTGCGCTCGGCAGCCAACGGCGTCGCCCCTCCTGCTCCCACCGCGACAGCTCCAGCCTTGAGCCGTTTCTCCGTCTTGACTTTGACACTCAGCACCCGCCCGCGCTTCCCCTTTTTGCCACGCGCGCCCTGTTTCGCCCACTCTGGCGGCTCCTGCGCTCGGACCGCGTCGTCCCCTGACGCGCGCGCCTCCTGCTCCATGCGCTCAATGCTCGCAATGATCTGCGCCATCTTTCGCTCTTCACGACTCATTCGGCTGCTCGCTGTGTCGCTGTCGCCGTCGCTGTGTCTCTGTCGCCGTCGCTGTGTCTCTGCCGCTGCCTCTGTCTGTTCCAGCGCTCGTCTCTCCAAGTCAGCGCCTTCTTCCGAGTGGCGGCTGTAGGAGCGAACACGGGGAAAAACCTCGGACAGCGTCTAAAACCTCGACCGCATACAACGCCAAGTGACTGCCCATCGCGCCGCGCACGTCCTGATTGTGTGCGCCACCTTAACTCAGACCCCACCCCACCCCACCCCACATCTCCCTGCACCGTCGTCGACCGAACGCCTGCAAGCCGTCCTCAACCGTCCGTCTCGTCTGACTGGCGACTGTGTGTTGCAATACACGCGCGGAACGTCGACCCGAACGGCAACTTCCGCTGCCATCGAGCGACGACGACGACGACGACCGACAGCTGTGGCCGTGGCACGTCACGAGCCCGTGACACGGCAGCACGTGCGCCACGTGAGCGCTGACGTGGTCGTGGCAACGCGCCACCTGTGCCGGAGAGACGACGGAGACCGGGCGGCAGGACGAGGGACTGGTCGCGGAACCTGTCGACCGTTAAGTGCGAGTTCGAACCGCTGCCCGGCAGATGGTGGGCCGAGAGCCCTACCCCGCTAGCACGCTGCAAACATAGAAGCGACAGTTGTTTGGTGAATAAGAAAGAGCTCAGCTGATTGTGACCGCTCAGCGCTCGAGGCGCGACAACAGACGCGGTACTCGACGAGTGGCTACAGCGAAACAGAGGGAGAAAATACCAGCAACAACACTTGCAGAAGTACACTGACAGGCAATACCTCGGGTCAAAAAGCCCCACTGCGCCTGTACTCGACAGTGTCCGGGAGACTGTCAAACGTGTGGAACGGAAGCGGCTCGCACATCGCGAAAGTGCATGGAACAGATCTTGCTACTTGTTGACGGAGTACTTGAACGAAGGCAAGATCTGGGGCTGTTGGCGTCTTTCTAGCTATCGCTCTTTGCTTTCTCTCGGAAGAAGCGATACAAGTAGGAGCAGAGCAAATGTGATCGTTGCTGTGACGAGCTTTACCACTCACTGCGTGTGCGTCGCTGCCATGAGCTGAAAGATGATATGTCGACGCAATTCAGGATGATGTGCACGCTGCAAGCGATACAGACATCAACTGTGTCATAAACACGAGCCCCCATGGAGCGTTCGTATCTCGTGGAGAAGGCAGAGCTGCGCGCGACCTGAACACAAGTCCAGCACGTCTGTCAGTCATTGTCGACGTCGCTCGTCGTGCAGCATCCAGAAACAGGTACTCGTAAATCCATTGCATACCGCTGATCACATCAACATGGCTCAAAGTTGTGAACAAATGCAGGAGGAGTCTGGCAACATTAGACGCCTTTTTGACGCAGCATGCTGAGCCTGTTCGCTCCACACCCACCTATGGCTACACCTTGTCGCAATGTCATGGGCCATCAACAGCGACGGCAGGGACGGCAGCATCGACACGAACGTTCCAGCTGCTGCGTGCATTCGATCGCACATAAGTGTAGCGGGCGCGCAGCTTTCTACACTAACCACGTCACTCTACATATTGAACGATCGAAAAAAGGCGGAAGCTGGGCATCCTCACTCAACGCTGTTGCACTCACACCCTCTCTGGTTCAAGCTCTGCAACGCTCACATTCTCTCTGGTTCGAGCTCTGCAACGCTGCGAGTTCTTCCTGGAGCCCCCTGACGTACTTTGTCACCTCTTCTGGTGACGTACACGCCTTCAGGATCATATTGCGCAGCGCCACTCGCCCCGCGCCAACGTCTGGTTCCTCTGCGACGGAGAAGAGTGGCGAACAACGGGGTACGCGCGCTGTCGAATCCATTTTCGACAACGACGCTGTCACCACCGACTGTGTCCGATCCCCCGAGTTCTCGCTCGAGCCAGCAGAGACCGCCGCATGCATCAAGTGCTTGTTGCAAGGTGAAGTGGATGTCAAGACGCTCGCGCAGGAAGCCACGGCGACGCTAGTAGGGGACACGGGACTCTGGGCGCTCAGCGAGTTGGTGCCCTGCTTTGCAGGTGCAATGTCTTCGTAGATGGCACCAGGAGACGTCGGGGTCTGCTGCACCTCTGTGTCTGCACCGCTCGTTCGAACACCGACGCGTTTGCTGCCCCCTGCGCGAATGTGCACCAGCACATAGTCGCCACACTCGCCCGTTCCTGCCTTATCGGCGAGCATGACCGCGTGCATGCGAAAGACCTTTTGTTTCGCGGCCTGCTCGGTCGCCCGACTATAACACGTGGCGGTCACGTACCGCACGAGCGGCTGTTTTTTCGGCAAACCCGTGACAAAACTCATTTTGCGCCACTCAAAGTCTTTGCTCGCGTCGGGCAGCTTCTTCTGCTTCTTCGCGCTTTGTGATTGGCTCGTAGCCGGAAAACCAATCACCGCAGCTCTCGCGTGGCCGAACGTCGCCACCTGTTGCCGCAGCAGCTCTTTCTTCTTCCGTGGAAAACCAAACGAACCTTTTCCTATCAACTTGGAACACTTTAGAAAGTACATGCACGACACGGGGTCGTTGTAGATGAACTCGGGGTGCAAAGGCACGCCGCGACGGTCCACGCCAAGGTCAAACACTTGGAGCTTGCGCTCCGGCTCGGGCGTCGAGAAGATGCGGTAATACTCTACTGCTGACGGCCACGGCGTCTTGTCCTCGTGCTCGATCGCGTTCGGCAGCGTCGGTCGCCACTGCGATTGCAGGAGCGGGGGCGACTGCTGCGCTGCCAAGAGCTCGGCGAGTCCGGGCAAGACCCGTGCACGGGGCGCCTCTTCTATTGACGCGCGCGCAGGAAAAGCACAGGTCAGGTGGTCGTTTGTCTCGATGGCGCGCGGCCGTTTGCGGCGGATGAAGGGGATGGCCGAAGCGTACTGCGGTCCGTTCATGTCGGTGCTCGAGAGCGTTTGGTGACGCGGCTGGTGCTGCTGCTGCTGCTGCACGACTGGACGGGACGCGATGGGAGAAGTGTGTTTCATGTGCGGCAGCTTGTGAACTGACGGCACAACAACCGAGTGGCGCGTGAACACGCGAATGCGCTTGGCGGCATACAAACGGTGAGCTGCGGAACAAGAACCTCTTTCGTGTTTGTGGTCGCAGATCCGGGCCGCAGGACCCCTCGTGCGGGTGCATAGTGCTGGCCTTTGTAGGGGAGGGAGGGAATCCCAGATGGCACAGTCTGCGAGACCCCATCCCCGCAGAATTCGTCCGCGAGACCACATCGCGGCGGGAAGAGCGATACACGTGGGTGGTATACACACACGAATGACTGACGTATACACAAAAGGCTCGAACTGCAATGTTGCACTCGCAAAAAAAAGATCACAAAGAGCGGACGCACTGTAGCCGTGCGCGCGTCGCGGAGAGAACCCCTTGTGCAAAAACGCGTCACCAGCTGTCTGACTGTTCTCAGCAACTCGCTCTCTCCGCGTTCCGGTGGCTCAATAGAGCTGACAGCCCTTTCTTCCGTCACAAAGAACCGCTGAGGGTGAGGCAGACAATAGCGCCGGACAACTTGCGGCTTTGCTCGACGCCGAAGCGACCAGATTGCTGCCGTGTCACACGATGGACGACTGACGGGCGGGTCGTCGTCGGCTGACGCGGCGTGCGCTGCCTCTCTGTATACGCTGCCGACGGCTGCAAAAGAAATCACGCTCAGGCACGACCTTGTGAGGGGAAGTCTCTTTTGCCCGAAAGATATGGACGTCGGGGAGCAATACAGCATACGCTGTCGTAGCTTTGTAGGTGTCGGACCTGCAGTCGCATGAGCGGCTCGGCAGTGTCTGCTGTAGCTCGACGGCTGAGCAGTGTGAATAGCGATTTCGACCTCTGCTTCGACCGCGCGTCAACAAGTCGATGTTTCCACCAGCAAGTCCAGCTGTGCTGTTGTGGAGGCGCGCACAGCAGCGTCGGACTCGTGAACCTGCGACATCACTCACCTTTTCGCTGCCCATCATCTCAAGCCATCGACCGGTCCATCTCCACGGTCAGATGTGCGCAAACTGTGCAGATGAAAGCACCAGCGAGTTGCACTAAAGAGGTCGATCACCTCGAAGCGGTAGATGAGGTGTGGACATTTACGCAATGGCAATCGACAGTGTGGACAGTGGTGTGTGGATAGCGCCGTCTCATGATGGGGTCGATGGGGTTGCGTGGCTGCAGTCTCTGTCTCCACATCGCAGCACGACGTTACCGACAAGCGACAAAGCCACTGCGAGTCAACCACATCGGCAGCGAGGAACTCACATGTGGCTTACGTTTCCAATGGCTCACAAAGGGTTCTTGCCGTCGACATGAGCCTCTTTTCTGCCGACGCAATCCGTTTCGCACGACAGTACGTTTCCTCAGCAACGTCATCCGAAAGGCTCAAGTGGAAGATGGGACCTGTAGCTGTCCGTCCGACGTGTACACGCGTGTTCTCGATACGCCTCTAGCTCTTCCTCAGTTCCTCGCGTGAATGTGTCAAGTTTACCTGTCGCGCGATCGATCGATCGATCGATCATTCATTTGGAAAAGCAGAGGCGATGCAGTATGAGCTGCAGACGTCGTCTAGTTTACTGGTTTATGGGATGATAGTCGCTTTGCTACAGGGGTTGACGGTCCTCGCTCGGCTGTCTGTCTAATATAAGTAGTCCCGACTCTCCTTACGACGTAAAGAGAGCACTGAGGGCCGTCGCACTGGGCCCTGACGTGCCATCGAGCACCGACATGTCGGACACGAGCGACGCCTGCGACAGCGTACAAACGCTCGTGCCGTTGATGAGTTTGCGTAACGTGTGCTGCACTTCAACTGCGGGCGGACGCTGCGGCGGCGAAAAGCTCAGACACCGCAGCACGAGTTCCTGGATCTGGACCGGACAGTCCATCGAGAGGGCCGGACGGATGGAGCCCGAGCTCACGAGCAGCGCCAATTGCCGCTGCTCGTCCATCCCGTCGTCCATGTCGACGCCTGCTTCAAACGGCAGTTTGCCCGTGTCGAGCTCCGTGAGCAGCACACCGAGCGAGTACACGTCTGCCTGTTCACTTCGGGGCTCGCCCCGTAGCAGTTCGGGGGCCAGCCACGCAACAGAGAAATCGCTGCGTGAAAACGCGGCCTGGACACCCACAGCTCTCCGAAGGCCGAACGCGCACAGCTTCGCGTCGCAGTGCTCGGACAGCAGCACCCGTTGGGCCTTGAGCTCTGGCGGGTGCAGCGCTGCGGTGGGACCTGCTGGGCGCGAGTGCAAGTAGACCAGTGCATCCACAATGTCGAGCGCGAGCTGTGCTTTGGGCTTGAGCATCGAGACGGACGACTGGAACCAGCCAAAGTCGGGCGAGTTGCGGCCCCGCAGCGTCAAGAGCGCTCGTAACGTGCCGTTGGCCATGTACTCGGTCACGGCCGACAGCTGCGCTTCCTGCAGCGAGAGAACGGACGAGCACGAGGACGCGTCGAGGTCGTACGCGCGCTGAGTCGGGCCGAAGACCCCCACGAAGGCCACGATCCGCGGGTGCACCAGTGCAGCACACAGTGCGATATCTGCCACGAACGCTCGACGGTACGTTTGCTGGTCGACGAGCTCCGGCAGCAGCCGCCTCACGATCACGGACCGACGAGGCTGACCGTCGAGTTGCAGCGTCGCTCGGAACGCCAGTGCAAAACTGCCTTCGTGCAGTAATTCGCCGCCCTCGACGCTCTCTGGCGGCAGTCGACACTGCTCCAGTACGCGCGCGTGGAGCTCGAGCTCGTCTCGGCGGTCGCGTGAGAGCTGCAAGCCGTCGTCGTCGTCGTCGTCGTCGTCGTCGATGCCCAGTGCGGGCGAAGCTGTGGCCGTTGCAGTGGTCGCAGCACTGGTCGACTTCCGGGCGTCAGGTGGTCGACTGAACTGGTCGAACACGTCCATGGACGGCACGCTCGAGATGCCGGGCAGGTAGTAGAACAAGCGCGTGCCGAACCGCGTGGCGCTGGACGAGCGGTGAGCGCTGTCGGCGACGATCGCCAGCAGCTCTGGCGTCAGGTCGCAGTTCACGTACTCGACGCTGTGGCCGTCGCGCGAGCCATTGAAGCGCTTCAGCGGCCGCGGCCGACAGCAGCAGCCCGCAGCGCCACCAATAGCAGCAGCCGACGGTGAGCAGACCAACGGCCGCGACCGACAGGGCGACGAGGACCCACTTTGAGTCCATCGTCGAGCTTTCGTCCGCGTCGGAAGACGCCGCTCCGGTCATTTAACGTGCAGCCACACGTTCGTTCCCAGTCAAAGTCCTACTTACGAGCTACTACGAGTACTGCAACTCGTGCGAGTGCTACGAAGGACGCGAGCGAGCGAGCGAAGACGTGTTCCGCGCTGTGAGACCAAAGACGCAGCAGCAGCAGCAGCAGCAGAAGCAGCAGCAGAAGGGGGGGACGGTGTCGAACGTTGACGACGGACTGCCGAGTGGATCGGTCGATAGTCGGCCGGTAGTCGACCGTCGGAATGTTAGTGTAACGTGCGGGCGCTCCTTCTTACGGCCGAAGTGGGTTGAGATTACACGGCCCACTGAGCCGCTCGCTGCCACAGTAGCCGCTATTCGGAAGCCTCGAGCCAATCGAGTCGAGCGCAAAGTGGCTGACTGGCTCCTGTGGACCTCTTGCTGCTCGTGGTCTCTCGCTCGCTCGCTCGCTCTCTGCCGAGATGAACGACCGATTTGACTCGCTGGAAGCTGATGGTGTCGCTCCCCGACAGGGCATCTGGAGACTGACATCGATGGCTTCTCCAGTGCTTCCGGAGCACATGGTATCGTCGTCCGTCTGGATACGGGAACGCACACCCATCGAACGATACGTTTTCTTTCGCTGGTTGCAAAGCACTGCGTTTCATCAAAGCGGTCGGTCGCGGGAGGTCCTCCTACTGCTCAGCAGAGCGTCTCCCGAAACGATGGGACACGTACATAGCCTCCGAGTTGTCTTCCACGGCAGTAGCGGTCGAGAAGCAGACACTTGTGATCGTCCGTGTGGTCGCAGTGCGCAGTGTGTCGCGTGGCTGCAGTGGACGATGACCTCATGACGATGCAGTGCGTACCACCACCGGCGACGTGGTCTCGTCGAACGTGGTCTGCTCCTGCTCATGGTGTGCACGCGTAGTCGACTCACAGGTCCGACTCGATCGGATTGAACGTCACCACGAGGCTGTTCCACGTAGCTTCGGGTCCTAGCAGTCCGACTGATGGAAGGCCTACTACCGTGAGAACAAAGACTCGACGCGTGTGTTTATGTAGGACCTCACAGTGTTCGCATACAGAGAGAGCTGCGGTGGCATGAGGTGGTGCTCGCCTCCCGTTTGGGTGTCGCCGGTCGTTCACAACTCCCGGTGCACCCAGCAAAGAACTTCGCCCGTCTCTTCTTCCACCAAACCTACGGCCACTCACTCGTTCACGCAAAGCGCCGTCAGAAGGCAGTCAAGCCCACGGCAGCAAAGACCAAGCGAGCGTCGGTTCTCTGGCCAAAGTCCTGGGCAGGATCGAAGGGCACACCGGAACGCAAGGACGCTTTCGTCGAGCTCGTTGAGACCAAAAGCACGAAACCTCTCGTCTACGTCTTGTGGCTAATGGGACTTGGCAGCAGACTAATTGCTAGTCGAGCGCTGCTCGCCCATGCGTCCGTTCGTGCGAAACATGACGAGACCGCCTCGTTCTTCCCCTGACATTTGCTACAGAAGCAGCAACACTCTGACCCCAGAAGCCTCTCACTCATACCGTCTGGTGGACCATGCGAGTGCAGGAAGATGATGGCCATGGACGCGGACATGTGGCGCGAAACGACAGCTGCACCAGCGCTCTTCTGTTCCTGCAACCCCCACGTGTCTGCTTTGCAGTGCAACTGCTGACGAGCATATCGTCCGAGGCAGCAGACGCCACAGAGACTCCCAACCGCATGGCGAATGATGACGATGCACACGTCACGGCACTTGGCACGACGACTTGTGTGCTGGTCGCAAGACTGGGCAAAGGGCCTCAGCCTTTCTGCGACCATCGACGGCTCTGGTCCGCGCGACGAGAAAACTTGCACAGCTGTTCAAGTGAGCAGACGGCCGCGTCCGACTGCGATGGACCGCGTCCGATATGCGGATCCGAACAGACGGTCGGATGTGACCAGCTCGTCGCGCTGTAAACTGCTTCCCGCGCGTTCGACAGGTGCCGTGAAGTAGCGTTAGGCTGCCTCGCCCCGGCGGTTGATGATGATGGCGCTCGGCGTACATCCGCCAGACGGGCCGATGCCCTTGTGCGCGAAAACCAGATGGCTGCCACGCTCAGGTGATCCGCTGGCTCTTCTGCCGAAACGGTGCGGTTTCTTTTTTGCGGCAGACCATTTCGTCGACTGCAAGTGGCGGCAAATGTTAAAGCGGAGACGATGGCGCGCACATGACCGGATCGACCCTCACGGCCCTTCTTCATTCTCGATGGACGTCAATTGCTGCGCTGTTTGTTGCTTCCTTTTGGCTGCGTCTTCTTCTCGATCGTGTCATGTTGTTTGGCACTGAGCGCTGGACGATGAAGTATTGGATCGATCGGCGACCAACGTTTCTGTCCTTTGCTACCTCTTTGACTGCGTGAGCCACTGCAACTGTACATGCTCCGCATCCTGGAGACAGCAAGCACCACTAGGAATCTTGCGGGGAACATTGGCCAGAGCACAGAATGGTGCAAGATAGACCGTCTCGAGCTAGCGGTGATCATGTCAGCATTCTCGTGCACATATGCTGTCTTGTGAATCGACCGAGATGTACTCATGTGCTGGGAACGGACTCAGTACGCACGAACCACGCGCTGGGGCACAGAGATGTACACAGAATCAGCTGCGCTTGTGGCACTGATAGCAACGCTCGTCATTGTTGAGCTGCTTTTTTCGCATACAGACGTCAACTCGTTGAGTCATTCCAGTTCACGAGCATATTCATTGAGCTGTGAGCTTCTGGGGAAGCACACGTGGCATGCGCACGAATTATGTGCGCAAACGTGACGACATCCATTTCACCAGATCCAAGCAAACGTGACCTGCGCGACAGCAAGTGGACTTCCATGCTTGGCACAACATTTCGTTGAGCTCCAACTCAACCTACCATTGTTTCAGGGTGCACGTACCCACAAATTTGCCGAATGCGAGTCACTTGCAGGGCCGACGTTTTCTCCTTGTCTGCCATCCCAGCACGCTTTGCGGCACAGTATATCTGCATGTACAGCGTTTCGGTCGTGTGATAATTCGCGGGAAGGCCGCATCGCGTCCAGATCGTCAACAACATCTCAGCCGCGTTCACGACACGTTTCCAATCACGTCGACCGCGGGCAAGTTGCAGTTCCACGGTGTAAAGCGCAAATCGAGCTTCGTGGTTGTGCTGGAAGAAGTCCGCGCACTCTATCTTCAGTCGGGAAAGCCGTTGCATCGCTCCAGCGTGACTAGACTGGTTCAATTGCATCAGTTCCGCCATCACTTGCGTCTCGATCCGATTCTTTTCGTCATTCTCAGCAACCACAGCTCGTCCATCCGTAGTGACCAACGCGCCTTCATTTGTACAGCGTATGCAAACACAGGTGAAGCCAAACCCTTGTGAAAGCAGCGCTTGACGTCTCGTTGTCGTCTGCAACAAGTCAATGTATGCACACTCTACCGCATGACCCGGCAGAATATCGGTAATAGCATGGAAAGCAAGTGTCCGAGTGCGTGGATCGTAACTGGGCGCTACATTGGGAAGACACGAGTGATTCAGTGCCATTGCGGCATCGGGAAAGACGCCAGAGCCTACGCACGTGACGCCGTCAACATACAGCGGATGAGCGTTGCACCGGACGCGCTCTAGCGTATTGCATACGTGTTTCCGATCCAAACTTCGACCCGTGCTCGTGACGATAAACTCGACCGCATGCCGTGCTTTTTCCCTTGCATCGCAATGAACGACCAACTGCTTCAACGCATCAGGATTCCGGACAAATTGCTCCATGCTCAGCACCGCAAGCGCCAATCGCACAGTCTCCACGTCCCCTATACCACCGTCACGGTCTTTCTTGCTCTTTAGATCTCGCAGAGCTGGACACTGAAAGTCGTGCAGCATCGCGTCTGCTGATAAGCAGTCACGCGAACAATATCGTGCAAACGCGCAGTCGGCGCACTGCACCGCCTTTGTGCACAGCCTCACAAAACACCAGTGACACCGTCGATCGACTTGAGCTTGTCGCACAATGACCGCAAATGCTGCAGCTTGGAACGCTCGTTGTCCCGTGCGAATGCGCTCGGTAGCGACCGTGAAACGACCGATCGTACTGTTCCTCGACCTCCAGAGCGCCACGAGAGGGTTCTCGACGTCAAACTTCGAGTCGTGCGGGCCACGACGTAATGCCACGTTAGTGTCAGGTGGAGCAGGATCAACTCTGGTCACGTGTTGCTGCGAAACCCACTTCGAATGAGTGATTCGTGGCTGTAGAGCAGCGTCTGGCGACGCGCTGGCAGGTGAGACGTGAGACGTGCACTGCCAGACGACGTAACTCAGTCCTGCGACAGCGTTGACGCGTACAAGTTGGGCATGCAGTAGACGAGGTGATGGACGTGGAGATGGGCAATTGGCAGTGCGGGCGTCGCTCTGTGGTCGGCAGCATGCAGGCAAGAGGACGCCCGAGAGCAGCACGTGGGCAGGGGACGTGGTGGTCGTGGGCATGATCCGGTCCATTGGTGTCGACCACACCAGAAAGTAGCCATTCAACAACGTCGCAGCTCATTGGCCGAAGATTGCAGCCATCACGTGTCTCGTGTTGCACCAAAGAGAGAGAGAGAGAGGGGGAGAGTGAGTGAGTGAGAGAGAGTGAGCGAGAGAGAGAGAGGGGGAAAGTGAGAGAGAAGAAGAAAAAGATCGTAGATTCGCGTTCTGTAGCGCTTTGTTCTCAATGGTAATGGGTCACTTCATGCGACACGACACGACAAACGCCGCGACTTGCGAGAAAGTCACTGTGTGTACGTTCGAGTTGCCTCACCCCCCCCCCACTTTCACCACGTTGACGATCGACAAGAAGCAGCTCGTGTGTGTGTGTCTGTCGCTCCAGTCACTGTCTCTTTCGGTCGTGTGATTCGATTGTCGTCAATGCCCTCGTCGTTGTCGTCGCAGACGAGGCACTTTTCTGAGCTCAAGCGCTGGTCCGTCGTTCATTCGGTCGCTCTGTCGACTGACCGAATCTGCAAACGTCCTCGATCGACTGCAACGCAGCGTATGCGCCCGACCGATCGAGCAGAGACGAAGGAACGAGCGACGTCTGTAGCGAGTGCGCGCGTGCGTGAGGGCGAGTGACTGAGTTGAAGGGCCGTTCGCGATCGGTCCTCTGATTCGCATGGAATCCCAAGGAAAGACGAGAGAAGAGTCGGGAAAGCGCCGCGGAACCCGGTGGTCGGTCTGTCCCGTCGCTTGCACGCGCGCCCGAGCCGGAAAAAACTAGGGTGCGGTTCCCCTATTCGCTGAGACGGTTGATGGGCAGCATCCCGGCTCTTCTGAGCTGATTACCGATCCAGTCCCTCGATCATCCTGCTTCTCTCTCTCTCTCTGCCTATGCCCCAACGCAGTGGCACAAGCACTTACGAGCATACTAACCGCTGCAGTATCGCCATACAGTGTCCACAAGCACGGGCAGCTATCCACAATGACAGGTATTCTCCACGGTAGGCCCCACGCGCACGCCCCCAAGCCACGAGCTGCTCTGCTCGCGCCCTCGCGCTGTCCATTCCGCGTTTAATTTGCAATAGAAAACCCGCCGCCACGCCACACGCGCGACGCGACGCCACTCCCACTCACTACTGCCCGTCCGTCGCCTGCACGCGCCCGTGTCCCCCGTAGCGCCCACAGCCGCTACAGCCGCCTCGTCCTCCTCCGCGCCATTCAGATCGCCGTTTTCCGACTCAGTTTTTGACTTGCGGACCTGCGCCCTTCGACTCGCTTCGAGGCGCCGCCCATCCACCCGCCGCCATCGCTTCTGCTGCTGGCAAACCGCGCGCGGCCAGTCTCGGCAGCGCCAAACGCCACCCCGCGCAGGCCAACATGTACAGCGGCCCCGCCACGCACTTGGTCGCGGGCCGACGGGGGAGCGTGGGCCTGGCCCAAGGCGCGACGGCCGAAGACTCGTGCGCGTTCGTCGACACGCTGATCCGCACGGTGCAGCGGCGTCTGCACACGGAACTGGGCTTCCAGGAGGTCGTCGTGGCCTCGGGCGAAGCCGCTGCGGCCCGCAAGCCGGATGACAGGTGTATGCCCCACGAGAGGTCGCCGGGCCCGCGCACTGACTCGGATTCGGCGGGCCGGCCCCGCCAGCTGGCCGCGGGGAAAGAACGGCCTCGTCGCAACAGCATCGCGTCGTCGGCTTGTAGCGAGTGCGCAAAAGGGACTGTCTATGTCTCGCGCGGCTACGCCACGAAACAGCGGGTGCTCGTGATCGTACCTTACCGGGAAGCCGGCATCTGGAGCCGCAGCATCTGCATGAACCAGTTCGACAGCGACGGCGACAGTGGGTCGATGATGTCGTACTTGAAGAAGGCGCTGAGCGAGGACTACGGCGTCGTGATCCTCAACCCCGCGGCCCAGAGCTGCCACCCGCGCGCGCACGTGGAGAGCGCGTGGGACCACCTGGTGGCGCCGCTGGCGAGCGACGTGTTTATCGTTGCGTTCTCCCGCGGCGCGCAGATGGTGCTGCACCTGCTGAACTACGACAATGGCGCAGGTGTGATGCAGGACCGCGTCAAGGCGCTCGCGCTCGTGGAGCCCTCGCACTACGTGAGCGACAGCGACTCGTACTTTGCGCGGCGCATGCTCGCGCGCCGCGCCGTTGCGTGGATCCTCAGTGCCGACATTGACGTGGGCTGCAAGATCCCGCAGGGACACGCGCGCCATGGCTGCGTCTGTGTCTCGGCTGGTACAGTGCCGTCCAACGTGCTGGGCAGCAGCGGCGCGTATGCGCTCGAGATGGTCAAGAGCTCGGTGTTTGGCTCGTTTGCAGCGCGCGACGGCGAAGCTGCAGGCATTACCGTGAACGCCAGCAGGATCAACGCCTGTGGCATCTGCCATCGCAAGCTGACAATGCTCAATCGACGCATTCCGTGCTCGTGGTGCGAAGTCAAGTACTGCAGTCGCTGCTGCGAGGACAAGTTTGTGCCGGCGTTTGGCAGCTGGCGCGTCTGTTCGCTGTGTCAGTCGCTGCCGTGCTTGATCGACCCACGTCGGAAGAACCGCAGTGCGAAGAACCACACGAGTCCAACGGCCGCGGCTCAGGAACGCTGCAGTGTGTTTATCCGTCCGATGGCCGACGATGACGACCCCGTGTGTCTGGGCGACTTTGAGATTGTCAAGCTCGTGGGTCGAGGAGCCTGCGGTCGTGTCAAGCTCGTGCGCAAGAAACATGGCTACGACGAAGGCGTGTTTTACGCCATGAAAGCGATTCGCAAGAAGCTCATGATCCAGCGTGGACTTGTCGAAGCGACGAATGCCGAGCGGCGCATTCTCGATCGGATCAAACACCCGTATGTGGCAACACTGTGCTACGCTTTCCAGACAAAAGCAAAGCTGTATCTGCTGTCAAAGTACTACCCTGGCGGCAATCTGCTGGACCAGATGCGTCTTGCGCGGAGGTTTGCCGAAGATCGCACGCGACTGTACACTGCCGAGGTGGCGCTGGCCATTCGTCACTTGCACCAGAATAACATTATTTATCGCGACCTCAAGCTCGAGAACGTGCTGGTGGATTCGGACGGTCACGTGGCGCTGACGGACTTTGGCATGTCGAAAGAGAACATGCCTGAAAAGGGGCGTACATCGACGTTCGTCGGCACGTACCAGATGATGGCGCCCGAGGTGTTTAGCGGCAAGTCGTACTCGCGTGCTGTGGATTGGTGGGCCCTAGGTGTCATGGTGTACGAAATGATTGACGGCCGTACGCCGTTCAACGCCAAGACGAATCGCCTCATCAAGGAGCGGATTGTGAATGTGGACTTGAAGTTTTCGCCTCGTTTCACCGAAGACGCAAAGGACTTTGTGTCGAAGTTGCTCACGAAGAACGAGGCTGCTCGACTGGGCTCGGGCGAGCATGGCTTTGAGCAGATCAAGCGACACCCGTGGTTCAAGGGACTCGATTGGGACCGCGTGGACCGCAAAGAAGCGCTGTTTGAGGGGCAGTACGCCCTCATGGAGAAGCATGCGAAAGAGTACCGTACGGAAGATATCTTTGAGACGTACATGAACACGGTGGAGGTCCCGATTGACACGCCCGCGTCGGCAAAGAGCTCGAATGACGAGCTGTTTAACGACTTTGCGTTCAACTACATGGACGGCCCCGACGAAGAGCAGCGCGATATTCCTGAACCAGATGAGGAGGGCAATGGAGCGACCGTGTTGTCGCCGATGTCGGCCAGCGATAGCAGCAGTTCTGGGAGGCCCTCGAAGCCCCGAGCACTGGCTGTAAAGGAGGACACGATGCTGGACTCGTTTTTGACGACAAGCGGGTCGCATTTCGATCTCACTCTGTTGCGGCCGAACCGGGCGGCGGACTTTGGCGTGTCAGCTTCGTCTTTGAGCTCCGGAGGAACAGACGATGAGAATGTCGAGCCGGTGGAGCATTTGTATGATGAGTTTTTGCTGTCCACAAGAGACGACACGAAGGAAATAGAGACGGACGATGAGAAGAACCCGCCGAGCCCTACGAAGACGCAGCCAGTGTCTCCTTCGAGCATGGACAGCAATCACAGCTCGGACATCGACGCGGAGCGGGCGAAAACCGGGACAGACGTGTGATGTGTTGTGGATTTACATTGACCCAGCGATAGACGCGGTGGGTTCGTTGGTACTCGAGCAGACCCGAGCAATCAGGCCGCGCACCGAGTTTGGGTGGGTAGCGTATTGAAGTTCACGTGCGGTTGCAGCCTCTCAGATGTTGTGCAACTAATTAATGAATGACAGCCTATAATTTGTTTTCTGTCCGAGACTTTGTTCCTGTAGAGTCTCTCTGCGTATGGACGAAGCCGCGCACCCAGACGTTGTGATTGTCTTTGTCTCTTTTTGCTCTGAGTTGGTCAATTGAGGTCGGATGGACCGCTTGAAGAACGATTCTCGACGCATTCTGCAAGAGCGACGTGAGCTGAATGGGCTGAACAATTCGTGCGACTGGTTGGTGCACTATAGCGGCTGGACATCGAGTGCGAGAGGGACACAGCGTCTGGCGAAAAAGTGCCCGAACAAACGATTTGGATATGTTGGACGGAAAAGCGACCGCCGTGCAGGTCAATCGCTGGCAAAGGCAGCGTGCAAAAAGACATCTCGTTGATGTAACTACACATTGTGGACCAACGTCTGCTGGCAATAGACGAATTATGTCGGCTTCCATCGCATTGGGACACCGATGCCGATGATGCCATGTTCTCTGCAGTGCAAACAACTGATGCGGTGGACTGGTTGCATCGGTAATGAATGATGCGTAGGATCGCAAACACGAAGTCGACTTGTGGATGAGATGAATGAACAGTCTACAGGACAATAAATGTGCGCGTGTGAGTCGCATGGTCTATGACAGCAATGCAAAGTCTTCGGCATGTTGCAAAGTGTGCTTATTGTTGACAAAAGCACATACGGTCGTCCAAGTCAAAAGGGGGCGGTCATCGCCAGACGTTACATGGGTTTTGCATGTAACTTCGAGATGTCAGCAGCTGGACGAAACGTTCTTCTTGCAGAAAAAAGTGCTAGAAACATTCCTTAGACTGTCCACAAGCTATTTACTGCTTGCACTGGAGTGTCAGGAATCAAGTATATATATACACAAGCAGTATCGATGGCTAGCAGCTAGCATGCGGGTCAAAGTGTTGAGGCGGAAAGCTCTCGATCTATCGATATTCAGGTTCGCAAGTGAAGGCAAGAGCTCATGTCTGGCATCATTTGCCTCCAAAACGAGTCAACGCAGCATACAATAATGGCATACCCAGCAATGTATTACGGGACGTGTATTGTACACGCCCCGTCACTGCAAGTTTGTGAGAAGGCAGACGTTTGCAGTGATGGTCAAGAAAGAATCGTCCGACAATGCGCGTCGACCTGTGGCATCGAAGCTACAAGCTGAGTCGATGTTGCAACGTGATCAGGAACACAACGTCGTAGAGGACCCGGCGGATTGATAAACACGGCGCGATGGCAAGGCACAACGAAACGCAGAATTGCTGCATATGCGTATCTTCCACAACGTGGCCAAAAGACATTGTCATCCAGGATTCTTTTTACTCATGGCTTTGGATGATAGTGTCGACATGACACTGAATGTGTCTTTACCAGTGCGCACGGTGACGATACTGAACAGAAAAACCACGTGTGAATATGCGATCTTCTTGTTGTCTCTGGTTCATGAGTCATGTTTCCAGCAACAACGAAACCATTTTAGTCGCTATCAAGCGATAACGAATAGCAAACCAACACGTGGACAAGTTGTGACTCGTGATCCGTGTTTCGCATCCACGACTTATGAACTTCTAGCAGCATTGATGAAGCTTTACCGGATGGTATAGGCCAGTCGGCGCAAGCAGAAATTACGCTGCCATCATCGGTACCAACGAGATACCCATTCAGACGCCACGACAGCTTGAGGTGAAAGTATAGCGTCGTAAAAAGCATCAGACGCGGACCACCACAGCATCCAGAAGCCAAACGGGCAGCACGACGACAAGACTGCGCGTGATGGCCAAAAGACTATTGGTGCTACGGTCGTGGAAAGAAGTTGATAGACGTCTGGCGCTTGACTGCTGACCGATCGACTCTCTCCTTGCCAATCGAAGCCAGACAATGCAAAGACGTGCGTCCAGCACTCCTCGTGGAGCTAACGAAACCTCGTGTGGAGATGACTCAAAAACCACTCAAACTCGGGTTGACCATTTCGTTGTTGGCGGCCGATGGCGTTGCCTTTGACTTCAGCTCTTGGTACTGGCGCCAATTGTGGTGCAAAATGCACCGCCTTTCCGCTCGTTGAGCAGCCCCCAAAGCCCACGTGGCCTCTTCTTGCACCGTAAAGCGTGAGAGCGACGTCCTGAGGGCTGGGGATGGCGAATTTTGTCGGCCGAGGTAGATGCGAGCCAGCAGTGACGCTGCTGGATGCGCATGCTGGCCAACATCCCGGAACCACTCCAGTATGTCCACGTGGTGGTACAGCTTCAGTAAGTTGTACTTGCCCTTGCTGAACAAATCAGCGCCAATTTGCGCGAGGGCGTTTCCCTCAATGCACACATTCTGCCACTCTCGCCAAGCGCGAACCTCATCCTCAGCTACGTCGTTTTTGCTTGGACGTCTGCCGCTAAGTGTGATGAATGATGACACGGCAGGCGACTGGTTTTTCGACCCCTCTACCATCAACAGAGAACTGAACTCGTCATCGAGGTCATCTTCGATCTCATTGTCTGGACCAGGAAAGCCGTCGCCGTCACGGGCTGCAAGCAACTCGAACACAGTACGATGTTCCTGGCGCAAAGCTTCCTGAGCGCGACACAATGCTTGGGCGTCCGTTACAAGATCGCCAACCTTGCAGCTGATACGAGGATCCAGCAGCATAGCTTTTATTTCATCGTCAACGGCGGACGGGGTAGAAGGACTCGAGAACTTCTGTGAGATGAGCTGCCGGAGCTGCAAAAGACACTGCCGGCCAGTCGGGGTAAACTCGTCCACACGCTTGGCCTTCCGTTGAATCGTGCGCCGGGTAGACGGTAAATTGATGATGGGCTCATCCATGCAGTAGACCTTCAAGCTGGAAGCATTCGTAGTAACAGACAACAGACGTCGGAACAGCATAGCATACGACGATGCCACTGCGCTCGTTCTCAGAGCAACGCGCTTTTCGAGACGGAACTGTCCAAGATGGCTCAAAATTGCTTCGACTTCCGTGACGGTTTGCCAATCCTGCATAGTCAGCTGCGTCCACGCCGACTCGTCATCGGGCTCTGTCGCTGTCGGTCGGACAGGGGATTGAAAGTACGACTGGTACAACGGGAACCGCGCGCAACTTGTTGCGAGGAGTCTCGCAAGCACACCAATCGAGGTATGGGTGGACAGCATCATCTTTTCCATCGACACAAGCGAGCAAAGCGACGTGCCTGTGCTGCAAGCAGCGCCAATCTCGGCCAGAGCACGGGATCGCTCGGACGGCTCAAAGAACTGCATTAGCTCTTGCAGTAAGCGCAAGATGCGACAAACGTTCGTCTCCTCGCCAGACAAACTGCAGCGGCCAACTCCTAGAGCGTCACTCACACATTGGCGCAGCGTTCGTGTGAGCAAATCCTCCCGCTTGTCGGTGCACGACCCATACTCTCCCTTCACATCAAGTCCTGAGGGCACATCAGCAGCATCTTCAGCCCCACTAGCAGCAGCATCTTCAGCCCCACTAGCAGCAGCAGCAGCAGCAGCAGCAGCAGCAACTTGATCGAACCGTGCGTACTCTGAGATGGACGGGATGTTGTACACCTTCGACACTGTCTGGTCTACGAGCTGCGTCACGTGCTGGTCCCATGTCCGCGGGACCACTTTCGCTGCGAGCACCAAATCCACTTTGCGCCACTGGGAGTCGATGAACCCAATAGCAGCACTGACAAACGCTCGTTGCTGCGTCGCCAGCGGCCGACCCGTCAGCGTCACGGCGCCTGCCGCTGCCACAGTAGCAGTCTCCAGCGGCCGCAACTCGTGACGAAGCGCCAGAAACGAAAGTCCCATTGCCGCCCGCGACTCGGCGAGCAGATACGACGAAAGCCAATGGCCGAATCGGCCAAACTCGCGCTGCACGTGGACGGCCACGTCCAGCGCCGACGGCCCAACGAGCGGGCGGTGCACGAGCTGAAGCAGATGTCGATCGTCGAGCGCCGACGCGGGCAGTCCCGACGACAAGAGCCACTGAACGGCACTGTCGGCCGCGTGGGGATCCGACGACCGCTCGCCCACTGCTGCTGTGCTGTCGAAAGGCGCAGCGCTCGCAACGGCGTTGCGGCTGCGTCTCAAGGGAGTCGCAAGCGCTCTGTCGGCGCCTCGGCGTCTCTTCGGTCCGAGTCGCTGCTGCTGCTGCTGCTGGGTGCCACTTTTTCGCGTCACTTTAGCGCTACTTTTCTTCAGCTTTGGCCCTCGGCTCTCGCTCGTGAGCGCAGGTGGAGGGGGCGGCGCAGTAGTAGTAGTACTTGCTGTCGTCGTCGTCGTCGCAGTAGTAGTACTACTATTACGACTACTATTTTTCACTCGCGCTTTCGTTGCCAGTCCGGCAGTGCGCTTGCGTTGTTTGTAGTCGGCAATAGTCGTGAACTCGTGCGGGTGCACGCGCTGAACGTGCGCGACGGCGTTCGTCGACATTCGCTGCCGCATCAGCGCATCTTTCCACGTCGCCGCTCTCTTCTTCGTGGACCGCAGTGGTGGGGCAGCGGCGCACAGAATGCAAATGTGCGTATACGGTCGACTGGCATTTTTTTCGTTCGCGACGGGTGTCGTCAATTTGTGAACGTATTGCCACACGGGCAGATCCGTCTGCGGGCTATGGGCGCAGGAAATGGGAATGCCGTGCGCATCCACGTCGAGTGGGTCAGGCGCTTGAACGCCATCGCTCGGCATTATCCGAGGAACAGCCGGTAGTACTTGCGGCGGAGCTCGTCCCGCGCGCAGTGCTATCGAGGGCTGCTACTTTTTGCTTTGTAGTATGATTTTAGACTTGATGTTTGTAGCGACAAAGGGGGGGGGGGCTGAATGATATACTACCAGCTAACATTTACTATTTGAGAACTTGCGTCATTTTGTGCAATATATTGTCAGAAAAAGTCATCCAGGGGTGATCGATAGAAGCGATAGATAATAGGGCCCAGAGCCAAGAAGAACACGAACAGCATCGGAGGGACATATCGACAATGGGCCTCGATGGAGTCGGCAACGACACTTTGTCAGCTCAGCAACCAGTCAAAACGTTTATCTGGTTGTCGTTCCGAGAGGCGATGTCGTATCTGACTTGCAGGTGATCTGCATAGCGAGATCGTGTTCGCAGGTCATTTTGCTTGCTCTTTCAACATTCAGCAGGTTTCTGCAGGAAAAAGATAGTACAGGCGAGAATGCTGCTGGTATAGATCATGGCGTGTTCGCAGACAGAGATGAACAAAAGTACAGTACACGATGCTGTGCTGCTGCGAAGAGCGGCTAGACGATGTCGCTGTGAGTTGAAGTCCACTGGTATCCAGTGTGACGCTACGTATCGGGATCAGATGTGAAAGCTCGAGCTCTTGGTTGTATGAAGTCGCGTGGTACTAGGAACATTCATTGACAGGCTGTTATCTTACTTTGGTTGAGGTATAATACGCGTCTACACTTGCGGCGCAAGACGTGTAGGTACGTATTGTACGTAGCATGCATGCATGCATGCCATACATTGTTCGCGTGATTAAGCATCTCCCAATGCACGCGACAGCGAGCAATCGCATACCGGCTCGGAGCAGTAGATCGCCATAAGCACTGCATCATGCTTCACACTTGCGCCTACTACTTTTTGAGTCCGTACGTACAGCAGCTAGTGATCTCTGCAAAACTGAAGTGCAAAGATTGAATCGATGAGTCCCGCAGCAACAGCAAACCAAAACCTGATGATGCGTTTCATTCGACACTGCCGGTCGACTTGTCTGGTAAGAAATATTCCCATCACTGCGATCCAAGAATGCAACGGCTCACGTTGGCCCCAGTCGGATTCGACAGTTAGGGGATATCGAGTCTGGCACACAACAAAGCAAACAAAAGGGAAGTCAAATATGCGCGGGTCACATAGAACATTGTGACGACGGGTGCCTCATCGACACTCACAGACAAAGCCATCGTATTGACACTGATGCAAAGGATGAAGACTGCCTGGGTACGGGCCGTGCGACCTAACATCTCTAGCACTAGTGCGCAGAAGAACAGCCTCTGCTCGTTCAGTAGACGACCTGTGTAGGGCAATGTCCCGAAATCTTGGCTCAACGCGTCAGTGTTGAGTGGTCATGTACAGCCAAACAGCCTATTGCAGTTACCATTGTACATGGAGACTTCCCATTTCTGTTGCCGAGATGGCGAAAACAGTCGTACGTGAACAACATCAGAGGGTGTACCAAAGAGCAGTTAACACAGTCTTACGACCTCACTCACTCAACAACTACCAAACGCAACCTGCGACAGCTGTCGGGATACAAACAATCGCTGATGGCCAGGCCTCTCAATATTTGAATTCTACCGTAAATACCGTAAATAGCTTGTTTACGGCTTGACCAAAATATTATATACGGATCACTGTTTATTCAGCTCCAAAACCGGCAGTGAGGCTCAGAATTTTCATTCGCTTGCACTGCAACACTCCTTCTAGCGAAAGATCGATGATACTATTGCAAAAACCGTGTTTTTCATTCTTTAAAATCGAAAAATCAGATTCAACGTGACTCGTGCCGGGAAACACAGTAGCAACTCCATCACAGAATCGATGAAGATACTTAAACCTGTCTTTGACAACACCCCATGATTCATCGAAGTACAATCTCCATTGAGGGAGTCTAATGTCGACTTGAGAGCAGGTTCACATCGCACCGCATTCAACAGCTCGCCGTGCTCCTGCTCAATAAAAGTCGATCTGTTCGAGCGTTCAACGCGCCAGGAGGCGCTCCTTCTGACTCCTCACAATCGCACTGAATTCGGAGTTGCGAATCAAAACCAGGTCATAAGGTGCAACGGGTGGAAGTTTGGAGTCCTCTGAATTCACGCCTCGATTATTGGGATCTCGCTCAGCCACAATCTCATCAATACCGTTGATCGTATTGATGAACAGAGTCGCGACGTTTTCCACAACATCTCTCACTTCTCCATCATCCATGGTCGCAAGGATCTCAGGCACGAATGAACCCTGATCATCAATGAAACTCTTCACTTCGACAAGACCAGCAGCAAACTTTTTGGAAGTCGATACATGCCTATCATTAGGGTCCAGTGTGTCCGCCTCACCATCATCCGCCAGGAATGGACCTTTTGCACCGACGCATTTGATGTAGAACAACACCAAACTCTTTAAATGCTCTTGCTGCATTGCCACCGTGACGGAGTATCCTTGGAGCTGCGTGAATGTCACCGCCGCGCGTGCTGCAAAGGCTTCAGCAATCATGGTGTAAATCCACCAACGGTCGGACGGCGTGCGGACTGGATTCTATTTTGGCAAAGAAGGCACGAACACGGACACGTTTGGCCTTGAACCAGCCACCGAATTTGCTCATAGACTCCCAACGAGAGGTAGCAGGTTTTGGGCAAGCCGTCCTTATTTCGCTGATCAGGTTCTGCTGTCGACGAAGGTATGAGATGATGGAGGTCAACACCCCGTGAAACTCATCATCACCGAAATGGATGTACGCGTCTTGTAAACGATGTCCAGCTGGTGCGCGCCACACCAAACTCGAATAAAACCAGGCTTTGCAACATTTTGGAACCTGGTGATACAACCGCTGAATCGGCCTGCCATTTCTTTTCGCCATCTGAAGAGGTGCCAATGATGATGTCAAGCCATTGCGTCAGCACAGCGTCGAGCGCTTCACAAGCAGTCGAGAATGACCTCGCCAGTGTGTCGTTCGTACACTGGAATCGCCAAAATATGGACATTGAGAATGCCATTATTAAGAAGATGTAAACGGGGACGGATCTCGAGACACGAAGTGCTTATGTGTGTCGACATATCCAGTGCAAAAGATAACGTCCAATACTGCTCTAACAGCTCTGCAATCTTTTTTAAATTGATGGCAACAGCGAACCGAGCATACTTGGCTATAGTTGCGTCACTGGCACGCCTAATCGAACCCAATCCTGCTAACTCCTTCGTAGACAGCAAGCTACGAAACTTTGACGAAACGTGAATGCAGCTGCCAAATATGTAATAGCAAGGTCGAATTGCAGGGAAATCTTGATATCAATACGGCAGCGGTCGATTCCTTCTCCATCCCCAAGGTCTTCAGACCCTTTAGCAATGTCAACGAACGGCTGCATCATCTTTGTGTGACTCTCGCACTTAACTTCATCTGGATCCCAAAGCATGTCTCCAATGATTTTGTCGACATTTGGCGCATTGATTGGATGCTGCCTCCGCACCTGTTGAGATCCAAAATTTGAATGTAACGTGTGCTTCACGGGACGAATATTCTCAAAGTATCCCTTCTCGAGTTCATTAGCGAGGCCTTGGTACTCCTGCCACTTTTCGGGGTGCTGTTGTTTCAGGTGCTGCGTGTAGTTGTCGGTTCGGAATGGGGCCGAGTAATACTTGGTGTTGGTAGTTCTCGCACGTTTTGCGCCTGGCCTGCTCTCGCGAAAGTGAATACAGAAGCGGCATTCCACTGAGACAACAGTGCGGTCTCTGGTGCTCCTCTGAGGGACTCGAACACCATATTTTAGAGAATGGTCGCTCAGAAAGGGGGTCTCTCACTTGTTTTTCGAGGACATATGATATGTACCAGCTTTTCCCACGGGTTGTTGCGGGTACCAGGGCTTTGGGTTTGGTTTGGCTGTTAGTCGCAAAGGATGGGGTCTTTTTAGATTGTGGGAGTCAATTTTGGGTTTTCGTTTCTCGTGTCCATTAACTTTTTTTCTCTTACATTTTTCACGGACTCGCTCACTCGCGCATTGCTCCCAACGATCTCCCAATCACAATCTTCCTCTATGTTTTTCTAAGCCATTTCCACACCAGGTTATTTACGGCTCGCCAGAAATATTATTTACGGCGTCAAATTCGTAAAAAAACAAATGTCCGCATACAAAGAGGCCTGCTGATCGCTGATCAGGACGTACCCCCACCAGACGGTACCTCTTTGTCTCTATTTTGTGCGGACCAAACGAGAAAAAGCACCAGACCAAACCGTACCCGAAACGCGCCCCGCGCGAAAGGTTTCTCGAATGTCGCTCCATCGGTCACCACGAGCCACTCGAAACGGCGCAAAGGCAGTCGAGTCGAGGAATTCCACCAGAGATGTCGCCCCGAAGCCGCCGGCGGACGACGTCGAAACCCCCGCGAGCCGACGCAGCGCCTCCCAAGTGTCGACGACCTGCGAGCAGAAAAGTCACCGGCGCAAGAGACGGTCTCTTCCGGCCGTCGCAAGCGAAGGCGCTGCCGCACGTCATCGACCTCACCACAGCCGAAGACGACAGCGCCGCATCGCTCGCGTCGGATGACCCGCACGCGGTCCCTCTGCACTTGGAGTCCACGGACTACTTCACAGTTCTGCGTCTGCCGCGCGCTGCGAGCGACGCGGACGTGAGACGCGCGTACCGCCAACTGGCGGTGCAGTGGCATCCCGACAAGAACCGCTCGCACCCGCGGGCGGAAGAGGCGTTCAAGCGCATCAGCGAAGCGTACGAAGTGCTGAGCGATCCCGTCAAACGACAGCAATACGAGGCACTGGACGCTAATAATGGACCGTCGGCAGGCGGTGCAGCGCCACCGCGAGATCCGTTTCCCTGTCACGAACGGGCCACGAGGTACTCGACGCGTCGAGCGCGCGACATGTTCGACCACTTTTTTGGCGACAACGATCCGTTTGCCGCCTTCTTTGGAGGCGGAGGTGGCCAGAGCTATGGCTCGAGATGGGGTGCGGGCGATCCGTTCATGGCGATGCGAAGTAGCGGCGTGGATCTGAACATGGGTCTGGCCATGGGCGTGCCTGGATTCGGTGGCATGGCGGGCAGGTCGATGATGGGCGGGGCCACCAGTGACGGGTTCTACGGCAGGAGTGGACTCGCTGGCCGAGTCTTTTCGACCACTTCGAGTTCGTCGTCCTCGACGGTCACGGATCGGAACGGGAATGTGATCCAGCGCAAGACAATGACGACGACGGGATCGGACGGTCTCGTGCGTTCAGTCACGGAGGAGTATTGCAATGGCAAGCTGGTGAACTCGTCGTCGTCGGATGCTGGTAGCCGCTTGGCAGGTGGTGGTGGTGGTGGGCGGATGCAGCTTGATGGAACTTCCAGCTGTGTCACGAGTAGCTACCAGCGCAGTGTCTCGCGTCCAAAGTATTGATTGAGGAGGGAGAGGACGATTCGTATGCCATACCGTCGGACTCAGTGAGGTACAACTATATACTGCTTTCGAACGTGGCGAAGAAGGTCTGCCTGCATGTACATTGGCTTGACACGCTCTGCTTCATGTTCGGTCACCGATGAGCTGCTGCAGCGGCTGTGTGGGATCGCCTGAACAGTGCGCTAGTTCCACAAGTGTTTGTCAATATTCTTTGCAAACTCTATCCGTACAAAAGGTACGTGGACAAACGAAGGAAACGCGTGGAAGGTGTTTGCTGGTGAGGAAAAGGTGAAGCAAGAAGACGCGTCCAGCGCCCACAAGTTGTTGAGGTCCGATGAGCATACCATTTGCTTCGGACTCTATTTCAATAAGAGCTGCTGCGTCTGCTTGCTTTCGCGGTCAATCGCCTGCACTAAGCAACGGATGAACTCACCAACTCCTGGCGTTCGAGTCTAGAGTACATACCGTGTCAGCGCTCATCCATCGGCATGCGTAAGTAAAACACCAGACAACGTCGTACCTGCACGAAGAAAGCGTGTGCCTGGAATGGAAGTTTGCGCAACGCTCGGCCGCTAAACCCATCAGCCATTTCCGCCGCTTGCCACAACTTCGCCGATACGTCTTCGCTGCCATTTTCCGCACCTGATGGGCCCGTAATGTGGTCTACTTCCCGCTTCCGTGTTGCTCGTCTCCTCGTTTGCTCTTGATGCATCGCTAGAGGCTGTGTGCTAGGCTGCAGGATTCCCACACGTTGGAGCTCTTCAACACAGCTTCGCAAGATCTCATAGCGCGCTTGACACGACGGAAGTCCGATGTATCTGATAGCAGCAACATGGAATATCGACCTTGTCAAACAAAGCAAATCGAACAGTGATCAGCACTTGTCGTACTGTTTGATGTCTGCTCTATCGACGAATGCAGCATCGATAGCTTCAGTGATGTTTGACGTCGTGAGAATAAGCACGTTCGGGTAGCGCTTCAGCGAATCCAGCTGCGTCAGCAATGCGTTGACCACTCGAATAGCGTCTGACGGCTCCGATCCGCTCACTGCAGACTTTCGGGCAGCTGCAAGCGACTCCACCTCATCTGCCAGCACACACTATGAGAAGGTTCACAAAAGCACGGATCGTCTTACGCTCATGCAAGCCCACCTATCAGCACGCAAACAAGCAATTTCTCGTCCTCTGCGAATTCCTGGATTTGTTGGAAAAGCTTCATGACCACCTTCCCGCTCTCAGAAAACCACTGTCACCAATACACTGCCCGTCAACTGATAGTCGTCTTGTGCAGTCTTCTACTGTATCGAACGCGTCGCACCTTGCTGAACAAACTATGCGCGTTGATCTCCACGAGGATCGCGTTGGGGAATCTACAAACAACGCCATTCGCTCAGTCAATAGTACCACATCAACAAGCCAGGCACCAGCCGAGCCACCAGTCGAACCAACCTCGACGACAGACGGATACTGAGTTTCTGAGCCAGCGCTTTGCACAAACTCGTCTTTCCAGTGCCAGGCGGTCCATGCAACAGTACCACTCGATTCCACGAGATGATGTGTGGATTCACTCGACGGTCGGAAAACAGCATCGCAGTCATGGCATAGTCCAGCACATTCTGCTTCACCGACGAGTCAAAAATGAGCGAATCCCACAGCCCTTGAAAACTCGCAGCGGGCAGACTCGTGTGCTGGCACGTTGTCACGCTCTCGTCGCCGTCTGCAGTCTCTTCTGCAGGGCTCTCCTACAATATGAAAAAGTGAGTCGACGTGCCCTTTTCACGTCCACTGGTTTCTATCGTTGCTGCAGTCGCTTACATTGCCGAGCTTGAACACGTGCACAAACAAATGGGCGTTCAAGCGCGAAACGCCGTCGCTCTCGGGATCGCCACTTTCTTCGCCATCTAACTCAGTGACTCGGATGCACTCCACGTGGGCAGCAAGCAACGGGTCTCCTGATAATTCCACAAGACCTGCAGGATTGCAGATGTCTTTGGTTAAGTATACGCAATGTACCATACTTCAACAGAAGCAAACCTCTCGTAAAGAATGTGCACGTGGTGCCCAGGTATTCCGCGATAGCTGCTCTCACTTGCTCGTAATCGGCGGCAGTCTCTGGCTTCAGGCAGGCCTCAACTGTACAGACGCACGTTAATGTACTTCTGCTATAGAAATGATAAGCAGCTCGTCTTGTCAGGAGTAGACGCACCGTGCACATGACGGAGCTCATTCATGTCTTGCAGTTGTCAAGCGTACCAAAAACGTTATGTCGGAAATAAACCTGTATTAACGTATACTGTTATGACGTGCCGTGAGACTCGATCATACCGAAATGACGTCGATGTTGCTAAGTATCGCTGAGGATAACATGCCGCGCGGAAACGTATCTTTATCGCATACGAACGAGTGTGTATGGGATATAAAGAAGCGAGACGTTTTGCGACTGACAAAAAGTCGTCAGTTGCATACTTCGCGCTAGTAGATGGCTGTCAGGGGGGTTTGACGCAGACGTTTTCTTGTGGCCTGTTCGACAAGCTGATGCCGAGGCTGCAAGTGATCATGCGTGCTCAGACGCCTTCGACGTCGGTCGATGAGACCTTTGACAATATTGCAAAGGACCGAGCAAGCTTTGCACTTGCACGATATCGAGAGCCACTGTGGCAGCGACACCAAGTACAGATATGACGAGTGCTCGACGAAAGACGAGGAAAATTGTTGCACCTGTCATAGCCTTTTGTGGTTGGCCGGCAGTCGTTCACCGACGAAGATGGAATGCCAACGTACCCGACGCTTCCGATGGCAAGATTATCATTCCGTCAAGTTCGCTGGTTCCGCATACGAGCAGTCGGTCGTGGTAAATAGACGTAATCGAGCTTACACATTTGCAAGCGCTCAATCTGATACAGGTCATATAAAGAATCAGAATCACCACAGCGACAATGTGCACGGTCTTTGTCTGATGTGTACCCTGTTCTCCGCAAGGGAGTGGAAAGGGCTTGATCCTCAGTAGGTGTAATCGCGCGCAGAAGAGCCTCACGCGTCCTGCTTCTCCACCGAGTTCCAGGCAAATGCTTACAAGCCACGTCATCTCCACCTCCAGTTTGAGCCATTGCCACAATTCCTCTCTCCGCATAGATGCAATGTCTGTCTACACGATGCCAGAGCACCCGCAACGCCGCTCATCTTTACGAATGCTGTCCGGGGTACAGCACAAGTAAGATGACCTAACGATGGGATCGAAAAGAGGCAGAAGACATTCTCAGAGACGAAGAGACATCGACTTGCGCACAAAAGTCTGCACACTCGAGAACGAGCACCTTTCAGCTCGTTTGACGAGCGATCGACGACCTTCTCATCCAAATGTGCTTTCCCGCTTTCCACAGTTCAGCTCAAGTCAGTTCCTGGCCTCAGTCCCTCGTCTCATACAGCCTCCTTTGGCAAAGATCCTCTCTCTTTCTCTTGCAGGACCTGAAGTGCCTGCGGCCCCTAGTCGCTCGAGCAGCAGACTCGAAGAAAATGCCACGACCAGAGGCTATCCCATGATACCGCTTCAGGATCGCACTTCACGTCCGATGGACTGCACTAGCGCCAGTCTCAGGACCACTGCTGGCGTGTCCCCGTGCTACGTACGTGTCGTTGCTCGGGCAACACGCGTATCAGGTGAGTCGTCGGCCGCGCTCAGGGCCGCCCGCCATGTCTGTCGGGATAGCAAGCAAGGTGCAAAGTCCAGTGGCAGACTCTACACATCCACGAGTATCGCTGCTGGTCACGGACAACTACGGGGTCGTTTGAAGACACTGGCGGTGTGCTGTCGATCAGCGAACCTAACGACATGTTGACATACGTTACAGGCCGTTCAGTTGACAGTCTCAGCCTTAGTCTCTTTCTCTCTCGTTCCCATCGAAATGAGCAGGACGAACGACCGCTGGTATAACGGCCGTAAATACTATAACGAGAACGCTCGCGAGATCGTTGTTGTACCAGGGGACACCGCACTCTCACTGCGAGACACTTCTGCCGACGCCCGCGTCTCTCCCCATCAAGATCGCTCAAAAAGTCTGCGTATCACTTTGCTACTACACCTATTCACGGAGACCGAGACAGTGGTCGCGCGTGACACGCACCTGAAGCACGCGACTACACGTGCGAGTTGCCGGATAAGCTCACAGTGTCACGAAAGACGCGAACGGATGACAGGGGTGGGAATCGACGGCGCCATGAGGCGGGCACTGCTACAACGTGTAACGCCGTCGAGCGTTTCACTTTCTCTTCCGCGTCGCGAAATATCAGAGACCATCTCTGAATGAACGGCCGGAGCGGATCGCGTCTATGATCGATCGAAAGTGGCTGCATGCATGACCCCCGAAAGTCGCCGTCGTTGACCCGGCGATAGACTCTGGTCCTGCTCTGTGCCTCGGTGTTCTTGGCGCACAGAAACACTGTGCAAAACAGACGAGGGGGAGACTGGGGCTTTGTATGGTGAAGCCATAGCAAATCGGTACCCAAACAGCACGGGATTTGTCTGCAAAGTCAACGAGTTCCCGCCTTCCCGCCTTCTCGACCTCGAAACCGCTTCGTCATCGACAGGACCCTACTTGGTTCGGCCACTGCCTGACTGGCTCTCGGGAAGAAACGGCTTTTTGTCGCAGGGACCAGCGCGGCGGTCGTCGGCGGAGTCGAGTGCACCAGGTGCCCCACCCAATCAATGTGCACCGAGTCGCTCGTCCCGGCAGTCGCAGTCTCCAGTCAACGTGGCTTTGCCGTCTGGTGATCCTACGAGGTCCATCCCCTTTGCTTCTGATCCACGGCGGCAAGTGGAGGTTTCTAGTGAAAAAATGAGGCAATTACAACGAGTCTGGCCGGTCCACTCTTGAGTAGGACGTGGGTTGCGATGCAGAGGTAGTCGAGGCCTCGAAGGGACTCGCTGCAAAGACCACTGTCACGAACACGTTGGCGGCGAGCAGCTTTTGCTTCCCCTCCACACACACACACACTGCTACGCCCAACTACCGTCTCGAAACGACGCTCGACCGAGTTAAGTCAACTTGGCAGCTGGATACGTCTCTCTCTCTCTCTCTCTCTCTCCCTCTCTTGTCGTCAATTTCACGAGCCTTTTTCGAGGCAGACGAGACACACGTGCGGCTGACGCCGCCGGATGATGGGCCGTCTCTGGTTGCACCATCGAATCTGCACGAGGAAAATTGTCATCCCAGGTCTGCCCTCGCATAGCCGGAGCTCGCTTGCAGAGAAGCTCAAGCGAGAGAGAGCGAGCGAGACTGTGAAGGCGTGTGTGGGGGTGCATCTCGTGCTGCTGGACGCGTCGCACGTGTCAGAAAGCAAAACAGCGCGTGACTGCAAAGAAGAGGAAACGAGCACCGTGCGGCACGTCCCCACCACGTCGTTCAGCGCCAGTCTCCGTGTCTTTCTTTTTCCTTCACGCTGTCGTTTCAAAAGACGACGTGACGCTGTTCATGGACTAAGGCCGTCGCTCGCTGCATACAACAACAACAACAACACTAACAACACTAACAAGCACAACCACAACCACAACGACCGCAACATCGTCTCTTTGTCGCCGTCACCAGCTCAAGAACGAACCGACCATCACTCTTGCTTTCCGCACGCGGCCCACCCCTATTCGTCTGCCGCATTCGTCACTTACAAACATCAAGTACAGCGCGCACCCCCGTCATGGCGCACATGTTGGATGCGCGCTTGATGTCCCGCACGTCCCCCGCGGCGTCCAGTCTCACGACCGCCGTCGCGCGCACCGCCAGCCGCCGCAAGTCGTCGCTCAGCGGTCCGTCCACGCACGACAGCAGCGCCACGACCGCCGCCAGCTCACCGCGCGCGCGACGGCCGTCTGCAGCCGCGCGCGTCCCGCCCAGCAACAGCAGTAGCAACAGCAACAACAACAACAACAGCAACAGCAACAACAACAGCAATAGCCAAAACAGCGGTCCGACTGCCGCAACGTCGACGTCAAAGTTCCGCTCCTTGTCGCGGGGCCGACGGGGCGGCAGTCGCAGTCGGTCGTCGCGGCGCGAGACGAGCAAAGCGCTGGCCACGCCCAACCTCATCGACCTCAAGACCATCACGGCCGAAGAAGTCGAGTGGGAGGGCTACCTCTACAAGCAGCGCAAGCTCGTGAAGAACTGGACGCCGCGCTACATCACGCTGCAGAACCGCGTGCTGTCGATCTACAAGTCCAAGAACCACGCGCTGGCCAAGGAGCAGCACCGCGGGCGCTGGGTCATCAAGCAGATCCTGAGCTCGCTCCCGTCGGCCGGCTTTGGCGGCTCGAAGCTCAAGCCCGAAGAGCTCGGCTTCAGCTTCCTCGCTACGAACGGCAACATGATCCACTTTATCGCGGCGTCGGCCGTCGAGAAGGCCATGTGGATGCACATGATGCACCTGAGTCTGCACAACCCCAAGCCGAAAGACGAGGCGCTCGTGACGCATACGCGGCCACGGGGCGACGGGACGCCCACGCTGCGCTCGGCCGACGACGTCGTGTCGCTCGAGTCGTCCATCACGACGCGCCTCGCGGAGAAGTTCCTCGCGGACCTCGTGCTCTTGTTGGCGGCAGCGTCGCCCGAGAGTGTCATTGAGCGCCTGCCGTCGTTCCTGCGGCAGCTGAGCAAAGACGTGGAGCTCCTGTTCGACCTCGAGACGTGCGAGACGACGCAGCCGTCGTGCGTGTTCAAGGGCATTTACCACGGCCGCGAAGGCTTTGTCCACTTTGCAGCGCTCTATGCGAGCAAGTACTTGCTCGTGGCGGACGCGGACGACCGCCCGGCGCACCGAGCGGACGACGACGACCACCACGCGTTCGCCCACGCGGGCCATTGTCTGGTCAACACCGTGTCGGGCTCCACGACAGTCGGGAAGTTTGGGCTGCTGATCACGTTCACGCCGGCACGGCGCATTTCGCGCGTCGTGCTGTCGTTCCGTCAACGCAACGCGTCGAGAACGCGCGCTCGTCGAGTCACGACGAATCCCATGGTCATTGCCGAGCACGCTGCGTGTTTCCACCAGTACTGTCTCACGAAGCGGTCGCTGGCGCTGTCGTTCTCGGACTTTGATGTCGTGGGCGTGCTGGGTCAGGGCGGCTTTGGCACTGTCGTGCTGGTGCAGCGCCACTTGAACCCCGACGAGTACTTTGCCATCAAGATCATTGACAAACAGTCTGGCGCCGAGAGCGCGCTCAAGGAACGGCGCATCTTGTCGGGCGTACGGCACCCGTTTCTCACGTGCTTGCGCTTTGCGTTTCAGACGCAGACAAAGCTGTACCTCGGAATGGATTACTACAAGGGCGGCAACTTGTATTTGCACATGCATTCGTCGAAGATGGACCCGAACGTGTCCACGAGCAGCGGTCGGCGGTTCCCGGTCGAGCGCGCGCGTTTCTACGCTGCTGAACTCGCGATTGCTCTTTCGTATTTGCACGCGCACGGTATTATATACCGCGATCTGAAACCTGACAACATCATGCTTGACAAGACGGGAAACATTCGTCTGGTGGACTTTGGGATCTCCAAGCAGCTACGCCTCGAAGGAGAGCCGGGGAGCCACAATTACTCACAGGCAGGGACGCTGGCTGGGTCGCCTGCGTACATTGCTCCGGAGCAACTGCTTACCCAGAAGCCGCAGTATGGCATGGAAGCAGATTGGTGGAGCTACGGTGTACTGCTGTATGAAATGCTGACCGGCGGCACTCCGTTTTTTGATGCGAACATCTCGCAAATGTACAAGAAGATCCAGACGGCGGACGTCAAGTACGAGAAGTACCCACCCATCGACGAAGATGCCATTGATTTGCTTCAGAAGTTGCTGGTTCGTGATCCGTCAGAGCGCATTAGTATCAACGGGGTGCGCACACACCCGTTCTTTGCAACGATCAATTGGGAGCAGCTGGAGCTCAAGGAGGTGGAGCCACCTTTCATCCCGCCGACGGAAGAGCTGATGCAGAATGTGCACGAGCACTTTCGCAACATGAATGTGACCGACACGATTGGCGAGAATCCCAAGGCTATCAATAGCCGAAAGGCAACGACGGTCACGAATGCCAACGATGGGTCGCACTTTGACGAGTTTAGTTTCGCTTATGACAGAACTCGCGAAACATTCGACGATCTCTCCATGGCGGACGAGGGATGGTTGGTGCGACAGCTGCAAGAAGGCGCGGCAATGCGCGGGCGACTGAATGCTAGCGATACCGACCCCGTTGCCGACGAGTTGGGCAGCGAAGACGAGATTGTCCACCCGATGCTGAACGGTCAGGATAGCAGCGAGAGCGACGAACCGGACGTTGAAGCTACCACCATTTAAGCGAGGCGAATCGGTCTCAGATACCTCGGGAAGCGTGCGTACATGTAAGAGTCATGGTGCTGAAGCAAAAGTGACTGGACAAATTGAGCAGTTCGACAATGTATTATTCAACACGGAGAAGTCGACAGACGGGTTACAGTAGCCACAGCACGATAATAGTTTTTGTTCCAGGTCACCTTTGCTTCGTGCGAGTCGAGTCTTGTTGGAACGGATGTGTCTCAGGTTTGCAACATGATCACAAGAGGGGAAAGCCGGGAACACGGGAACATTTGCTGCGTACTGCGCATAATCTACAGAGCATTCGACTACAATTTACAGCTTGCGACTAACTACGACGCTGTCTTCTGTTTTTTGCGGACAGGATTGATACGGCGGCTGGCGCTCATGCCGCCCTGTTCGGTGTCGCTTTCCAGCACAAAGTCGGGGGCATGTACACGACGCAGATTAGCAGGTACTGTGTTCACTGCGCGGTTGATCAACGCGAGGTCCTGCGATACGGTCATAACAATTGTTGTGAGCAGCTCGTCCAGCAAGGAAAATCGAGAGTCGAGGACGTACCCGCGCGGGGCTCTCGCCGATCGCATAAAGAGCATGAGAACGTGGTGTTAGCTGCGACCGCCGATCCAGTCGTACTTGTTGCAATGGAGACATGTACACGTTCGAGGACTCGACGCGCTTGGGTGATACCTGGTACATTGCTACAGGCAGCGCTTGCACTTCGGCTGTAGTGAACATCTGCAGCGCCGATGCGGCTGGCGACGAAGCAAAAGACAACGATCGCACACCGCGGCAAGTGGGACGAGGTGGCGTGCTCGGGGGTATGCTGCTTCGGCCACGGGTGTCGATGCTGGGGTTGCCGTGAGGTTGAAAAAGCTGCTGAACAGCTTCCGATGCAGCTCGTGCAATACATTCTGCGTCCGAAGTAGATTCTGCCACGCCCATGTTACACTTGCTGGAAGAGAATCCTGGCGTTAGCACTCGAGACCCTTTCGAGGCCTCCGCAACGACAGCATCAGCTGCCGCCATTTGTGACTCTTGGAACTGAAACTGCAGTATGAAGCTCTTCATGGACGTGATGTAACACCGGTTGTAAAACTTGATAATGTCTCCCCGAGAACCCTTGGCGTCAAGAACGATGTCGTGCGTCACACCTTCGCTGTTGCGCGACGAAACAAGCGGACTTGCACTTGCCAAAGTCGTGCCGGTCCGAAACTGCCGGGTAAGCTGCCTGTAGCATGCCAGCAAGCGCTTGAAGGACATGGTCGCCGCCGCACGAGAAACGTCCGGGCCACGCGACACTTTGCATACGGCATAGATGTTGCACAGTATGATCAAATCCAAGTGACGGTCTCGCAGAAGCTCTTGGTGTGATGTGATACATTCCTTCACTGCAGTCCAGATCTGGTTTTGGTCCGCCGAGTCCAAGCCCAACATATTGCAGAGCTCATGAATCCTGGATGCTGCGCAGGTAAACACCATCCGGAAAAAGAGACGAAGCACAGGCGCATGCAGAACACCATTACTACCAGCCTTGTTCGAACGGTCTGTTAAGCTTTGGGTACTCGGGGAAGCAGCTGTACCGAAAGAGCTGGCGGAGCGTCGAGCTCCAGCAAGAAGCTGGTACAGCGCAGAATCTGATTTCCAGACCAGCGAGTCCAATACGCAGTTCTTCACGTCACCCATGTGCTTTTTTAAACCAGAAGGCAGGCTCGGAGCGTACTTGACAAAGCTTTCGCTCGTGGTCACGAAATGAAAAGCGTTTACGTGCAAGTGCGCGAGCAAAAACGGGTACGAAATCGTGATAAGCGAGTGGGCTTTGAGCACCACCTCGGCGCTGCATGCAAACAACGCCGCGAGGAATACTTCGTTGTTGAGCAGCTTGGAAAAGTCGTTCGTGCGTAGTCGCTCGCGCTCTGACAGTAGCAATGACTCCAGCACTCGGTAAAAAAGCACGACGGTCAGGCTTTTCGTCCGATTCAAGCTGTCATCCACGCCCGACAAAAATGGTGTGTCACTTTTGTCATCATTGACGTCGTCTTCGTTATCTCCAACCACCGTCAACGATGTCGGACAAGTGTTACCCGATGTAACCCGACCTGTCTTGCGTGCTGCCAACAGCAGTTCCGAGTGGTCACGCAATACACGCGCAATACGCTCTGTCGGGTCCACTACACAATCAGCAAAGAGCCGATGAAGCTGTGGCGTTACGGGTGTCGACATTGAGCTTGACAGTGTATCCCGCACCCAGTTGTTTGTCTCTACAGCTGAAGTAATCGGCGTTCGGAGAAAGCACGGCGATAAGCGAAGACTTGCATCGGCAGAAGACCTGTGTTTTCCTCCAGGCGAACCTTGCCACTGCCATGAATGCATCAACGGCGAATTTACACGACCGTGGAAAGGATGCTGACGGTGTCGAGGGGGTGTCACCATTCCTCTTGTGACAGGAGTACAACCATTGCCTCGTCGTCTAGCCACCATGTTGCGCCGCACAGGGGACAGCATATCATGCGGAACGCCTCGGCTTGTACTCAATCCACCACTTGATGCCGTCGTGGACTCGCTACCGCCTTTACCCGTTTGTCCAGCAACGTTCGCCCCCATGATGGTCTGTCGAATGTGTGTGTCTAGAAAGAAGCGCTCGTCTAGACTGCCGCAGCGGTCGAGATATTGCTGCTCATACTTCTCCGACAGCCGCGTCACGTTCTCTGCAAGCACAGCATCACCAAATAGTGTCATTCTCGACACCGCGAGTTCCCTAGCCCCGTGCTGCACCACACCTTCCTTGCTCAGCTGCTGCAGAACAAGTTCCAAGTGGTCAGATGCGCGCAAGACGTCAGCTGAATTGATTCTCGGCGCTGCACACAAAGTGTTTAGAATCTGCGCACTCGTTTTTCCTTCAGCTTTCGACTTCATTGGCGACACTCTTCCCTCGCCCAGGTCTCCCAGTGCACTCAGCGCTGCAGCAACTTCCGCCTCCACAGTCACGTGAGCCGTCCGAGTCGCATTAGTGAGCACCAAATGAAGGGTCGCCAAGAGCAATGTGTAGAGTTGTCCGAGTCCAGAATACTGTCTTGTCAGTCTCCGTTTCGCCAGTAGAAACAGCACCCACCCTCCTTCAAATAACAGTCGATGGCGAGACTGTACCTCCGCACCAGTCTGCAGCTCGTCGTCAGCCACTGGCTGCTCGGGTTCCGGGTTTGAAAACGGTCCGTGCAGCGGTGTCGCGTGGTCTCTCGTTTGCGTCGAGTCCGTCTGCATCGACGTTCGCCAAAGCACACGGTACTTTTCAAACAGTAGCGTGTCAATGGTGAACTCCGTCTTGAGCAGCGTTGTGGCCGCGAGCAGTCGGGGCTCCAACAGCAGGCGGTTGAACAGACTCGTGAAGTAGCGCAAGAACTCCTGCACCCCAACACCTGCTTCGGCCAAAAGCTGCACAAGAGTCCACTTCACCGCCTTCGATCCCTCTCCTTCTTCGCTCTCTCCACCTCCTTCTTCTTCGGCCTCGTTTGCAAGCTCCTGCGTCATTCCAGTAGCTACCACAGCCACCAAAGCCCAAATCTGATCAGAGTCGATCTCTCCACTGCGCACAGCGCTTTCGTCCACGTTCGTGCGCGCAGCTGATGGCACAAGTTGATCGTATAAGTGCTGCGACTTCTGCAGCAGCTGCGTGTCGTTCCGGATGCACGTGAACGCCGCGGACGCTGCCGTGAAGTAGCGACGTAGCGTTCCCGCCATTTTTTCAGCACCAGTTGCGTAATTAGAAACGGAGCTGGTCGAATAGGGATAGAATAGAGCTGAGAAAAGAATGTGGCACGGAAGACTCGTGGAACTTAATACGACGATGTTGCACACATTGTAGGGATCTGACGTTCGAGCGATTGATGAGGTCGAGAATGATCCAACGACCCAGATCAACTCGTTACCCAAAGTTGCCGAGTCGTATATTCGATCGTACTATCCAAGATAACCGTCATCAGCCGTCGAGATAATCTTCGCGATGCCACGGATACTTACTACACGTCAATGCCATGTGACGGCCACACGCGCGACAACTTCCGTTCCTCTTCAATTCCTTTCGTCGATCAACTGAAAGACATACTTAGCATCATCATCATCATCATGCTTTACTCAGCGCGCTCGATTGCTTTCGACATCGCCGGTCATGCAGACGACATCTCGATGAAATCGTTAGAGCCCCGCGCAACAGATCTTCACTGGGCGCAAGGATCGTACCGCATTCAGGTCAGTCCGCGCTACTCATAAGACGGACAACGCCAAGTCGGCTAAAGACCTCCGCATTCGTGCATTGAAGTTGGCGTCTACGTTCCGCTACGTCTCCCGTCCCGATAACCTCGTAAAGCCGAGCTACAACATATCTCATTGCCCCCGAGTTTTGAGCTCGTTAGAATCTCGTGGTCCAGTATGCTGTGCAAGCAGACGCTGTTGTATACGTGCTCGTCGCGACAGCTGATTATGCGGTGGCATGATTGGGGTCGCATGCGATTCTACATCCGGTGTAACGGGTTGATTCGTCACACGTCCTGCCAGGTGCAATCCAGCAGACGACATCACTGGTACACTTGGTTGATCCCACATACTCTGTAAGTAGGTCGACGCTGCGTCCAAAGTAGCGAGTACAGCGCATCGCATCCATATTATGCCGCTCAACGGGGTGTCAGACCGATACTTGGACAGTATTGTACGATCTGCGTAGCAGTGGTTGTGTGGGACCAGGAATGCACTCGTCCCTGCGATCAAACGTACATCGCACCAAAGTGGAAAGTAAACGATGTACCGCGTTTGCTAGTGCTTTCATCTACGATCCACGTAAGATCTTTGTGTCTGTCACGGTAACGGATTTCTGGTTCTGCGACATCGGTCGTCCATTACTCATGCTATAACTTTTTCGCTCGACGGCGATATGCTCTGACGTAACCTTTAGGCGCTCTGGACCCGTCGAACGAGTACTTGATGGGCGCCGCTCCGCTCAACGGTGTTGCTTCTATTCTCGATACATGTGCGCCGATGCTAGAGGTAGTGCATGCCGTGAGCTGTGTTATAACGTCAGTCGAAGACGAGTAGTTTCAAAATCGAGCAGGTCGCTTGGAAATAGTTAACCACGATATTTGCTTGGAAAGCTGGAGCTTGTTCGCCATCACATGCAACTTTTCGATTGCACACCTTCGAATGCCACTTCCCATCGCCTCGTGATCATCGCGTTTTGGCTGTGCGATCCTCTTGTCGACAGAAATTACATCAATCTCGACAAAGCGTGAGTTTCAGCGCCACGTCGTCAGCGCTTTTCATCCATGGGTCACTTGTTTAGCATATCACTCATTTTTGTACGATATCGCGAGCATGTGACGGATGCATACGGGCGCGATTTGATTGGAATCGGAGTATCGGTCGCTCGTTTGGGTTTTTCTTTGCGATAGTGTGCTCGCCGATAGTGGAAGAGTGCAAAGGGAAGATGCATGGAGTGGTAATCGCATACTCTCGACAAAAACTCCCCAATCTGCAGAGCAGAGACCACCTGGTTAAGGCGGAGTATAAACAGGACAAGTTTGGTGACCTTAAGGTTGGACGAGAGCGCGATGTCGCCGCCCCTCATGCTCCCCCCCGAGGGAGGACAGGAAACGGAGGCGATACCGCCTCGCGCAGCGGCATCTTCGGAGACGGACTCGGGGATGGATGGCGGCAGCATGGTCCCGGATCAAGAGGACCAGCCTGCAAGCCAGCGGCGTTCCACGGCGAGTTCAGGGAGTATTAACCATCCAGGGCCAATTCAGGCAGACTACACGGACCCTAAGGGTCGCGCCGAAGCGACGACGACAGGTCCATTCGGGACAGACGAGGCGGAAGGGGCCACACTCGGCGGAGTGACCCATAGGACATCAGATTCCCTTCCGACCAGACTGGAGCAACAGCCAAGCCAAAAGTCTGTAACTTCGGCCGAGATGTTTGCGGCCCTGGTGGAGGCCATGGCCGAGTCTCCAAACGAGGGACAAGTGGAAGCTTGGCGCACCACAATCAGACACTTATTTGCCGAGGCTTATAAGACCGTGCCGGTCCAAACGGAGGCTTTGCCGGCAGCAAGGAAGCGGTTTCCGGCTATTCACGCAGCAGAGGCTGCATCATTACTCGGGCTTTTTGAACAAGTCTTCGTCCGGAGTAAAGGCACATTTTCTGACTGGCAGAAACTGGCGACTGCGATAGCGCATGAATGGTTAAATACCAAGTGGGCTTTCAAAGAGATAATAAGGCGCCTCGCAAGTCAACACAAGTGGACTCAAGCACCGGTTCTAAATCAATGGGCTCAGGTGGTTAGTAAGGGGGCGCCTGCTCCACGCACCGATCATCCGCAAGTCTCCAACCTCTCTCCACGTTACGATGACTTCATGTTTGACCCCTCTGCTTTCTCGCGGGATACCATTACGCGTCTTAAATCACTTTGTGCAGCACCGGCGGCTCGTGCAGGGCAGCATCAAGTCAGAGCAGGAACGGACGACGAATGGGCAATAATTACGGGGCTCGTCGAAGGCACCGTGGCATGCCGGCGCATGCCAGATTTTATCCATCAAGTACTGAAGAGTGAGGAAAGGCTGCGCTTATACAGCACTATTCAAGCACAAGTCGAGGGAGAATTGACTTTCCAGCTGGACCGAGCTCGCGTTGTCCCACTCAGTAGGCGGACGACGAAGGCCTTAACGGAGGCGATTCTAGAAAGCGCGGAGCTCGCGAGGATAAATCTTCAAGACCTTCATTTAATGCTAAGCCAGACCAAGACGATAGGGTATGATCACGTGACCAAGACCATACACTTTTATTTTTTCACACGAACGACGGCTGAACGCCACAAGGATGTACGGGTGCCGTTCCGAGGAGCTGTTTACCGACTTCAAAATGCCCACCGACCGGACCACGGTTCGATCTGGAGACGGCAGCAAGGGTTGAATGGCAAACAACAAGGCAGGCGAGTGGAATACACCGTGCATCTCCATAATTTAACCCGCTTTAGCGACGTGGGCAGGATTGCGGCATATTTTAAGGCAAACATACCAACCGAGTTTGAGATGGAAGACCTGGATACACATACGCCGAATTCCCGGACGTCAACAATCTGGAGAGTGACATTTAAACTGGCCGGTTGCCCTACTTTTCTCGATGGGATAGTGCGACTCCTATGGTTTGGCACAACCATCATTGTCAAGCACCCAAACGTAGGGCATCGGCTGCAATGTCTACTATGTGGAAATCTGGGGCACACGATCGCCCGGTGTGGCTTCACCGATGCCTTATTACGAGGTCCCGGAGGATTAGTCGTTAAAGAAGCGGACGTGCGGGAGCTAGAGGACCTAGCTAAACCGTTCTCCAGTCTAGACGAAATCCGTGCCATGGCGGCGCGACGATTGACTCTACAGGAGGCGGCAGAAAAGGCCGCTCAAGCAGCTGTCACGCCTCCGTGTCCGAGGGGGGCAAGCGCGTCTCCAGAGACAGTGCCAGTCCCACCTCCCGCCGCCAGCACAGTCAGCAGCGCACCGCACGTTGAGCAAGGAAAAAAATTCGAGCATGTACAGCCACAACCTAAACCGGTGGATCAACACCCATGGCTTACCAGCCTATCCAAGAAGGGACGCGCAAAAAAGTTGATTACTCGTGTGTTTGCGTCCAGCCCCACAGACCGGGAGAATCGTGCACAAAACAATGTCGAAGAAACCCAGCACGCGGACAGGGCCACGGCCAATAAGCGTAAAGATAAGAGTACAGCCCCTCTCTCGTCATCAGAGTCAACTGCTGGGATCCACGAGCAGGCTCCGTCGCGGACGGTATCCCCCCACATCCCAACCACCTCAAACCGGTCCCACCGGAAAAAAGCCGGCCGGGAGCGGGGACCCGCTCCGACTTCACCAATACCGGTCCTACTGACTCGCCAGCGTACAGAGCGGAATTCTTTTAGACGGCTGGTCCAAAGTCTGACCAAGCAGCGAACGGAGGCTCTACCTATAGGCGCCCGGTCAGTCAACGCCCCGGCTTCACTGGTGGAGCTGGAACAACAACTTGGGCTCAGATCAGCGGTTACCCCCGCAACCGGGAACTGCCTGGCCATGGCAATTTCTCAGGCGGCAGTGGACGCCAATCTAGATGACCCGGGCAGGACACTCGAATGCCTTACGGCCTGCCTGAAACGCGGGATCAAGTATTCGGGTCTCATAGATCTGGAGGGTCAGCTAGCCCACGACCACCGAGTTAATCTTTTGACCAATGTCTGCCGGGGGTGGCCGGAAATGACACGGGCTGAGTCGGCTTCGCAAGTTCGGTGGTACCTGGACGATTATGCTATGAGTACGTCCATTAGGACGGAAAGCGTACCCGAAGACGCATGGGGCGGCAGTGATACTGTAGGCATGGCATCCAATTTTTTAAAACGGGCCATATGTGTTGTTCAGCGTAATGATGGAGAGTCCCAGGAGTGGCGGTGTGTCAAGTACGTTCCGACTACAGTTTCACGTCACCACAGCGTGGTCGAGACGTGGGCGGAGTATTCGTTGTCGGTGGATGTTTTCATGGATGAAGTGGTCGCCGGAAAGATAGACTCACCATCGAGACCACCGCTTGTCCTGCAGTATCAACCACGCCATTACTCAGCTTTTCTGCACTCTGGGTACACAAGTCGGCTTCCTGATTTTGAAATGGAAGCTATTTTGCGGTCGTCTAGCGCGTCAAAGCGCATTGGCAACGAAAGCATTCATATCGCGGATCTTGCAATAAGCGGCGACGCGGACTTGCCGACACTAGAGCAGACTTTAGATGCAGCATCCCCATCACACGGTAAAAGCACTATTCCGCCACTTGTAGCAGTATCATCGCGGTCGGAACAGAGCGGCGCGCTAGTTACAGTGGAGCGTCAATTGGTTCCGGTGGGGCCACCATCAACACCGTCACGTGATCTGCGGAGAGCCCCTATTCAGGACCGGAAACGAGCTCACACGTCCTCCCCCGAACAAAAGGAGCCTCAGACGTTTAAAGAGGCGGACCGGTGCAACACAACTCTATTTAAGCGGGGACGCGGAGACCAAATGCCTCCGCTAATGCTTACGCAAGGCGAAGACACCGATCGCATTGATCGCGATGACTGGGCTGCTGCGTGGGATCTGATGGAGCCGGCATGGCCCAACCACCAGACATTACCTTTCCCCAACGCCAACAGCTCTACATTGGAGTGGGAGCGGGTCGCTCGACTCGCTCCAGATCATCTGCTTTGGCTGGTCAAGCGGTTTGTATTTCCTGGGGAGCTCTTACAAATTCTTGACACCTCGGTCTTCGTTCACTGGATGACGGAGAGCAGGCGCGACTGCGTGGTGGATGCGTTACAACGATACAGCGAAACTCCGATGGATGAGCAATCAAAGTCATGGGTGCTGCGGTGGCTCGACAATGCGAGGCGCCGACCGGATAACACGATGCTGGCGCCCCTCATTGACAATATGGATGACTGGATCAAACTGGAGGCTCGATCCTACGCTGGGGATGACCTGCTGAAACTCTGTGATCCAAGACGGCGGTCCCGGCTTAGTCACCATTTGCTGTGTGCACAACTGTATGATAAAGAGATTGCCGCTCTGGTAGAGGGCTTCTCATCGGGGACTCGGGTGGCGGGTAAAATCCGATCACACTTCAAGCTGATTGCCACCAACGCCAAATACAAAGAGGCTTACTATTCCTCCACAAATTTGGCCGATTGGGTGGCTATCGAGGGGTTTTTCTATGCGGGCCTGGCGCGTCTGGAGGAAAAACCTCTACATCAGTACTAAGGGCACTTCACGAGAGTTACCCTCGGTCCGCTACGACAGAACCGGTTTATCAAGTGCTGACGCCTACGGGCGCACCTTTCTGCTAAACAATTTTTCTATCGGTGATCAGAGTTTGGAAAAGCGGCGGGGGGCCGACAGACGTCTCCTAACACAAAATGTTCTCGGGTTTACGAAGAATAAACGCCACCTTTGGATGCGGGCCTGGAGGCAAGAGCTTACAAACAGCAGGCCGATAGCATGGTGTATTCAAGAAACACATGTGTCGACTGTGGAAGAAGTGAGTACTCTTCAACAGGAGTGGAAAAAGATGTGGGGCAAACACCACGACCCACAACACCCTATAATGTCCTACTGGAGTCTCGGTTCGTCTAGGGCGCGTGGGGTGGGTATATTACTCACTCCCGCGGCGGCGGCGCTAGCAAGCGCATGGAATGAAGAGAGGTGGACATCAAGAGCGATCGGAGTAAAGATTGACGATTTCTTTCTTCTTAATGTCTATGCACCAACAATTCGTGCAGAGCGAGAGGAGTTTTTTACCGGCCTTCAGGACTGGAACATGCCGTCAGACGACACTGTGCTTGTGGGGGATTTCAATAGCGTGCAGAGCCCGCAGGTAGATCGGTTAGGCCCCAGGGGAGCCAGCCGTCCCGAAAGTCCCGCGCTGCGGGTTCTGTTGGCGGCGACATGTCTCAGTGATGCTCGGCACCTCCGGGATCATGCAGAGGATGACGAGTTCGATACCAATCATCACTACACATACTGGACGGAAGGGACTGCTAGCCGTATTGATAGATTCTACGTTCCTCAAGCCTGGTCATCCGAGGTCCTATGGGTCTCTACGTCCCCTCCGCCGCAGTATTCAGACCATGATCAGGTGGTTCTGCACCTACGCAGAAGGCGGTCCGAGCATACAGACACGCGCCGACTACGTGCTTCGTATCCTGTCCGGACCAACCAGCCCGATCGCGTTCTATCGGACTTAATCCGGGACCTGACGACAGCGGGGGTGGGCAAGGCTCCCACCATCCAGTCGTGGGATGCGCATGTCGCCTGTAGCACCGACTGTATCAAGGTTGTGCGAAAAAGGGAAAAGCAGCGCAGAAAACGCTTTATCGCTAAATCACGGAAGCGGAACCGGCAGCAATTTTTGACGCGTCGACAGTGGGTGTCCGCCAACATGGAAGAGATGCGGGAGGCCCATATGGTGTATATTGGCGAGTCATTAGCGCGGACGACAGCACGACTCATGAGGACCTACAAGCGGGTCGCTAATTGGGAGCGGGACCAGCGCATAACTGCCCTTCACGCGCGCTACGGTGTAGAATTCTCGCCTGGGACATCGGTGGCGGATCAGTTCGCCTCGGAATGGGCTCATGTGTTGAGTCGGAGTCACCGAGTCACATCTGCTACTCTTTTACCTGAGGCGGTACGTCAATTTGCGACAATCCCGCCGGAGCAACGCATAACAGCTCTTGACAATGAGCGCATGCTGCAGCCGATAACAGAGGCTGAGGTACTTTTAGCTGTCACCTGCCTCAAGCGGCATAAATCCGCCGGACCGGACGGACTCAACAACGACTTCTACAAGGATTCGGCGGCTCTCATGGTACCGGCGCTGGTCACGATTGGGAATCTAATTCTGGCAGGAGCGGATCTACCTCCGTCGTTTCTCGAGGCGTTCATAATTCCCTTGCGGAAAAAGGGAGACTCTGACGACGCCATGGATTATCGTCCGATTTCTTTGCTGCAAACGAGCTACAAAGTCTTCGCGAAGGTATTAGCTACCCGACTTCAACAATCTCTACCCAGAGCTATCAGCGACTCGCAGCAGGGTTTTGTGCATGGGCGTCGAATGATGAACACAGTTATGATGATGATGGCTCAGTTACAGACTGCAGCTGATCACGAAGATCTGGCCGCTAGGAAGAGCAGATGTATCTTACTCCTTGACTTTCGCAAGGCTTACGATACCGTCGACCGAGAGTTTATGTACGAGACTCTGCATCATTTTGGCTTTGCCGAACAATTTGTGGATCTCATCAGACGCATCCACAACGGTACGACGGCGACTTTTGTCGTCAACGGGTGCGAGTCCTCAGCTTTACCGGTGCGCTCCGGTATTCGCCAGGGTTGCCCGCTAGCGCCCCTGCTTTTTTTGCTCGTTGTGGAGATATTAGGTATTGCCTTAAAGCAGGACCCGACACTTACAGGGCTTCGCACACCGGGGCTCCACGGTCAAAGGCATTTGTTTTCAGCGTTTGTGGACGATTCGACACTTTTTCTTGAGCAGGCCGACCAGCTTCCGCAGGCGATGCGTATTGTCAACGCCTTTGGGGCTTTATCGGGTTTGCATGTCCAACCGGACAAGAGCAAAATCCTGTTTTTGAACCGGTCGGTAAAGTTGAGGAGCTACGAGGGAATTGAAGTCATTCCGCCGGGCGGCACAACGCAATATCTGGGTTTTGAGATCGGAACTGGGGGCTTAGAGAATAAAAATTGGGCACTTAGGATTCAGAAGATTCAGCGTCGCCTCCTTACGGCAACACAAGTCGCTACAAGTGTGGAGAACCGGGTTCTTATCTTAAACTCCATAGTACTACCGTCGTTGCTCTTTACGGCGAGCGTCTTTGAAATACCTTCGTGGGCGATGATCGAAGTGAACAATTTATATAAGCAATTCTTATGGGCTCATGCAACGACGACGGACAAAAGTCGGCACAAAGTCAACCCGGGTCTACTCTTTACACCAAAACTGGCGGGAGGTATCGGGCTGGCCGATGTGTCCGTAGCCGTCAACACACAAAGAACGAAGCACGCACTTCTCTGGCTCACTCAACGCTCGGACAGGTACTTTTCGGCGTGGCGTCAGTGGGCTTACCGTGGACTGGAGCACGCAGCAGAACACCCGGTATCTCCAGTGCAGGTAGGCCGTCGGCAACCTCCTCGCATGTCCCGAAGTATAGGACGTGAGGTAAACCAGACGCTGGGCGAATGGCTCGCCCCAACACAGGACCAAGTTGCGCGAGTCTCATCTTGGGTTGTCGCACACTCAGCTTCGTTACTGGAAACGGCGACTAGCTGGTGGGAGGGAGATGAATTTGTCTTATCTTACTCCTACCCTTTTCCAACGCGACGGCTCGGGGTGGGTGACATGCCCGACGAGATCCAGCGTTTCTGGTCCACATTTAACTGGTCAGCAAACCCCTGGATCCGCGATTATCGTGGCGGCATCATGACTCGACGGGCGTACGACAGAATTGAAGACTCTTCGCTGGCACGACTGAGCATCTCACGTACGGGACCGGCAGAATTTGTCATCCTAATACCAAAACCTCCGCACCAACCCCACCACCATTCGATGAGAAAATTACGGCGGTGGGCTACAGCCCTTCTGCTGTCCACGCCAGCAATACCGATCGGCTCACGTCTGGACGCCCACCAGCCACTGTGCATGCGGCACGCTACACCGGGTTTTTCGCCATACACCTGGAATTACCAGGGCGCAGGAATAATCGAGGGCAGCACACTGGAATCTGGGCTTAATCCGACACGGCGAGTCCAATTGCATCAGCTGACCGATGGTATACACTGGAGGTGTACGGGACATTTCCCGGAGCAGGCAGACGGGTTTACGGCATCCGAACGGACATTACGTTCCGATTCACAATCAACGGTTTTCGTCTTCGAGGCGCACCCTCTGCTTCACCGATTTCCGTGGTCAGTCCCGGACACAACGCCAAACGAGTGCGTCATAGCGTGTCTTAAACGACAAGCGTTTGCGTTTCACAAAAAAATTCTAGCCCGGCGGTTAGGAGCTTTTTTGGATCGGCTAGAAACACGCGCAAGCACGGATGACTGGCAACGAGCAGTCCTCAGCCAAACACCTAAGCAAGCATGGGATCATAGCCATGGCCTGACTGATTTTCAAGTCTGGACCGGGTACAGGATCGTGACTGGACAACTTAATCTCCATCACGCTGGGCGGTCCGAGAACGACGAATGTAGGAAGCGACCGGGCTGTCGGGGAAAAAAGGAGACTCCGGCTCATTTATTCTGGGAGTGCGCGTATGCTGAAGCTCTCTGGGGTAAACTCGTTAGTCAATGGACAGGCGAGCGACCATCACGACAGCGCACTCAGCAATTTTTTCAAGCGTGTGCAAGTCGACGAGTGTCGCACGTACCACAGCACCGCACAGCAATACTGAAAGACCGCTTTCAGGAGGATCGGGAAATGGCCGACCACGTCTGGAAGAGAATGTGGCACATTCTTGCGACGATGTGTCTTACAAGGCTGTGGACCGACCGCAATGAAGCCGTCTACAGCACAGTCGTGTCCGACCTCCCCGGAACCACGCAGAGCTTTTGGACTGCATGCGTCTGCCAACTTCGCGCGATTGCGACCAGAGAGCACAGAAAAGAGGCTTCAGCCATCATGGGCGCCGTGCTAGTATCCAGCATCGAGTTGCTCGAACGAGCACCTGACGGGCCTCCAGGCATGTCAAGGGCTAGCCAAAGCCACCCTTCGGACAAACCGGGGCTGGCCGTTTGGCTCCGCATTTACCAGAGATCTTGTACATAGCTAAACCCATGTTAATAGACCATCTGCTCACAAAAAAAAAAAAAAAAAAAAAAAAAAAAATACTCTCGACAAATATCGAGGAAACGAGCAGGAGTCAAGAGATAGATGGGTCGGTTTCGCCAACGCAGGTAACGCGACGACTATAGTGCTCACTTCTTATCGACCTCTAAAGTGAGATCGTCAGATAAATCTGGCATGACAGACGCAGATGAGCAGATTTTAGACACAGAGGTACCCACAGCACGTATAGAAACGTCGCGACTTGGGCTTGACCACGCAAGAGGCCGCGGAAGCAGAGACATCGTACAGCGCTGGTACGTCATCGAACTTCATCGTCGCTGGTACACGAATATAGAGAAAGCTGTCTATATTGGTGAGATCGGATGAGACCGTAAGCGGTGGGTAATGGTACGACACTGTCTGCGAGAGTCAATAAAGAATGTGCAGGCCGCCAGAAGCATTGGGGAGGCTCCTGGCGGCCCGCTCGAAAGGCGAATCAACGCGGTGTTGTTGGTTTCCAATGCCCAATAACGACATGCGAGATCAGCACTTCAGGATCATATCTCGATGGCTAGACTTAGCTCGAATGTGGCGGTGCACGTTCTACTTCTACTGGCACAGTCCACGCTGCATTCACGGATAACAGTGTAGAGACACGTGTACCGGCACTCCTCGTTAGCTCTTGCGTAAAAAAGCGCAGTAAGGTGTACGCAACGCTTTGTCCGATTGAAAAAGTGGACGTGTTTGCTATCATTAGAGCTTTCGTATCCAGTCTGCCATAAGCCCTCCTTTGATGATGTCTTCCTGTATTTTTGCCATGCACTGTCCAAAGCATACTTACAAAGTTGTTGTAGTCCGTTAGAACTGTAGGCAGCCTTCACAAATGCCAGGAGCTCGCTTCGTAGTCGTTTCTCGCACTACGGATGTACTTCTCGAGTTCCGACTAAGGTTTCGAAATTCACTGAGCTTGAGTTTATCCTGAAGTGACAACGCTGTCTGGTACTTTGAAGTCTACGAGCAGTGTCTCGACATACTACAGGAAACGAGATGCAATCCTAGAGCTCGTCTCGGTAACGTCATGCTCTCCACATATTATCGCTCACGTGTGCAAGCCCAAAACATCAAGCCCCGGTCTGTATCTTGCCAGCTAGCTGCAGCGACTTGCCCATCAATGGACGAAGCGCAGACCGTTGATTGGTCTGATAGCTATCAAGCACACCTCGGTCAGTGCGTACAAAGTCTTCGGCTCGTGACGCCATCATCGGAAGCGAGCATGTGCTCGATAGAATTGAAGCTTGAGACACGTAGATAGTTGCGACGATCACTTTGAGTTATCGACATGGGGTAGCAAGACCTCTTTTGGTGCTCGAATCTCCCGTTGCGACGGCGTTGACGTTCACTTTGGACCCAAATCAAGGCGCATGTCTTTGTGCATCAACTCAACGCATCTTGTAGCATGTGAGCCCTTCGAGAAATGGTTACTCAGCGCTGAGTGTAAGCGACGTAAAGGCTACAGACGTTTTGAAATCTAAAAACAGCATTCGTTGCCCACAAGAGCGAATTCAACGCACTTTTGTGCTTCGCTAGCTAAAGAAAGAATCGCTTGGCTGACACATTGTTCATTCAGCAAAGTGAGCTTGGCCGTAGCATGAATGACCTCAAGCAATTCTGAGTTCTCTGTACAGAGCTTGACATCAACGCAGCCTGTGTAGTCTCGAAGTTCAGCAGACCAACGCTTGATAATGGTGACGATAGGAATAGAATCCTTCCGCTCAATAATGACTGAATGTATTGCGAAGGCGATACTGTATAAGAGCGGTGCAAGCATCGAAACGAATTCGTCAACGAGTGAAACTGTTGTGAAACTATCGTGTTCATTGAGTTGCACTGACGGAGAAGCTGTAAACGGTCACAGCACAATGACCCAAGGGTGTATAAGGAGAGCAAGACTGACACCGATGGATCTCAACAGATATGATCTGATCGGACCCGTGTTGGTTTGACGAGTTCTTTGTTACAACAGCTGACGTAGACGACAAAGTCTGAGCCTCGCCTTCGCTTGATGCGCGAGACATAAATGGCGGACAAAGCGAAGATTTCTGCAACGCGATGATAAGGCGCATGGCTGTGTAGCTTTCGTACAGCGTTGCGTCCCAACCATCGCTCAAGCTCAGATCATTCATGGTCTTATTGGTACCTGAGGACCCCCACGTCCAAGCCGAAGACTTCTACGACATCGGGGTTTCCAACTACAGCATGCGAGTCACCAAAGACATTTCAGTAGCTTTCGCTCACCCCCTACGACACTACTTTTCGTCGAGCTAAACGCTGCACTTCAACGACGGACTGTGGTGTCTCGGCACGAATTGCACACTGATACTGGAGCACAAACGAATGCCGCCGGAAAGTAGTGCGATGAATGCAGAACATCAATCACAGATTTCCATCGGACAACAGATCCATCATCCGTCAGCTACGCCATGAGGCCCACACTAGAGCTCCCTAGCCCTGCACCATAGATGCTGCCATCTCGAGCCGAGTCCATACTAGTGCATGTCATGATGTCAAAGTCATACATCGCCTTCGGAATGTGCTCAATGCTCTGTACTGCCGTCAAAATATGCAACAGTGCATTCTGTAGCGCTGCTTCCGTCTCGCCCGCACATGTCTCTTTTTCCTCTACACACCGAAGCAAGAGTCAACAGTGCTTGCTCTTTTTCGTACACTGAACACCGCATGTGATCGCCTCACCTTGTGACGCTGCTGATGACGATGCGACCGTCACTGGCACGATCCACTTCTCAAACACGGTCTTCTCCTCGTTTGACATGAGTCCAAACAGCGCTTTCTTCACTGTCCGCTCGAAGAACGTGACGACGACGTACCCACGATGGCCACCGCGGACGGTGCTGCTGGCACCGGCCGAGTTCAGCAATGGCTGTCCGTTTGAGGTCACCAGAGCGCCCCCGAGAGTTCCCGTCAAAGACCTACTACCACCAACGGCGGCCAGACTTTCTCCACCGACCACCGACTCCTCAAAGCTGCGCACCGCGTGGTCCACTTTTCGACCCACGTCTCCCACTGCGCACAGCGCGTACGTGATGTTTGGAAACGCTTGACACGAGGCTTCGCTGGGGCGGACAGGCCCCGGGGCTCTCGTAAACAGCACCGTGTGCAGCAGACACGTGATGGCGTCGCCCACGTCTTCAGCCGGTACCGTAACATTGTCGAGAACGTGCTCTTTCCATGACGTGGTCGAGCCATGTGCGCTCTTCGCGCCACTGCTGCGACTCGCGACACTCGTCATGGGACGAAAGCGAACGTTGTAGAGGTCAGATAAGCGTTTTAGCTACTGGAAACGTCATTTTGACACATCTGTATCGTACACTGAGACTTCCAAATTACGATTGTGATGCGAGTTGACCTATTGGCACAAGGTGCATTTAGGAATGGATTCAAGCAGGAGAGAAGAGCGCCAACCGAGTTAGGTCCAGTTCGAGATCGACCAGCACGAGCGCATGCCACTGCGGATGACACACTTGTTTTGCGCTCTTCAGCATTCTTTTCAACAATGTGCCATTCCGCGACATGTCCACCCACTTCTCCTCGGCAAATGCCATACTTTGACTGCATGTGGCAGTGAATGACAACGTGACCTGATTCCGTAGGGTTTGTCGCAAGCGTAGATCATGTTTCTTCGCTGCATTTGAACAATCGACATGCAGGCGACGAGTATAGCAGTGCGCCTATGACCTCTCCGTTGGTGCCCCGATCACACATCTGCCAATGATACGCTCGCATCCTATTTGTCTGCTCGCGCGAGCTCGCTATGCAAATCATTTACAACAGCATTCCTGAACGTACTCCACTCAGCTGCATCTACGTAGCCGCTCCGGCTCAACGTCGTGCTCATGTATTGGCCTGACGTCACGAGGATTTCCAACTCCAGCGCTGCTCAAGACCCACTTCCCATTTGCACGACCATTCTTCGTCCACGAATTTCGCGGCTTGCGATCTGTTATTATACGCATTCGAGACCAGGCACAGCGGTACGCCATGAAGAGAGCGGAGAAGCTGAGTGGAGCGCATGGTCGATACATGGGGACGGAGTTGAGCCGTGTGCGCTCTGGACATTAAGCAATGATGACGTTGTTCATATTAGCCTTCATTCGTATTGCTATCGGTACGCTCAAGCGGTGAGGCATCATGCAAGCTGATGAGCGGCCGTCCAACGTATTCAGTACGGACGCATGCGGTATTTCACGCGATTGGTCAAATCAAAGCCCTCTTTCAACGGTTGACGTGTCCATGAGGGGCTTGCGTCCACACTGCAATTAATCAACGATGCAAAGCGCTACGCTCACACTCGGACCCGCACAAGACGGCGCTGTCTTCTTACGTAGCCTGCGCAAATCTGATTCTTGTCTGCCTTTACGACGGCAGTAACGCATACTTATATCAACCCGAGCTCTTGACTGCCTGCAAGGGAAGCGATATGTTAACGTTGGCTACCTCTACGCTTACACGTACTCGCAGATATTTTGCAGCCTCTAAGAGAGTCAAACTGATACAGTCCATTACTCGAGCGAGATTTACGTGGACGTCAGTTTCACATACAGCCGGTGCACGACAAAGAGAGAGGATAGAGCACGACTGATGAGCATGGGCAACAATTGAAGATAAAGCGACATTACATTCTACGTGAAGGCTTTTACGCAGCTTTTGCCGTTTGTTGCTCATGGTAGCACTTGTAGTTGGCTACAATAGCGTCCACGAACTCCTCATCAGCCCCCGCCATGAATTTTGGAGCGCTGTAAAGTTCGGTCCTGATGGTCTCCGGATTTTTCGTCTTCTCCAACCATTTATCGAACAGTAGTCGTTGAACCTCCTTCACTCTTTCCAGATACTGATCGCCCAGCAACTTCTCGGACACCGACAACACGATTGCCGTCATAAACTCGCCATCCTCTTGTTCAAGAATGCCCAAAACCTTGGCGTTCTCGTTGAGCTTTTCTTCCTCAGTCGGGTTTGACGAAAAATGAGTAGCCAGGCTTCGGAACCTCGCGACCAGTGCCCTTTTTGTCAAACTGTCAAGATGCTGTGTACGATCATACCCAAGCTGGGCCATGAAATCAATGAACGCGTGTTCCAGTTTGAAGCCAAAGCGTTCAGCACTGTCGTAAAGAACGCCGCCCACTCCTCGAATCCCGGTCGTAGCTCGATCTTCCTGGACTTCGCTGCCGGATGTTTGCGCCCTGAGAAGTCTGCTGGCCGCCGCGTGCTCGAGCTCATGCGGGCCATGAACCGTGGCCTCTGGCTCGATGAGTCCGGAGGCTCCATCAGTGATGGCAGGCAGCGCACCACCCAAAAAGGGCGCGACAAGGTAAAAAACCCGCATCAGTCGACCTTTGGTATGCCAGGGACGAGCACTGGGCAAAGGTGCGCGAAACGAAAAGTGAGCAAACTACACAAGTGCTCGAGCGACCCGAATGCGATGCGCTGTGCAGCGTTGCAGAAAAAGACTGCTCCATGCCAGACGCTGACCAGACCAGTCGTCGTGATCGTCAACGAATGACGTCACAAGATCAGGACATAGTTGGCGTGGGCACTTCCCAATTTGGGCTCTTCGAGCAACAACGGACCGAGACGAAGACCTCCTAAGAGCCAGTCATCTGGCCCCCTTACCTTGGACGGGAAGTCACCCTCAGTGGGGCCAAGGTTAAAACGGGGGAGGCCTTTTCTCCGCTGCGCGTGCCACGGGAGGCACCGCAGCGTGCGACCCGAGAGGAAAGCAATCCCCCGGTATCCCGCGGTGTGGGGTATATCGACGGACGGTCGAACCCCTGCACCCGAGGCGCAAGCGAATTCCTGCTACACTCCGTCCGCCTTCTTCTGTCGCCGGCCCGTTCGCCTAGCGCGGATCCCGGTCCCACGAAGAGAACTCGCCTAGAACGTGGTTCTGATCGGAACCGTCCAGATGCACCAGCGGCCTATCGAGGGTGATCGGTTTAATACCCGGCGTTTTCTGCGATTATCGCGCTCTGTCTGCCCCAGGACTGGATGCCCGTTTCCACGTGCCCTTTGCAGAGTGCCCCCCGTGAAGCCCGACGTCTCGAGCAAGCAGAATGAGAAAGCGAGGCGAAGAAGGACAGATTATGGTAGAAGATTAGGGAGAGATCCATACAGACATCTTAGCGCAGTCATAACGACCAAATAGACAGTCCGATCCTCCTCCATGGTTGGCGTGGGTGGGGATCGTGGCTGCAGCAAGACACCGGGAAGCCAGGTATGGTAGCTGTTTATGTGCAGCTGCTCGCATTCGATATTCGAGCGAAAGAGCACTGTGACATTAGCAGTCCATCTTTTCCCGCAACTCATCAGCCGTCATAGCTACAAAGCCATGCGTGACAAGGGGCACCACACTGGCTCCAGACGTTTCCGTCGACTTACTCTCGCAGCATTCCTAGCACAACTCTCGTGAATTCCATGAGGTCCGGAAACCTGGTCTGAAGTCAGGCTGCGAGTATAAGCGCGGAATTAACCAGTCTATCGCTATGAGCGCCCGAGTCGATTCTTGCTGATACTGGTATGCCTGTCTTGCCACGCCACTTACAGACCCAGCATACGCGTGTCGACTTGACTTTGCAGCGCGTCTAGTGCCTGAGATTGTATCGGCTGCAAGCCACTGTGGCCAAACGAAGCGTCCTGACTCGACAAGACCCATAGCTGCGACAAGAAGACCCATGAACTCTGTCGATGACAATGGATGGGTAGCGGAAAAGTGATGGCTTACGACACCTGGACTCATCACGACGAAACTTTGCAGACTTCATCTCGTCGGAAAGCAGGGGTGATCATCGAATAACAAGTCTGTGTGGTGTAGAAGTACAACCTACAGGTTGTACTTCCTGAGCATCAGAGAAAAGTGGGGCCACTGTCAAGGGCTTGACATGGATCACCAGGAGACTCGTCCGCTGCAGATGGAAGTTGCGGCCCGACTGGAACTCAAAGGACTGCGCCTGCTGAACTAGTGTGCGGCCCGACAGGAAACCAAAGGACTGTGACCTGCATCCGGGGCCACTGCGACCTGCAACTGGTGCGACTCTGGCACAGCCGACTGGAGCAGTTCTCCGGAAGGCTGTGCCCTTTGTGTTGGGGTTAAGCGTTATGGTTCGCTCGTGATACCAGATGCAGCCATGTTACGAAATTGTGAACGCAAGGCCCGTATAAGCTTGCACGTATGTAACAATCACCTGCTCAAACTGCAATACTGTAACGGGGCAGCCCGTTACATGAAATTGTCACTTTAAGGAAAGTGACAAAAAAGAATATAAAGATGGATATTCTTTTAACAATATCACCAAAGTGGTGATATTGAAGGGTCGACCAAAGGGTCTGTTCATTGGTTGATATCGTGATGATATCAACCCACCAATCGCCGCAAGACGCGCGCAATGAGTGGTGACGAGACGTCACCATACATGCAGTTATATTAGTATAATTGAATTAAGTCAAACAGAGAGACAGTAGTTTAAAGACTTAATTATATTAATAGAACAGTTCTACTTTTACCCTACCTACGCTTCCTCGCTTGCCACGTGTACGTCTGTCGGGGCACCCAAATCCCTTGCGTTAAGTTACGCAAGGGTGTGCCCCGTTACACCTGGTAGCACTTTGTAGCACTTTGTAGTCCTTTCAAGGACCACAACATCCAACATGAACATGTTGGATGAAGAAGATACCTTTCACGCCACGCGTGAAGGGTTTACCCATTTGAGTGACATCGAATGGGGTGCGGTAGAACGAATGAGTTCTACCGTAGGCGAGTTCGCCATTAGCGCCATGTTGGAGTCTATCAACAGAGACCAACAACATGCCGCTATCGCCAAGTTCATTCAACATGAACTTGTCACCGATAGGGAGAAAGTAGCCTTGCTTCACCAGCAAGGCTCTCAACAGGCCAAGCAGTTGAGAGAACTCGGTGCTCGACAGACAGAGCTGTTGAGACAGCAGCAATTCCATGCTGCTGTGGGCGGGACGGCGCATGCGCGTCGTTCCGAAGTCATGAAAGTTGACATTTCCAAGTACAGTGGAGTCCCGGAGGATTCCCTGTTACTATGATTTGTCGTACTCGACAGAGCCCTAAGGGCTCGTCGCGTCGAAGATGAGCAAATGAAACTCACATTTGCTCAGACCCACTTGGCAGGGCGTGCCAAAACTTGGTCCCTGGGACTCGAGAGTAGCGACCCAAACGTGTTTAGGTCGCTAGATGACTTCAAGTCCCGGCTCAGACAAACGTTTGAGCCGCCACGTGCTGAGTTCAGGGCTCGTTCAGAGCTCCTGAAACTCAAGCAGGGTAAGCGTGATGTGCACGCTTACGCACAACATATACGACTCCTTGCGAGTAGTATAACTGCCAACCCAGTTCATGAACACACGTTGATTACGGTGTTCATGCAAGGGCTCGCAGAAGGGCCCGTCAGGAGCCACCTGTTCCGCCTTGAGCTGAATACGCTGAAAGATGCGATATCAGCCGCGGAACAGGAAGACTTTAGCATGAGACAGGCTCATGCTAGCTCAAACTCTTACCGTCCACCGAGACGACAAGAGATCGGAGGTCCAGAACCAATGGACCTCTGCTATGTTGAGAGCGAGAGACCTCGCTCTTCAAACAACAAGCGATTGCAGAGGTGCAATCGCTGTCAGAAGTTAGGGCACTACGCATACGAGTGTAGTGCTCCACGCCCAGTACCAAACAGTACTGAGCGAAATGGACGACCATTCGCCAGAAAGGGCAATATGCGTGGGTCCAGCGCTGTTGCGAAGCCGCAACAGCGAGACGGGCCATCAAAAAATGGTCGGGGTCAGTAGGGGCGGAGCGCCCTACTGATCCAGCAACCTCAAGAGAATTTGCAAATCTCTTGACGAAAGTTGCTCCAGATACACAGTCATTGTGTGTCTCTGCACCTGGTGATGACGTTTCGCTCATCACCTTGAAGTTGGAAGCGACAAATGACTTGTCGCTTCGTGCCCTAGTAGACTGTGGGGCTTCGAACAACTTTGTTCGTCGCCAGTCACTAGAGGGTCGTAGGCTCAAGTTCGTTGAGCGCGACATTCCCCTCACAAGGATGACGGTGCGCCTTGCAACAGGCGCATCGATAACCGTTGAGAAACGTGTAGTAGGAATCCACTACACGTTAGAGGGCGAGCAGTACGATGATGATTTCATCGTACTAGATCTGGATGACAAATTTGATGTCATCGTGGGATCACCTTGGCTCAGAAAATACGAGCCAAGAGTGAGCTGGCAGCATCGATCCGTCAAGATGCCTGCTGCTTGTTCATCAGATGGCCATCTGATGAACATCTTGGAGCGTCCACAAGCGTGTGGATGTTCTGCGAGTGAGTGCGATGGCCTCACTTGCGGTACGGTCGTTAGCACGACTGCACAAGATCACAGTGTAGTTGATCACTACACTGTGGAGCAAGCTCCCGGCGGCTGTACAGAAGTACAGGCTGCGCCGAAGGTCCACCACTCGAATAAGTCGAGTGGACCGGGACATGAATGCATGCCTAGCGGGCAGCATCTTAGAAGAAAGAAACCTGTTGCCCCCAAGGGGCAACATGAAAATCCTAGGTCGACTGGAGAGTCGACCGTAGAGGATCGGTGCCTGACTGTGGTTGCACAGCCACAGTCGGAAGACGTCGAGGGAATAAGTCCCCACGTACTTGAGGAAGAAATTCCTCAAGAGTCACTTGCTGAGGGATCAGGCCCTCAGCAACCTGTGGAAGCAAGCTCCCAGGAAGAAACCGAGACGTTGAACGTCTTGGTTAATGACGGATCAAGCGTAGGTGCTTATACGCTTGATCTGATTGTGCCTCCGAAGTTACCTTCGGAGATAACTCAGTTGCCAACGCTAGAACCGAAACGGTTCTTGCGTGATCTGCGTAGTGGCAAAGTCAAGCATATCTGCATACTCGTCACAGAGGACGAGTATGTGACCGACATTCGGTCGGCAACAGTATTTGCTGAGACCGAACGGGTTCTCAGCAGCTCATCGATGGACGAAAGTGTCCTCGATGAGAAGACTCGGATTGAGCGATACACGTCTCAATCCTGGGAGTCACTTCAGGAAAATCCTTTGTATAAGGATTTGATCGAATTCAAAGATGTATTACCTGAATCCGTGCCTTGCGAGTTGCCTAAGGACAAAGGCACTCGACACGAGACTTATCTAAAATTGGGCTCGAAGTACTGTGTCATGAAGCAGTGGCCACTGCCTCGTGAACAAGTACTAGAGATCGACAAGTTCTTTGCCGATCGCTTAGCAGCGGGCCATGTGAGGGAATCAACATCCCCTCACAGCTCTCTGACCTTCTGTGTGCGAAAGGCCACAGGAGGGTGGCGGATAGTGCACGCATTCAACAAATTGAATGCTGCAACGGTGCCGGCTCAGACGCCGATACCGAGGAAGGACGTAATCATAGATGGTATGTCAAAGAGTACCATCTTTTCGTCCATGGATCTGATGGATGGATTATATCAGATCCTGATGCGTGAACGGGACGTCCCGTTCACGGCAGTGAGTACCCCCAGCGGGATGCTGTGGGAGTGGCTAGTGATGCCACAGGGGCTGAGTAATGCCCCTGCAACATTCAACAGATGTGTAACAAATCTGTTGAGACCGGTGCGAGACTTCGCACCGAGTTACTTCGACGATGTGTTCGTCCATAGCCGGGCTATGGACGGGAAGACGGACGTTGAAGTTCACAGAACTCACGTTCGTCAGGTTCTTCAACTTATGCGCATGCATAAGTTGTACGCCAACCTCAATAAGTGTATATTCGCGGCCGCCAGCAAAATACCACTTCTTGGGTACATCGTGGGTAAACACGGCGTACGCCCTGATCCCGAAAAGATAAAGGCGATCACCGACTGGCCAGTGCCAGTCGATGTCAATGGACTATGGAAGTTCCTCGGATTAGCGGCGTACTTACACAAATACTCAAGGAACTGCGCCGAGATGACTGTGCATCTTACTTGTTCACTCAAGAAAAATGTCAAATGGTCATGGAACGCTGAGTGCCAGCGTTCCTTTGAGGGTATCAAGCAAAGCTTGATGCAATCGCCGATCTTGGCGATTGCAGATCAGGACAGACCATTTCATGTGGTCTGTGACGCCAGCGATTTCGCAATCGGCTGTGCGTTAATGCAGTTCGACGCAGATGGCGCGGAGCGCGTCATCTGTTATCAGTCGCGTCAGCTGCAAGCAGCTGAGCGTAATTACCCAGTGCTTGGCAAGGAATCCTTGCCATGAAATATACACTGTCTAAGTTCCGGGTCTATCTATTGGAAGATAGACCGTTCATCGTCTATACGGACCATGCGCCATTACGCACGGCCGTAAACAGCCCACACCTCTTGCAAAGAAAGGCGAGGTGGCTGTATTTCTTCGCGAAGTATAACCTCTCCGTGGAGTACAAACCAGGACGAATCAATGTCGTCGCTGATGCGCTTTCGCGCCGGCCCGATTTCGAGCCGGACGCACAACCAAACAGTGAGGATAAGCCCACTGTTGCGACACTTTCAGTCAGTGTCCCGTCGTCAAGTTTACTTGACGACGTACGAAAGGCATACGCGGAAGATAAAGATCTTCTGCGATTGATGGATCATCTGGTGAATCCATCCAGTAAATCCATGAGGGATTTACCGGCTTTGTACCGATCCTCGTCGGATCGGTATAGTACACGCAACGGATTGCTGTACTATACAGCTGTTGCCGACGACACGTCTCGTGTCGTCGTACCCGCTCATCATGATTTGCGTTTACGCATCATGTATGAGTGTCACGATGCCCCAACAGGCGACCATCGTGGTAGAGAAAAGACTCACCTCACGGTAAGTCCTGACTTTTACTGGCCACGCCAGTATCAGTTTGTTCGCAAGTACATACGTGCTTGCGAAGTTTGTCAACGGGTGAAGCCTAGTCCTTCATCCCGTGCGCCATTGCAGCCTCTGCCTGTTCCGACAGAGTGCTGGCAGTCCGTTTCAATGGACTTCGTCTTCGATTTTCCCGAAGACGCTCACAAGAATAATGGTATTCTTGTTTTTGTTGACCGATTCAGCAAGATGGTCCATCTTGCTGCTGTCCCTGAGTCTACCAAGGCTCAAGGTTGTGCTCGTGTCTTTCTCGACACGGTCTTTAGACTCCACGGGTTACCCCGTGAACTCGTATCCGACCGTGACCCTCGGTTCACGGCGGCATTTTGGCAAACCGTGTTCCGTACTCTCGGAACACGATTGAAGATGTCCACTTCTGACCATCCAGAAACAGATGGTCAGACGGAACGTGCGAATCGTGTCCTCGAAGAGATCCTTCGAGGATATGTCCACTCGTTTCCGAGTTGGAGCGAATTCCTACCCATGGTGGAATTCGCCATCAATAATTCGGTGCATGCTTCCACACAGCACACACCGTTTTACGTGAATGGCCTACGCCATTCACGTGTGCCCACCCTTATAGAGTGTGGCTCTTGGATAAGGGGGGGGCTCGCTCGAGCAAAAACCGTTTTGGCTCTTGCTCATCACGTGTCGACGCTAACGTCGTCACGTATGATGCCGATGTCGATCAAGTCGACATAGATGAAGAAGATCGCCTCAATAATAGCGATGACGCTATTATTGACTCGGATGATGATGACGATGCTGGTATATTCAGCATCGTCAACGATTATGCCAGCGAGGAAGAAGACAACCTCGCTGAAGAAGAGAACAATCTCTTAGCAGTGCGCACGAAGCGCACTGAAAGACAAAACAAAGAGTCAGCAGAGAACTTCCTGCTGACTCGAGAGGCGGTAGTCCGTTTCGTTCAGGACTCCATCGCAAATGCAGTGGACCGTCAGAAACGGAACGCAGACAAGAATGGAAGAGTAAATGTTCTTTCATTTAAAATTATCGACCTAGTACTACTGTCTACGGTAAACTTACCTGGACATACAGTCACTAGTGTCGGCAGTAGTAAACTACTACCGAAGTACATTGGGCCATTTCAAGTGTTGCATCGCAAGGGCAATGCATACACACTCGAATTGCCACGTAGGATGCGCACGCATCCTACGTTTTACGTGGGGAGGCTCAGGCCGTACTGTCAGTACGAGCCTTCTTCTTCCGATGAAGATATCCCCCACGTTCAAGAACATCCATCAAGTTCTTGCGTTCGCGCTCCAGACGATCCGTCTGGTCGCGCAGATAATATACCTCGGAACTCAACCGAGATATCTCCCCGCGAGCTGTCGCCAGCTCGCCGAATAGGGAGCGGACATCCCGCTCGACCTGAAGCTGCTCTGTGGCATAATCGGCGCGATCCCTTGCCCGATCAGCCTCGTGATCCTTGCGGTTCTTCCGCACGGTATCAGTCAAAGCGTAGCGCCGGTCGCGCTCGTGCTTCAAGTCATCGCGCAATTCATCGATTGCGCGATCCATCTCGTAAGGGTGGAGATGGTGAGCCGAATCATCTGAAGGAGGTCTTTCCTCCTCCACCACATCCTTTGGTGGATGCTCACGGTGATCAACGCTTTCTAGTTGAGCGTATCTTGAATCAACGTGACGATTCAGGATCAAGGACGAGCTACCTCGTCCAGTGGCGGGGGTATCCACCCTCTTGGAACAGCTGGGACCCCCGCTCTCAGCTGTTGATGGATGTTGAAGGTCTCGTCCGCCAGTATGACGAGACCCATCCGATGAGTCCTGTGGCCCATCGGTAAACACGCGCCCTAGGCGCTTGTAGACGGATTGCAAGATTGCAATCGCGTCACGCATCTCAGCCGAGATGTGTGCCCTTCCCCAGGGCGAATTTAGGGAATACACGTTCCAATGTGCACGTTGCGATTTGTCGACACAGCTCGCACAAGGATCACCCTAAGTGAGTCATTGAATGCCTGCCTCACTCGATAAACAATGCAACCGGTACCTAGCACCGGTTGGTGTTCGCCGTTCGAACCTGAGGCGTGTTGCCTCAAGTTTCTTGAGCCACCCTTCTCGTCCAAAATTCTTGACGTTTTGGACGAACGCGTTCCACGCAGCCAAAAGCGGTGCTTTGTCACGCTTTTGGTTGCTGTTGTGCCATCGATGTCTAAGAAAGACATAGAGATAAAAATCCTCTTCAGCGCGAAAGTTCTTCGCGCTGGAACTCAAGCCGTGAAGCTCGGTCGCATCGAATAAGGGTATTCGATGGTGTTGGCCTGTCTCGTGAGACAGGCTATTGATGAGTTGTTTGGGCAAACGCCACGGCTTCTACTCATCACGCTTCACAGTGGTACCCTTGTCGGTACCACGGCTCCCAGATTGACGACGGCTCGCGCCATCGTCATCACGCTCGTGCGAAGACGCACGAGCCGGCGGTGGTGAAGAATAGAACTCACCACCCTGATCATCATCATCATCACTGCCGAACAGACTGTGATGCAAATCACGCGTCCGTTCGTTAGGCAGTGGTCTTGGCGAATACTGAGGCGTCGCCGGTGAGCGAGACGCCTCTGGAGCATTGCCCGAGTCAGACACGTCTGACTCGCCAGAGTAGATGACCTCCACATCAGGGTCATCGTGCGCACGCGGCGTGATACCGCGTGCACCTGCAGCACCTGTTGCTGCAGGCGAAGAAGGGGCGGCAGACGACGAAGAGTCTGCCGCAGAGGCTTGCACAGCACCAGGCTGTGTGGGTCTTGAGTCACCTCGCATAGACATGTTAACTATGCGAGGTCAAGCGGAAAGTGAATGGAACGGACCAAACAAGTGCTCCCTGTCCCAATGGTGGCCAACGGGTGGCCTCCATATTTCGATAGTCACACGGTGACTATCATTTAAGCGGGGGTGATGTAACGGGGCAGCCCGTTACATGGAATTGTCACTTTAAGGAAAGTGACAATAAAGAATATAAAGATGGATATTCTTTAAACAATATCACCAAAGTGGTGATATTGAAGGGTCGACCAAAGGGTCTGTTCATTGGTTGATATCGTGATGATATCAACCCACCAATCGTCGCAAGACGCGCGCAATGAGTGGTGACGAGACGTCACCATACATGCAGTTATATTAGTATAGTTAAGTTAAGTCAAACAGCGAGACAGTAGTTTAAAGACTTAATTATATTAATATAACAGTTCTACTTTTACCCTACCTACGCTTCCTCGCTTGCCACGTGTACGTCCGTCGGGGCACCCAAATCCCTTGCGTTAAGTTACGCAAGGGTGTGCCCCGTTACAAATACGATACACGCATGCGCTGCCAAACTGTCAAATATATGTTAATGATGGCGGGCGAGCAGCCCACAACTTAGCTCGCGCCTTTTTTGTAGCGGCAGGAGGTCATTGAAGATGCTTTGCTTCAACAGCGGCTCTTTTTCCGATCGAACAACGCACTCGTCACAGCTATAGCGTAGTCGGGACATTCGCAGCTGCCCGGCAGCAGTTCCGCCTGAGTTCACACCGGATTCCATCAATTCGTCGTCGTGGTACAGCTTTGCGGGCAAGGCAGCGTCATCACCGCGCAAACGCCTGCTACTGATCGGGCGTGGACGAAACATCTGCAGCTGCCGCGAGCATTTCGAACTCCGTTTGCGCCGGACAGGATGTGTGTCTTTGTATCCAGCCAGAAACCTTTCTGCAAAGCTCTATTGAAAAACGAGAGAGGAACACAGTCGATTACACGATATTAATGTGTACAAGACCTCTGGAATGCCCTAAGCCAGATTAGCAACGCCGGTGTCGAATGGTCCCGTGGTTGTACGTGGCTCACCAAAGAATGTGATGCTCTGGAAGGCGCAGTGCTAGCGTCGAGTGTCTTGATGCACTGCCATAGACGGATGCCTTGCACCCAGGAACGTAGCTCTCGGCGCTCTCGGGCCGATTACGCTCGTTATTGCCGAAAACCATTAGCGCAAATTTGCGAACACTCCCCTAGAGTGAAAGTTGTTGCTGCTCGTGAACGACCCTATTGCGTTGTATATACATAGTCGAGATACAGACGGAGCACATGATCCACAAGATGCGCTTCCACTGGACAATTTACGCCTCCGTCGTATCACCAAAGGCACTTTGCAGCCGCTGCAACATTGCCCGTGATAATGGCGGTGGATGTCGTGCCATGCAGTGCCCTACAAAACGGCTCACGTTATCCGGCCGTACGCAGGACCCAAGCCACGAGGTCAGGACTGCCTGCCAGCAGCCCTGGCTTACCAGACACGTCCAAAAATATGCTCGAGCGTCTCCTTGTGACCGCCACAGATGGACAACCGCCTACAGCTGTTGTTGAGATCCCGACCCGAGAAGAATAAATTTAGCTGCTGAAGTACCAGACGATATTAGACCCAGACACGATACTCCGTTATCGCATTGAGGTGACCCCACAGCTGGATCGGGGTCTGGTGAAGAGCCGCAGAGATTAACAGAGCACCGATGACTGCGTACTGGTCAACCCGTGCGGAGTTTACTATCACTGACTGCAGTGATAGTCAGTGCCCTGTTAAATATAGAAATACACAGAGGAAGATAGAACGACTAAGACAAAGGCTCTAGTCGTGGTAAAAGTAAAACTGTTATTTAATACAACTAAGTCCTATAACTCTTAGGTCTCTGTTTGTACTGACTTAATTATGCTAATATAACCAAACGTATGATAACGTCTGCTAACCACTCATTGCTCGCGTTTAGCAGCAATTGGTGGGTTGATATTATAACGATATCAACTAATGAGTAGACCCTTCGGTCATCTTCAACAATATCATCATGCTTTGTGATAATGTTAAAATATTACTCAACGTAATATTCTTTATTGTCATTTTATCCTGAATGTCAATATCATGTAACGGACTACCCCGTTACATCACCCCCCTTAACTGATAGTCACCGATTGACTATCAAAACTTTGTGGCCACCCGTTGGATGCCAACGGGACGGGGAGCACCTGTTGGTCAGACCCATTTATTCTGACTTTAACCTCGCACAGTTAACGTGTCTATGCGGGGTGACTCAAAGACGTCGCAGTCTGCTACTGCGCCAGCCTCTGCGGCGGGCGATTCGTCGTCAGCTGCTCGTTCTCTGCCTGCAGCAAGTGTTTATACAGGCGCATGTGGTATCACACCTCATTCACACAGTGACCCCGAGCTAGGGTTCAGCTACTTTGGCAAATCAGATGTTTCTGACTCGGGAAAGCTTTTTTGAGGGATCGCGCTCACCTGCGGTTCCTCGTTCATCAAGAGACCAACCGAACGTACGGACTCGCGACATGCGTAACAGTCTGTTCGGCAGTGATGGTGAATACGTTGATGAGTATGATAAGTCATCGCTAGTCAACTCGTGCGACTTCGCGCGAGCGTGTTGACGATGGCGCGAGCCCTCTCCATACTGAAAACCGTGGTACCTGCAAAGGTACCACTTCGAAGCGTGATGAGTTGAAGCCGTGTCTTATGCCTGAACAGATCATCAGTAGCTTGTCTAACGGTACAAGTCAACACCATCGAATTCCTTTATTCGATGCGAGAAAGATTCTTGGCTTGAGTTCCAGCGCGAAGAACTTTTGAGCTCAAGAAGAATTCTATCTCAATGCTTTATTCAGGCATCGATGGTACAACGGTAACCAAAAGCGTGACAAACCCTAGCTTTTGGCGTCGTGGAACGCGTTCTTCCAAAATGTCAAGAATTATGGTCGAGAAGGATGGCTAATAAATCTTTAAGCAGTAAGCATCGAGTTTGAAAAGAAAACACCAACCGGTGCAAGATTCCGGTAGCATCGTTTGTCGAGCAAGCCAGGCATTTCTTGCCTCACTTGGAGTGATATTTGAGCGAGTTGTGTTGACAACTCGCAACGTGCACATAGGTACGTGTATTTCCTAAGTTCGCCCTGGGGAAGGGCACACATCTCGAATGAGATCCGGGACGCGATTGCAAACTTGCAATACGTTTAAAAGCCATAATAGCACGTGTTTACCGATGGGACCTCATACCAATCGGATGAGTCTCGTCGTACTGCTGGACGAGACCCTCAACATCAGCCATCAGCTGGGATCGAGGCTACCAGTTGTCATACGATGGTGGGTACCCACGCCAGCGGACAAGGTAACTTGTCAGCTCCCCGTTCTTCACGCGGCGGTTTGAGATACGCCCCACGTGAAAGCGTCGACCACCGTGAGAATTCACCACTGGATCCGGCGGTAGTGGAAAGATAAGGTCCGGCTTAGCTGCCGGGCCTGCAAAATACTTTGGGTAACTATGAACGTTACCTGACCCAATTGAGAGAAGACGCGGAGCACGAGTACAATCGTCGGCACGACTTGCTGACGACCGTACGACGTCTCCGTGCCGATCAAGAGAAGGACCGATCATATTCCGCGTTTATCAGGATTGAGAACTAACGCTAGAGGCGTCATGTGCGCGACGGTCTAGAGGCGCTCGACGCGAGACTGCGTTGCTGAAGAAACAACTTGATAGTTTGGTCCGTGACCACAAGACTCTTTTCAAATTCTTACGCGTACCGGCTATCTCTGTTCTCGAAAGCCGTCGTGCCGATGGTACGGGCAGAGACGACCAGCATAAAATGTAGGATGCGTGAGCATCCTGCGAGGCAATTCAATCATGTATGCATTGCCCTTGCAGTGCAATGCACGAAAGGGATCAATGTATTTCCGCAGTAGTAAACTACTGCCGACATTGGTGACTGCATGTCCAGATTAGATTACCGTAGACAGTAGTACTAGGTCGTTAGCCTTAAATGAAAGACTATTTGATCTTCCATTCTTGTCTGTATTCTGCTTCTGGCGGTCCACCGCATTTGCGATGAAGTCCTAAACGAAACAGACTACCGCCTCTCGAGTCAGCAGGAAGTTCTCTGCTGGCTCGTTGTTTTGTCTTTCGGTGAGCTTCGTGTGCACTGCTTAGATGTTGTTCTCTTCTTCAGCAATGTTTTTATCTTCCTCGCTGGCACAATCGTTGACGATGCTTAATATTTCATCATCATCATCACCGTCTGATGTAGCAGCGTCGTCATTGCTACTGCTAAGGCCAATTGTGTCGATGTCGACATCACCGATATCGGCATCAAACATATCGGCGCGTGCGATGATACGTGATGAGCAAGAGCCAAAAAGGTTTTTGCTCGAGCGATTCCCTCCCCCTCTTAGCCCATAGTCACTCTGTATAATGTAGGGGATATGTGGGTGGCTTAAGCCATTCACGTGGAACGGTGTATGCGTCGTGGACGCATGCACAGAGTTGTTGATGGCAAATTCGACCATCGGCAAGAACTCACTCCAACTCGAGAAGGAGTTGGCATAGCTTCGAATTATCTCTTCAAGGACATATTTGCACGTTCTGTCTGATCATCTGTTTCAGGATGGTCAGAGGTTGACATCTTTAACCGTGTTCCTAAAGTGCGGAATACGGATTGCCAAAACTCCGCCGTGAACCGAGGGTCACGGTCGGATACGAGTTTACGCTTAATCTGTGGAGTTGAAGCACTATGTCGTTGAAGCCAAGCGCACAGCCGTTTGCATTGATTGACTCGGGGACCGCAGCAAGATGGCACATCTTGCTGAAGCGATCCACAAACACAAGAGTACCGTTATTCTTGTGAGTATCTTCGGAAAACCCACAGACAAAGTCCATGGAAACGGACCTTTTACATTCTGCCGGCACCACCAGAGGCTGCAACGGTGCACGGAATGAAGGACTTGGCTTCACCCGTAGGCAGACCTCGCAAGAACGAATGTACTTGTGGACAAAATGATGCTAACGGGGTTAGTAAATGTCGCGACTTACTGTAAGATAAGTCTTTTCTCTACCACAATGCCCGCTTGATAACACATCGTGACATCAGAACATGATGCGTACCCGCAAGTTATCATGATAGGGAATGACGACACGAGGAGTGTCGTCATCTACTGCTGTGTAGTACAGCATACCACTGCGAGTATTATACCGATCTAAAGAGGGACTGTATAGAACCAGCAAATTTGACAAGGATTTTTCGAGATGGGTTCGCAAGATGACACATCCAACGAAGGGGAATCATATACCTTGTGTATGACTTCCGCACGTCATCGAGTAAAGACAACGGAGGCACGCTGACTGATAGCGCCGCAATAGTAGGCAAAGCCTCACTGTTGACGTGTGTAGTCGGCTCGAAATCGGGTCGACATGATAGCGCATCAGCGAGGACTTAAAGTCGTCCTGGTTTGTACACCACGGATAAATTGTACATTTTAAAGAAAGACAGCCACTTCTCCATTCGTTGCGAGAGATGTGGGCTGTTTACGGCCGTGCGTAGTGACGCATGGTCCGTATAGACCATGAACGGTCTATCTCCCAAGAGATAGACCCGGAACTTAGACAGTGCGTAGCTCATGGCAAGGCGTTTCTTGTCATGCACTGGGTAATCGCGTTTCGCTGGTTGCAAATGACGCGATTGATAGCAGAAAACGCGCTTTGCACCGTCTGTGCCATACTGCATCAACGCACAGACGATCGCAAAATCGCTGGCTTTACAGACCACATGAAATGGTCTGCCCTGATCTGCTATCGCCAATGTAGGCAACTGCATCAAGCTCCGCTTGATACATTTAAAGGAGCGCTGACAGTCAGCGTTCCATGTCCACTTCACACTTTTCTTGAGTGAACAAGTAAGATGCACAGTCATATCGGCGCAGTTCCTTGAGTATTCGTGTAAGTACGCCGCTAATCCGAGGATCTTTCGCAGTTCCTAGACATCTACTGGCACTGGCCAGTCGGTGATCGCCTTTATCTTTTCGGGATCAGGGCGTACGCCGTGTTTACCCACGATGCACTCAAGAAGTGGTATTTCGCTGGCCGCGAATATACACTTATTGAGGTTGGCGTGCAACTTATGCTTGCGCATAAGTTGAAGAACCCGACGAAAGTGAGTCTGTGAACTTCAACGTCCGTCTTTCCGTCCATAGCCCGGCTATGGACGAACACATCGTCGAAGTAACTCGGTGCGAGACTTCGCACCGGTCTCAACAGATTTGTCACACATCTGTTGAATGTTGCAGGGGCATTGCTCAGCCCCTGTGGCATCACTAGCCACTCCCACAGCATCCCGCTAGGGGTACTCACTGCTGTGAACGTGATGTCCCGTTCACGCATGAGGATCTGATAGAATCCATCAATCAGATTCATGGACGAGAAGATGGTACTCTTTGACATACCATCTATGATTACGTCCTTCCTCGGTATCGGCGTCTGAGCCGGCACCGTTGCAGCATTCAATTTGTTGAATGCGTGCACTATCCGCCATCCTATTGTGGCCTTTCGCACACAGAATGTCGGAGAGCTGTAAGGGGATGTTGATTCCCTCTCATGGCCTGATGCAAAGCGATCGGCAAAGAACTTGTCGATCGCTTGCACACGTTCATGAGGCAGGGGACACTGCTTCATAACACAGTTCTTCGAGCTCAATTTTAGATACGTCTCGTGTCGAGTGCCTTTGTCCTTAGGCAACTCGCAAGGCACGGATTCAGGTAATACATCTTTGAATTCGATCAAATCCTTATACAAAGGATTTTCCTGAAGTGACTCCCAGGATTGAGACGTGTATCGCTCAATCCGAGTCTTCTCATCGAGGACACTTTCGTCCATCGATGAGCTGCTGAGAACCCGTTCGTTCTCAGCAAATACTGTTGCCGACCGAATATCGGCCACATACTCATCCTCCGTGACGAGTATGCAGATCTGCTTGACTTTGCCACTACGCAGATCACGCAAGAACCGTTTCGGTTGAAGCGTTGGCAATTGAGTTATTTCCGAAGGTAACTTCGGAGGCACAATCAGATGAAGCGTATAAGCGCCTACGCTTGATCCGTCATTAACCAAGACGTTCAACGTCTCGGTTTCTTCCTGGGAAGTCACAACCTCAGGGTCCAGAAGAGCTTTCTCCACAATGTAGTGATCATCTACATTGTTTTCTTGTACAGTCGTGCTAACGACCGTACCACGAGTGAGGCCATCGCACTCGCTCGTAGTACATCCACGTTAATGTGGGCGTCCCTAGTCATGCGTCAGGTGGTCATTTGAGGAACAAGTAGCAGGCATCGTAACTGATCGATGCTGCAAGATCACCCTTGGCTCGTACCTCCTGAGCCAAGGTAGTCCTAGGATGACATCGAATTTTTCATCCACGTCGAGTACGATGAAGTCATCATCGTACTGTTCATCTTTCAACGTATAGTGGATTCATAACTACACGTTTCTTCACATTGATCGATGCTCCTGTCGCTAGGCGCACCGTCTTCTTCGTTGGAGGGATCTCCCGCTCGACGAAGTTAAAATTCCTGCCTCTAGCGACTGGCGACAAACAAAATTGTTCGACGCCCCACAGTCTATTCGGGCACGAAGCGACAAGTCTTTTGTCACTTCCAACGTCAAGGTAATGAGGGACACTTCATCACCAAGTGCAGAGTCACACAGGGGCTGTGTGTTGAGAGCAACCTTCTTCAGGAGATTTGCAAATTCTCTTGATGTTGCTTAATCAGTAGGGCGCTCCGCCCCTACTGACCCCGACCATTTTTTTTATGGCCCACCTTGCTGTTGCGGCTTCGCAACAGCAACGGACCCTCGCCCTCCAGTTCTTCTTGCTGGTGGGTGAGCACCTCGCGGTGCTGAGCGGGGGACACTGCATTCGTATGCATAGTGTCCCAACTTATGACAGCGATGGAGTCCCACAATTCGCGTTTCGTTCAAAGGCGAGGTCTCTCGCACTCGATATGACAGAGATTCATTGGCTCTGGACATCCGAGATCTGATCGTCTCTGTGAAGGATTGGGGGTCAGCGTAGTGTGAGCCTGTCTCACACTTAAGTCTTTCTGATCCACAGCGTAGATTGATTCGGAGAGCGTCTTTAGATCCCAGCGAAAGAGGTGGTCTCTGACGGAACCATCTGCTAGACCTCGAATGAATGTTGTGATCTTCACAAATTTCCTCACAGGGTTCACTACCGTGCATTTTGCAATGTAGCGTACATGCTGATCGTAAGCGTGAACCTTACTCTTACCCTGCTTGATCTCGAGGAGCTCAGAAAGATTCCTAAACTCTGCCCTGGGTGGCTCGAGCGTCTCGCTGACCAGGGTCTTGAGGACGTCTAAAGACTCGGACACGTTCGGGTCGTGATACTTGAGATTTAAAGCCCGATTCCTGGAGCCCCCTGTCAAGTACGACTGCGAAAATGAGACTTGCATTTGCTCATCGTCGATGCGACGGGCCTTGATGGCACCATCGGACTTGACGAGCCATCTTAACACGGAGTTCTCCTTGACTGCGTGATACTTGGATATCTCAAGCCTTTAAAGTCTTGTCGACGCTCACGTGTCGAAGGTGCGGATTGAGACTGAAGTTGTCTTAGTTCTTCCGTCCGCTGGTGATCTTGTTGTTTCAACCAGGTCACTTGAGCTCGCGACCCGTCAAGTTCTCGATGCAAGAACTTGCTAATGACGGAATGCTGCTGGTCTCTATCCCTTGTGGATAGAATGGCCTAAATAGCTTCCTCGCCAACGGTCAAACTCATTCGTTCGATCGCACTCCATTCGATGTCTTTCAAATGGGAGTAGGTTCACGAGTTCCGTAAAATATGTAGCCTTTGATTTCGACCAACATGTTCATGTTGAGCGATGCGAGTGTAGTTCTTGTGCGGACTACAAAGTGATCCCAGGTGTAGCGGGGTACCGATGACTGCGTACTGGTCAACCCGTGCGGAGTTTACTATCACTGACTGCAGTGATAGTCAGTGCCCTGTTAAGTGTAGAATTACATAGAGGAAGATAGAACGACTAAGACAAAGGCTCTAGTCGTGGTAAAAGTAAAACTGTTATTTAATACAACTAAGTCCTATAACTCATAGGTCTCTGTTTGTTATGACTTAATTATGCTAATATAACCAAACGTATGATGACGTCTGCTAACCACCCATTGCTCGCGTTTAGCAACGATTGATGGGTTGACATTATTACGATATCAACTAATGAGTAGACCCTTCGGTCATCTTCAACAATATCATCATGCTTTGTGATAATGTTGAAAGAATACTCAACGTAATATTCTTTATTGTCATTTTATCCTGAATGATAATATCATGTAACGGGCTGCTTCGTTACACAGAGTACCAATTCCTTGGTCCGTACAGTTTTGCAACTTGTGGAGCAGACCTACCAAATTCTTTCCGAGCTCCATTTTGGCCTTGTAATACGGCTGGCGCTTGGTGTGCCTAAATACATACCGCTTCGCGATGTTCGGCGGGACATCCCACGGAAAGCTGTGGATTGATATATATGTGCCTCGATGACAGGTCTATGATCTTTTTGGGCGCGCTAAAAGGCGGCTACATTATGCCAACACTCCGGCGAGACCAAATTTAAGTCATCGACGTTCCAAATAATCCTGTTGGATGATTGCTTCAGCCTGATGACCCGGGATGGTACCGCCGGTGACGTATCCACCACCTCACGGACCGCATCAAGTGCTACCAGCACCCAGGTGAAGGCCAGCCGGAATACCGGGGAGTTCTGTGAAGCGACAGTGGGGATTACCTCACATATCTGGGCAATAGCCAACGGAGGATTCCCCAACCAAATCGCTAACGCCCAACGGCATAGCTTGCGGTCCGTGTGGTGCTTTTCCGCCCCCTCAGCCAACGAAACATGGCAGACGTATGTTATCGGACCAGTGCGCTCAATGTCAAAATCTTGAACTGAGTACGGCCGATTGCGATCGTATCTCTTGCGCGTCCTATACCCACCGGTGTCATCGCATAACCATGGATTGTCTGTCCACCAACACGTGGGCCAAAAAAGTCTGGACACGTCCGATATCTTCCATGTAATGGGGCAGCCCGTTACATGGAATTGTCACTATACATAAACAATGACAATAAATAATATTATGTTGAATATTCTTTTAACAATATCACCAACGTGGTGATATTGAAAGGTCGACCAAAGAGTCTGTTCATTGGTTGATATCTTGATGATATCAGCCCACCAATCGCCGCAAGACGCGTGCAATGAGTGGTGACGAGACGTCACCATACATGCAGTTATATTAGTATAATTGAATTAAGTCAAACAGAGAGACAGTAGTTTAAAGACTTAATTATATTAATAGAACAGTTCTACTTTTACCCTACCTACGCTTCCTCGCTTGCCACGTGTACGTCTGTCGGGGCACCCAAATCCCTTGCGTTAAGTTACGCAAGGGTGTGCCCCGTTACACCTGGTAGCACTTTGTAGCACTTTGTAGTCCTTTCAAGGACCACAACATCCAACATGAACATGTTGGATGAAGAAGATACCTTTCACGCCACGCGTGAAGGGTTTACCCATTTGAGTGACATCGAATGGGGTGCGGTAGAACGAATGAGTTCTACCGTAGGCGAGTTCGCCATTAGCGCCATGTTGGAGTCTATCAACAGAGACCAACAACATGCCGCTATCGCCAAGTTCATTCAACATGAACTTGTCACCGATAGGGAGAAAGTAGCCTTGCTTCACCAGCAAGGCTCTCAACAGGCCGAGCAGTTGAGAGAACTCGGTGCTCGACAGACAGAGCTGTTGAGACAGCAGCAATTCCATGCTGATGTGGGCGGGACGGCGCATGCGCGTCGTCCCGAAGTCATGAAAGTTGACATTTCCAAGTACAGTGGAGTCCCGGAGGACTCCCTGTTACTATGGTTTGTCGAACTCTACAGAGCCCTAAGGGCTCGTCGCAACGAAGATGAGCAAATGAAACTCACATTTGCTCAGACCCACTTGGCAGGGCGTGCCAAAACTTGGTTCCTGGGACTCGAGAGTAGCGACCCAAATGTGTTTAGGTCGCTAGATGACTTCAAGTCCCGGCTCAGACAAACGTTTGAGCCGCCACGGGCTGAGTTCAGGGCTCGTTCAGAGCTCCTGAAACTCAAGCAGGGTAAGCGTGATGTGCACGCTTACGCACAACAGATACGACTCCTTGCGAGTAGTATAACTGCTAACTCAGTCCATGAACACACGTTGATTACGGTGTTCATGCAAGGGCTCGCAGAAGGGCCCGTCAGGAGCCACCTGTTCCGCCTTGAGCTGAATACGCTGAAAGATGCGATATCAGCCGCGGAACAGGAAGACTTTAGCATGAGACAGGCTCATGCTAGCTCAAACTCTTATCGTCCACCGAGACGACAAATGATCGGAGGTCCAGAACCAATGGACCTCTGCTATGTTGAGAGCGAGAGACCTCGCTCTTCAAACAACAAGCGATTGCAGAGGTGCAATCGCTGTCAGAAGTTAGGGCACTACGCATACGAGTGTAGTGCTCCACGCCCAGTACCAAACAGTACTGAGCGAAATGGACGACCATTCGCCAGAAAGGGCAATATGCGTGGGTCCAGCGCTGTTGCGAAGCCGCAACAGCGAGACGGACCATCAAAAAATGGTCGGGGTCAGTAGGGGCGGAGCGCCCTACTGATCCAGCAACCTCAAGAGAATTTGCAAATCTCTTGACGAAAGTTGCTCCAGATACACAATCATTGTGTGTCTCTGCACCTGGTGATGACGTTTCGCTCATCACCTTGAAGTTGGAAGCGACAAATGACTTGTCGCTTCGTGCCCGAATAGACTGTGGGGCGTCGAACAACTTCGTTCGTCGCCAGTAACTAGAGGGTCGTAGGCTCAAGTTCGTTGAGCGCGACATACCCCTCACAAGGATGACGGTGCGCCTTGCAACAGGCGCATCGATAACCGTTGAGAAACGTGTAGTAGGAATCCACTACACGTTAGAGGGCGAGCAGTACGATGATGACTTCATCGTACTGGATCTGGATGACAAATTTGATGTCATCCTGGGATTAAATTGGCTTAGAAGGTACGAGCCAAGGGTGAGATGGCAGCATCGATCCTTCAAGATGCCTGCCGCTTGTTCATCAGATGGCCATCTGATGAACATCTTGGAGTGTTCACAAGCGTGTGCATGTACCGCGAGTGAGTGCGATGGCCTCACTTGCGGTACGGTCGTTAGCACGACTGCACAAGATCACAGTGTAGTAGATCACTACGCTGTAAAGCAAGCCCCCGGCGGCTGTACAGGAGTACAGGCTGCGCCGAAGATCCACCACTCGAATAAGTCGAGTGGACCGGGACATGAATGCATGCCTAGCGGGCAGCATCTTAGAAGAAAGAAACATGTTGCCTTCAAGGGGCAACATGGAAATCCTAGGTCGACTGGAGAGTCGACCGTAGAGGATTGGTGCCTGACTGTGGTTGCACAGACACAGTCGGAAGACGTCGAGGGAATAAGTCCCCACGTACTTGAGGAAGAAATTCCTCAAGAGTCACTTGCTGAAGGATCAGGCCCTCAGCAACCTGTGGAAGCAAGCTCCCAGGAAGAAACCGAGACGTTGAACGTCTTGGTTAATGACGGATCAAGCGTAGGTGCTTATACACTTGATCTGATTGTGCCTCCGAAGTTAACTTCGGAGATAACTCAGTTGCCAACGCTAGAACCGAAACGGTTCTTGCGTGATCTGCGTAGTGGCAAAGTCAAGCAGATCTGCATACTCGTCACGGAGGATGAGTATGTGGCCGATATTCGGTCGGCAACAGTATTTGCTGAGAACGAACGGGTTCTCAGCAGCTCATCGATGGACGAAAGTGTCCTCGATGAGAAGACTCGGATTGAGCGATACGCGTCCCAATCCTGGGAGTCACTTCAGGCAAATCCTTTGTATAAGGATTTGATCGAATTCAAAGATGTATTACCTGAATCCGTGCCTTGCGAGTTGCCTAAGGACAAAGGCACTCGACACGAGACTTATCTAAAATTGAGCTCGAAGAACTGTGTCATGAAGCAGTGTCCCCTGCCTCATGAACGTGTGCAAGCGATCGACAAGTTCTTTGCCGATCGCTTAGCATCAGGCCATGAGAGGGAATCAACATCCCCTTACAGCTCTCCGACCTTCTGTGTGCGAAAGGCCACAATAGGATGGCGGATAGTGCACGCATTCAACAAATTGAATGCTGCAACGGTGCCGGCTCAGACGCCGATACCGAGGAAGGACGTAATCATAGATGGTATGTCAAAGAGTACCATCTTCTCGTCCATGAATCTGATTGATGGATTCTATCAGATCCTCATGCGTGAACGGGACATCACGTTCACAGCAGTGAGTACCCCTAGCGGGATGCTGTGGGAGTGGCTAGTGATGCCACAGGGGCTGAGCAATGCCCCTGCAACATTCAACAGATGTGTGACAAATCTGTTGAGACCGGTGCGAAGTCTCGCACCGAGTTACTTCGACGATGTGTTCTTCCATAGCCGGGATATGGACGGAAAGACGGACGTTGAAGTTCACAGACTCACTTTCGTCGGGTTCTTCAACTTATGCGCAAGCATAAGTTGCACGCCAACCTCAATAAGTGTATATTCGCGGCCATCGAAATACCACTTCTTGGGTTCATCGTGGGTAAACACGGCGTTCGCCCTGATCCCGAAAAGATAAAGGCGATCACCGACTGGCCGGTGCCAGTCGATGTCAAGGGACTAAGGAAGTTCCTCGGATTAGCGGCGTACTTACACAAATACTCAAGGAACTGCGCCGAGATGACTGTTCATCTTTCTTGCTTGCTCAAGAAAAATGTCAAGTGGTCATGGAACGCTGAGTGCCAGCGTTCCTTTGAAGGTATCAAGCAAAGCTTGATGCAATCGCCGATCTTGGCGATTGCAGATCAGGACAGACCATTTCATGTGGTCTGTGACGCCAGCGATTTCGCAATCGGCTGTGCGTTAATGCAGTTCGACGCAGATGGCGCGGAGCGCGTCATCTGTTATCAGTCGCGTCAGCTGCAAGCAGCTGAGCGTAATTACCCAGTGCTTGGCAAGGAATCCTTGCCATGAAATATACACTGTCTAAGTTCCGGGTCTATCTATTGGAAGATAGACCGTTCATCGTCTATACGGACCATGCGCCATTACGCACGGCCGTAAACAGCCCACACCTCTTGCAAAGAAAGGCGAGGTGGCTGTATTTCTTCGCGAAGTATAACCTCTCCGTGGAGTACAAACCAGGACGAATCAATGTCGTCGCTGATGCGCTTTCGCGCCGGCCCGATTTCGAGCCGGACGCACAACCAAACAGTGAGGATAAGCCCACTGTTGCGACACTTTCAGTCAGTGTCCCGTCGTCAAGTTTACTTGACGACGTACGAAAGGCATACGCGGAAGATAAAGATCTTCTGCGATTGATGGATCATCTGGTGAATCCATCCAGTAAATCCATGAGGGATTTACCGGCTTTGTACCGATCCTCGTCGGATCGGTATAGTACACGCAACGGATTGCTGTACTATACAGCTGTTGCCGACGACACGTCTCGTGTCGTCGTACCCGCTCATCATGATTTGCGTTTACGCATCATGTATGAGTGTCACGATGCCCCAACAGGCGACCATCGTGGTAGAGAAAAGACTCACCTCACGGTAAGTCGTGACTTTTACTGGCCACGCCAGTATCAGTTTGTCCGCAAGTAAATGCGTGCTTGCGAGGTTTGTCAACGGGTGAAGCCTAGTCCTTCATCCCGTGCGCCATTGCAGCCTCTGCCTGTTCCGACAGAGTGCTGGCAGTCCGTTTCAATGGACTTCGTCTTCGATTTTCCCGAAGACGCTCACAAGAATAATGGTATTCTTGTTTTTGTTGACCGATTCAGCAAGATGGTCCATCTTGCTGCTGTCCCTGAGTCGACCAAGGCTCAAGGTTGTGCTCGTGTCTTTCTCGACACGGTCTTTAGACTCCACGGGTTACCCCGTGAACTCGTATCCGACCGTGACCCTCGGTTCACGGCGGCATTTTGGCAAACCGTGTTCCGTACTCTCGGAACACGATTGAAGATGTCCACTTCTGACCATCCAGAAACAGATGGTCAGACGGAACGTGCGAACCGTGTCCTCGAAGAGATCCTTCGAGGATATGTCCACTCGTTTCCGAGTTGGAGCGAATTCCTACCCATGGTGGAATTCGCCATCAATAATTCGGTGCATGCTTCCACACAGCACACACCGTTTTACGTGAATGGCCTATGCCATTCACGTGTGCCCACCCTTATAGAGTGTGACTCTTGGATAAGGGGGGGGGGCTCGCTCGAGCAAAAACCGTTTTGGCTCTTGCTCATCACGTGTCGACGCTAACGTCGTCACGTATGATGCCGATGTCGATCAAGTCGACATAGATGAAGAAGATCGCCTCAATAATAGCGATGACGCTATTATTGACTCGGATGATGATGACGATGCTGGTATATTCAGCATCGTCAACGATTATGCCAGCGAGGAAGAAGACAACCTCGCTGAAGAAGAGAACAATCTCTTAGCAGTGCGCACGAAGCGCACTGAAAGACAAAACAAAGAGTCAGCAGAGAACTTCCTGCTGACTCGAGAGGCGGTAGTCCGTTTCGTTCAGGACTCCATCGCAAATGCAGTGGACCGTCAGAAACGGAACGCAGACAAGAATGGAAGAGTAAATGTTCTTTCATTTAAAATTATCGACCTAGTACTACTGTCTACGGTAAACTTACCTGGACATACAGTCACTAGTGTCGGCAGTAGTAAACTACTACCGAAGTACATTGGGCCATTTCAAGTGTTGCATCGCAAGGGCAATGCATACACACTCGAATTGCCACGTAGGATGCGCACGCATCCTACGTTTTACGTGGGGAGGCTCAGGCCGTACTGTCAGTACGAGCCTTCTTCTTCCGATGAAGATATCCCCCACGTTCAAGAACATCCATCAAGTTCTTGCGTTCGCGCTCCAGACGATCCGTCTGGTCGCGCAGATAAGATACCTCGGAACTCAACCGAGATATCTCCCCGCGAGCTGTCGCCAGCTCGCCGAATAGGGAGCGGACATCCCGCTCGACCTGAAGCTGCTCTGTGGCATAATCGGCGCGATCCCTTGCCCGATCAGCCTCGTGATCCTTGCGGTTCTTCCGCACGGTATCAGTCAAAGCGTAGCGCCGGTCGCGCTCGTGCTTCAAGTCATCGCGCAATTCATCGATTGCGCGATCCATCTCGTAAGGGTGGAGATGGTGAGCCGAATCATCTGAAGGAGGTCTTTCCTCCTCCACCACATCCTTTGGTGGATGCTCACGGTGATCAACGCTTTCTAGTTGAGCGTATCTTGAATCAACGTGACGATTCAGGATCAAGGACGAGCTACCTCGTCCAGTGGCGGGGGTATCCACCCTCTTGGAACAGCTGGGACCCCCGCTCTCAGCTGTTGATGGATGTTGAAGGTCTCGTCCGCCAGTATGACGAGACCCATCCGATGAGTCCTGTGGCCCATCGGTAAACACGCGCCCTAGGCGCTTGTAGACGGATTGCAAGATTGCAATCGCGTCACGCATCTCAGCCGAGATGTGTGCCCTTCCCCAGGGCGAACTTAGGGAATACACGTTCCAATGTGCACGTTGCGATTTGTCGACACAGCTCGCACAAGGATCACCCTAAGTGAGTCATTGAATGCCAGACTCACTTGACAAACAGTGCAACCGGTACCTAGCACCGGTTGGCGTTCGCCTTTCGAATCTGAGGCGTGTCGCCTCAAGTTTCTTGAGCCACCCTTCTCGTCCAAAATTCTTTACGTTTTGGACGAACGCGTTCCACGCAGCCAAAAGCGATGCTTTGTCACGCTTTTGGTTGCTGTTGTACCATCGATGTCTAAGAAAGACATAGAGATAAAAATCCTCTTCAGCGCGAAAGTTCTTCGCGCTGGAACTCAAGCCGTGAAGCTCGGTCGCATCGAATAAAGGTATTCGATGGTGTTGGTTTGTCTCGTGAGACAAGCTATTGATGAGCCGTTCGGGCAGACGCCACGGCTTCGACTCATCACCCTTCACAGTGGTATCTCTGTAGGTATCACGGCTCCCAGAATGACGACGGCTCACGCCATCGTCATCAAGCTCGTGCGAAGAAGCACGAGTCGGCGGTGGTAAGGAGTAATACTCCTCACCACTCTGGTCACCTTCATCATCACTGCCGAACATACTGTGTTGCAACTCACGAGTCCGTTCGTTCGGCAGTGGCCTTGGAGAATACTGAGGCGTCGCCGGTGAGCGAGACGCCTCTGGAACATTGCCCGAGTCAGACACGTCTGACTCGCCAGAGTAGATGACCTCTACGTCGGGGTCATCATGCGCACGAGGTGTGGTACCGCGTGCACCTGCAGCACCTATTGCTGCAGGTGGAGAACGAGCAGCAGACGACGAATCGTCTGCCGCAGAGGCTGGCACAGCACCGGGCTGTGCGGGTCTTGAGTCACCTTGCATTGACATGTTAACTATGCGAGGTCAAGCGGAAAGTGAATGGAACGGACCCAACAAGTGCTCCCTGTCCCAATGGTGCCCAACGGGCGGCCGCTATATTTTTGATAGTCACACGGTGACTATCAGTTAGGGGGGTGATATAACGGGGCAGCCCGTTACATGGAATTGTCACTTTACATAAACAATGACAATAAAGAATATTATGTTGAATATTCTTTTAACAATATCACCAACGTGGTGATATTGAAAGGTCGACCAAAGAGTCTGTTCATTGGTTGATATCTTGACGATATCAGCCCACCAATCGCCGCAAGATGCGCGCAATGAGTGGTGACGAGACGTTACCATACACTCAGTTATATTAGTATAATTAAGTTAAGTCAAACAGAGAGACAGTAGTTTAAAGACTTAATTATATTAATATAACAGTTCTATTTTTACCCTACCTACGATTCCTCGCTTGCCACGTGTACGTCTGTCGGGGCACCGAAACCCTTGCGTTAACTTCACGCAAGGGTGTGCCCCGTTACATGCCAAGTGATTGCTGGTAAAGGAGCCGGAAACCTAATCGTCAGCCTGACCCCTGCCGGTCAGCGCGAGGTCTGCAAGATGAGCAAGGGCATATGTAGCCGATGCCTGTCATGAAGTGTCATATGTTCGATATTGACGGTCGAGGCCAAGCACATATCGGAGCCCGGACGATGCACCACCTATCTTGCTCCGTGGCTGCAAGAATGAACAAGGGCAAGCGATGTTATAACAATATAAGCATCATCATGTGCCTCCTGGAAGGTCCAATACTTCCACGCCGCGACACATCGGTCGCCTCGCTGTGCAAGCCAAAGATATGCGCGTTTCATCTATTGTGATTTATCAGCCACCCCTAACGAAACCAAGACGATTCAACCACTTCCATGTGGTGTGTAGAGAATGGCCGGGGAGTCTTTATGGCGACTGCGCTCTTATAAGATCGCACGTCGCCACAAATACTGTTTGTAACGGTTATGAAGCTCCTCTTTATCCCCGTAAGGGTTATCGAAGACCGCCGACGTAAATAGTATGCCGGAGATCAAGATGACATTAAAAATTAGTGCCGTAAGAGAGACACTAGTCGAAGCCCGAGGAGGCGTCGCGAGTCGCCTCCGCACGTTTCGAATCGAGATCGCCCGATTCGAACCCGCGCGTTTTTCCATTTTCACTTGATGTCCGAGGTAACGTGATGTTGCACCATGCGGCAACACCGGTTTCACTTCATATTCAGGCAAAAATACTGACGGATTCAGAACGATGACCTAACTTTTTGTCGGTTGCACGGCGATCCCGATTGACGCCCGAACGCCGCTACGATATCAAGGACGTGTGGAAGACCTTTAGTTTTTTAAAAAAAACACTGTAAAGGCATCGACAAACGCGAATTAAACGTGACGTTCCCCGGGTGTACCAGAAATCGCGACCCCCAGAGCTCTCTGTCCTGTGTGATCGCCAACGACAATACATCCGCCGCCACGACAAACAACAATGGCGCTAGAGGGCATTCCTGCCGAATTCTTGTCGTGATATCTAGCGGCTGAGACACAGAGCCATTGACCAAGAATTTAGCCGTGGCCATCCTATGTAACTTCTGCAACATGCGTATAAATGGAGTAGCAAAATTTAACGATTCCAGCACCTGAAAGAGGAAACCCTGTGCCACCGTGTCGTATGCCTTCCGAAAATTATTCGTTAAAATGAATTGACTACGTGCTGCGGTCAAGTCTAGTTCGGCTTGCGCAGTGGAGACTGCGGTCAGCATCATCATGTCTGTTTTCATCATCTGTCGTCCCTGCACATAAGCCTGCTGGTCGTCCCCACTAGCGGTGGGCAGAAACCGTTGTATTCGTGCTACCAGAAGGTTAGCAAATATATTGTACTTCGTTTAAAGGAGCATTATGGGTCGGCAATCCATAGCGACGACCGGGTCCCATATTTTGCGAAGTGGCATGATGAGGACCTTCCAAAATGAGGGCGGCGGGTCCCTTTAATGAAGATATTCGTTCCTAATCATGACCATAGCCGGCGACAAGATCTACTGATTGTCCTTAAAGGAGTCGTGATTGAGCCCATTAGGTTCCGTCTCCTTGTTCCGACTAAGTTCTGTGATCGCCGTAACCACTATAGTCGTGATTACAATCTGAAGAAGGCAAACATTTATTTAATAAACGTCAGTTTACGAGTCTCATTAATCATGACGAACACGGTGAACGCCTGGCGCACGAGCTACAGTGGTGTTGTGTTGTGAATCCGGCCCAAGACCGGTTGGAAATCCGTCGCAAGCTTATCAACGATGGTGAAATATCGACTAAACGGGTCCTCATAGGGTTGGTGAAGGTCGTTTACCGTTCGGTCCCGCTCCCAGTCGTAAATTCGCTTTAAATCTCAGCGCAAAACATCGGTTGTACTCGAGTAGACGGCCAACCTGAAATATACACTACTCATAAAGAGAAACACGATTGGCTTGGATGGGCTGCTGTTGACTCGAGAGACCCGCCTACGTCTGCCGCTGAATTTTTGACAAATACCGTTTTGTCGTTGATTCGAACGCTTGCGCACCGCTGTGATAGCAAGATGAATTCGTATCACCTGATCATTCCATGTACGCGTAAATAAGGCTCTGATCACATTCCAATCGATGTGCTCCGACAGTAGCGCCTGCTGGACCCACGCTGAATGCTGAGAGATAATCGGGTTTTACATTGGACGCACCGAACGAGTAGTCTAATCGTTTTACGCACTCTGCGCTAAAGCAATAGACAATCGTAAATGATCGGACGCGGCGACTGGCTCGGTCATCTCCAATCATTGCACTGACGCCTTCCACTGCAGAGGAACATACAACCGGTCGATTCTGCTAGCCGTCAATTTGGTTCATTTCGTAAAAAAGGTCGATTCGGATTGATCGTCGTCGTCCGTCGGAGTCGACAACATTATGGCGTCCTCGAGCCCTAGTGAAGTTATTTTAGAGACCAAACTACGCACTTTCTGGACGTTCAGTACGCGTGCTGCCGAAGCGACCGAGGTGGTAATTTTAAACGAAATAAAGGGAGCCCGCGAAGACAATTTTTCGTCTTGATCATGGCAATCCATGAAGAGAGATAAAAATTTAGCAGGACAATTTGACGCATGGATGTTTACTAGAAGAACGTCATCAAAAATCAACTTATATAACACGGTTTGTTCCTTGATTAGGGTGCCACATGTATGCATTGGCAGCCCGACGGAGTTCATGTAAGATAGATATACCCCGGTTTAGTCAGCACCGAGACTCCAGTATGAGAGGAGAGACCCGTAGTATACTGTGGCTGATCCCACTTTCTCTTCCTGTCATCGTGCAGCTCTATTTATTTCCACATGCTGTCCATGTAACGGGGCACACCCTTGCGTGAAGTTAACGCAAGGGTTTCGGTGCCCCGACAGACGTACACGTGGCAAGCGAGGAATCGTAGGTAGGGTAAAAGCAGAGCTGTTATATTAATATAATTAAGTCTTTAAACTACTGTCTCTCTGTTTGACTTAACTTAATTATACTAATATAACTGAGTGTATGGTGACGTCTCGTCACCACTCATTGCGCGCATCTTGCGGCGATTGGTGGGCTGATATCGTCAAGATATCAACCAATGAACAGACTCTTTGGTCGACCTTTCAATATCACCACGTTGGTGATATTGTTAAAAGAATATTCAACATAATATTCTTTATTGTCATTGTTTATGTAAAGTGACAATTCCATGTAACGGGCTGCCCCGTTACATCACCCCCCCTAACTGATAGTCACCGTGTGACTATCAAAAATATAGCGGCCGCCCGTTGGGCACCATTGGGACAGGGAGCACTTGTTGGGTCCGTTCCATTCACTTTCCGCTTGACCTCGCATAGTTAACATGTCAATGCAAGGTGACTCAAGACCCGCACAGCCCGGTGCTGTGCCAGCCTCTGCGGCAGACGATTCGTCGTCTGCTGCTCGTTCTCCACCTGCAGCAACAGGTGCTGCAGGTGCACGCGGTACCACACCTCGTGCGCATGATGACCCCGACGTAGAGGTAATCTACTCTGGCGAGCCAGACGTGTCTGACTCGGGCAATGTTCCAGAGGCGTCTCGCTCACCGGCGACGCCTCAGTATTCGCCAAGGCCACTGCCGAACGAACGGACTCGTGAGTTGCATCACAGTCTGTTCGGCAGTGATGATGAAGGTGACCAGAGTGGTGAGGAGTATTACTCCTTACCACCGCCGACTCGTGCTTCTTCGCACGAGCTTGATGACGATGGCGTGAGCCGTCGTCATTCTGGGAGCCGTGATACCTACAGAGATACCACTGTGAAGGGTGATGAGTCGAAGCCGTGGCGTCTGCCCGAACGGCTCATCAATAGCTTGTCTCACGAGACAAACCAACACCATCGAATACCTTTATTCGATGCGACCGAGCTTCACGGCTTGAGTTCCAGCGGGAAGAACTTTCGCGCTGAAGAGGATTTTTATCTCTATGTCTTTCTTAGACATCGATGGTACAACAGCAACCAAAAGCGTGACAAAGCATCGCTTTTGGCTGCGTGGAACGCGTTCGTCCAAAACGTAAAGAATTTTGGACGAGAAGGGTGGCTCAAGAAACTTGAGGCGACACGCCTCAGATTCGAAAGGCGAACGCCAACCGGTGCTAGGTACCGGTTGCACTGTTTGTCAAGTGAGTCTGGCATTCAATGACTCACTTAGGGTGATCCTTGTGCGAGCTGTGTCGACAAATCGCAACGTGCACATTGGAACGTGTATTCCCTAAGTTCGCCCTGGGGAAGGGCACACATCTCGGCTGAGATGCGTGACGCGATTGCAAACTTGCAATCCGTCTACAAGCGCCTAGGGCGCGTGTTTACCGATGGGCCACAGGACTCATCGGATGGGTCTCGTCATACTGGCGGACGAGACCTTCAACATCCATCAACAGCTGAGAGCGGGGGTCCCAGCTGTTCCAAGAGGGTGGATACCCCCGCCACTGGACGAGGTAGCTCGTCCTTGATCCTGAATCGTCACGTTGATTCAAGATACGCTCAACTAGAAAGCGTTGATCACCGTGAGCATCCACCAAAGGATGTGGTGGAGGAGGAAAGACCTCCTTCAGATGATTCGGCTCACCATCTCCACCCTTACGAGATGGATCGCGCAATCGATGAATTGCGCGATGACTTGAAGCACGAGCGCGACCGGCGCTACGCTTTGACTGATACCGTGCGGAAGAACCGCAAGGATCACGAGGCTGATCGGGCAAGGGATCGCGCCGATTATGCCACAGAGCAGCTTCAGGTCGAGCGGGATGTCCGCTCCCTATTCGGCGAGCTGGCGACAGCTCGCGGGGAGATATCTCGGTTGAGTTCCGAGGTATCTTATCTGCGCGACCAGACGGATCGTCTGGAGCGCGAACGCAAGAACTTGATGGATGTTCTTGAACGTGGGGGATATCTTCATCGGAAGAAGAAGGCTCGTACTGACAGTACGGCCTGAGCCTCCCCACGTAAAACGTAGGATGCGTGCGCATCCTACGTGGCAATTCGAGTGTGTATGCATTGCCCTTGCGATGCAACACTTGAAATGGCCCAATGTACTTCGGTAGTAGTTTACTACTGCCGACACTAGTGACTGTATGTCCAGGTAAGTTTACCGTAGACAGTAGTACTAGGTCGATAATTTTAAATGAAAGAACATTTACTCTTCCATTCTTGTCTGCGTTCCGTTTCTGACGGTCCACTGCATTTGCGATGGAGTCCTGAACGAAACGGACTACCGCCTCTCGAGTCAGCAGGAAGTTCTCTGCTGACTCTTTGTTTTGTCTTTCAGTGCGCTTCGTGCGCACTGCTAAGAGATTGTTCTCTTCTTCAGCGAGGTTGTCTTCTTCCTCGCTGGCATAATCGTTGACGATGCTGAATATACCAGCATCGTCATCATCATCCGAGTCAATAATAGCGTCATCGCTATTATTGAGGCGATCTTCTTCATCTATGTCGACTTGATCGACATCGGCATCATACGTGACGACGTTAGCGTCGACACGTGATGAGCAAGAGCCAAAACGGTTTTTGCTCGAGCGGGCCCCCCCCCCCTTATCCAAGAGTCACACTCTATAAGGGTGGGCACACGTGAATGGCATAGGCCATTCACGTAAAACGGTGTGTGCTGTGTGGAAGCATGCACCGAATTATTGATGGCGAATTCCACCATGGGTAGGAATTCGCTCCAACTCGGAAACGAGTGGACATATCCTCGAAGGATCTCTTAGAGGACACGATTCGCACGTTCCGTCTGACCATCTGTTTCTGGATGGTCAGAAGTGGACATCTTCAATCGTGTTCCGAGAGTACGGAACACGGTTTGCCAAAATGCCGCCGTGAACCGAGGGTCACGGTCGGATACGAGTTCACGGGGTAACCCGTGGAGTCTAAAGACCGTGTCGAGAAAGACACGAGCACAACCTTGAGCCTTGGTCGACTCAGGGACAGCAGCAAGATGGACCATCTTGCTGAATCGGTCAACAAAAACAAGAATACCATTATTCTTGTGAGCGTCTTCGGGAAAATCGAAGACGAAGTCCATTGAAACGGACTGCCAGCACTCTGTCGGAACAGGCAGAGGCTGCAATGGCGCACGGGATGAAGGACTAGGCTTCACCCGTTGACAAACCTCGCAAGCACGCATTTACTTGCGGACAAACTGATACTGGCGTGGCCAGTAAAAGTCACGACTTACCGTGAGGTGAGTCTTTTCTCTACCACGATGGTCGCCTGTTGGGGCATCGTGACACTCATACATGATGCGTAAACGCAAATCATGATGAGCGGGTACGACGACACGAGACGTGTCGTCGGCAACAGCTGTATAGTACAGCAATCCGTTGCGTGTACTATACCGATCCGACGAGGATCGGTACAAAGCCGGTAAATCCCTCATGGATTTACTGGATGGATTCACCAGATGATCCATCAATCGCAGAAGATCCTTATCTTCCGCGTATGCCTTTCGAACGTCGTCAAGTAAACTTGACGACGGGACACTGACTGAAAGTGTCGCAACAGTGGGCTTATCCTCACTGTTTAGTTGTGCGTCCGGCTCGAAATCGGGCCGGCGCGAAAGCGCATCAGCGACGACATTGATTCGTCCTGGTTTGTACTCCACGGAGAGGTTATACTCCGCGAAGAAATACAGCCACCTCGCCTTTCTTTGCAAGAGGTGTGGGCTGTTTACGGCCGTGCGTAATGGCGCATGGTCCGTATAGACGATGAACGGTCTATCTTCCAATAGATAGACCCGGAACTTAGACAGTGTATATTTCATGGCAAGGAGTTCCTTGTCATGCACTGGGTAATTACGCTCAGCTGCTTGCAGCTGACGCGACTGATAACAGATGACGCGCTCCGCGCCATCTGCATCGAACTGCATTAACGCACAGCCGATTGCGAAATCGCTGGCGTCACAGACCACATGAAATGGTCTGTCCTGATCTGCAATCGCCAAGATCGGCGATTACATCGAGCTTTGCTTGATACCTTCAAAGGAACGCTGGCACTCAGCGTTCCATGACCACTTGACATTTTTCTTGAGCAAGCAAGAAAGATGAACAGTCATCTCGGCGCAGTTCCTTGAGTATTTGTGTAAGTACGCCGCTAATCCGAGGAACTTCCTTAGTCCCTTGACATCGACTGGCACCGGCCAGTCGGTGATCGCCTTTATCTTTTCGGGATCAGGGCGTACGCCGTGTTTACCCACGATGAACCCAAGAAGTGGTATTTCGATGGCCGCGAATATACACTTATTGAGGTTGGCGTGCAACTTATGCTTGCGCATAAGTTGAAGAACCCGACGAAAGTGAGTCTGTGAACTTCAACGTCCGTCTTTCCGTCCATATCCCGGCTATGCAAGAACACATCGTCGAAGTAACTCGGTGCGAGACTTCGCACCGGTCTCAACAGATTTGTCACACATCTGTTGAATGTTGCAGGGGCATTGCTCAGCCCCTGTGGCATCACTAGCCACTCCCACAGCATCCCGCTAGGGGTACTCACTGCTGTGAACGTGATGTCCCGTTCACGCATGAGGATCTGATAGAATCCATCAATCAGATTCATGGACGAAAAGATGGTACTCTTTGACATACCATCTATGATTACGTCCTTCCTCGGTATCGGCGTCTGAGCCGGCACCGTTGCAGCATTCAATTTGTTGAATGCGTGCACTATCCGCCACCCTCCTGTGGCCTTTCGCACACAGAAGGTCAGAGAGCTGTGAGGGGATGTTGATTCCCTCACATGGCCCGCTGCTAAGCGATCGGCAAAGAACTTGTCGATCTCTAGTACTTGTTCACGAGGCAGTGGCCACTGCTTCATGACACAGTATTTCGAGCCCAATTTTAGATAAGTCTCGTGTCGAGTGCCTTTGTCCTTAGGCAACTCGCAAGGCACGGATTCAGGTAATACATCTTTGAATTCGATCAAATCCTTATACAAAGGATTTTCCTGAAGTGACTCCCAGGATTGAGACGTGTATCGCTCAATCCGAGTCTTCTCATCGAGGACACTTTCGTCCATCGATGAGCTGCTGAGAACCCGTTCGGTCTCAGCAAATACTGTTGCCGACCGAATGTCGGTCACATACTCGTCCTCTGTGACGAGTATGCAGATATGCTTGACTTTGCCACTACGCAGATCACGCAAGAACCGTTTCGGTTCTAGCGTTGGCAACTGAGTTATCTCCGAAGGTAACTTCGGAGGCACAATCAGATCAAGCGTATAAGCACCTACGCTTGATCCGTCATTAACCAAGACGTTCAACGTCTCGGTTTCTTCCTGGGAGCTTGCTTCCACAGGTTGCTGAGGGCCTGATCCTTCAGCAAGTGACTCTTGAGGAATTTCTTCCTCAAGTACGTGGGGACTTATTCCCTCGACGTCTTCCGACTGTGGCTGTGCAACCACAGTCAGGCACCAATCCTCTACGGTCGACTCTCCAGTCGACCTAGGATTTCCATGTTGCCCCTTGAAGGCAACATGTTTCTTTCTTCTAAGATGCTGCCCGCTAGGCATGCATTCATGTCCCGGTCTACTCGACTTATTCGAGTGGTGGATCTTCGGCGCAGCCTGTACTTCTGTACAGCCGCCGGGAGCTTGCTCCACAGCGTAGTGATCAACTACACTGTGATCTTGTGCAGTCGTGCTAACGACCGTACCGCAAGTGAGGCCATCGCACTCACTCGCGGTACATGCACACGCTTGTGAACACTCCAAGATGTTCATCAGATGGCCATCTGATGAACAAGCGGCAGGCATCTTGAAGGATCGATGCTGCCATCTCACCCTTGGCTCGTACCTTCTAAGCCAATTTAATCCTAGGATGACATCAAATTTGTCATCCAGATCCAGTACGATGAAGTCACCATCGTATACTGTTCGCCCTCTAACGTGTAGTGGATTCCTACTACACGTTTCTCAACGGTTATCGATGCGCCTGTTGCAAGGCGCACCGTCATCCTTGTGAGGGGTATGTCGCGCTCAACGAACTTGAGCCTACGACCCTCTAGTTACTGGCGACGAACGAAGTTGTTCGACGCCCCACAGTCTATTCGGGCACGAAGCGACAAGTCATTTGTCGCTTCCAACTTAAAGGTGATGAGCGAAACGTCATCACCAGGTGCAGAGACACACAATGATTGTGTATCTGGAGCAACTTTCGTCAAGAGATTTGCAAATTTTCTTGAGGTTGCTGGATCAGTCAGCGCTCCGCCCCTACTGACCCCGACCATTTTTTTATGGTCCGTCTCTCTGTCGCGGCTTCGCAACAGCGCTGGACCCACACCCATTGCCCTTTCTGGCAAAAGGTCGTCCATTTCGCTCAGTACTGTTTGGCACTGGGCGTGGAGCACTACACTCGTATGCGTAGTGCCCTAACTTCTGACAGCGATTGCACCTCTGCAATCGCTTGTTGTTTGAAGAGCGAGGTCTCTCGCTCTCAACATAGCAGAGGTCCATTGGTTCTGGACCTCCGATCTCTTGTCGTCTCGGTGGACGATAAGAGTTTGAGCTAGCATGAGCCTGTCTCATGCTAAAGTCTTCCTGTTCCGCGGCTGATATCGCATCTTTCAGCGTATTCAGCTCAAGGCGGAACAGGTGGCTCCTGACGGGCCCTTCTGCGAGCCCTTGCATGAACACCGTAATCAACGTGTGTTCATGGACTGAGTTAGCAGTTATACTACTCGCAAGGAGTCGTATCTGTTGTGCGTAAGCGTGCACATCACGCTTACCCTGCTTGAGTTTCAGGAGCTCTGAACGAGCCCTGAACTCAGCCCGTGGCGGCTCAAACGTTTGTCTGAGCCGGGACTTGAAGTCATCTAGCGACCTAAACACATTTGGGTCGCTACTCTCGAGTCCCAGGAACCAAGTTTTGGCACGCCCTGCCAAGTGGGTCTGAGCAAATGTGAGTTTCATTTGCTCATCTTCGACGCGACGAGCCCTTAGGGCTCTGTCGAGTACGACAAATCATAGTAACAGGGAATCCTCCGGGACTCCACTGTACTTGGAAATGTCAAATTTCATGACTTCGGAACGACGCGCATGCGCCGTCCCGCCCACAGCAGCATGGAATTGCTGCTGTCTCAACAGCTCTGTCTGTCGAGCACCGAGTTCTCTCAACTGCTCGGCCTGTTGAGAGCCTTGCTGGTGAAGCAAGGCTACTTTCTCCCTATCGGTGACAAGTTCATGTTGAATGAACTTGGCGATAGCGGCATGTTGTTGGTCTCTGTTGAGAGACTCCAACATGGCGCTAATGGCGAACTCGCCTACGGTAGAACTCTTCGTTCTACAGCACCCCATTCGATGTCACTCAAATGGGTAAACCCTTCACGCGTGGCGTGAAAGGTATCTTCTTCATCCAACATGTTCATGTTGGATGATGTGGTCCTTGGAAGGACTACAAAGTGCTACCAGGTGTAACGGGGCACACCCTTGCGTGAAGTTAACGCAAGGGTTTCGGTGCGCCCGACAGCCTACACGAGGAAAATGAGGAAGCGTAGATAAGGAAAAAGCAGAACTGTCATATTAATATAATTAAGTCTTTAACCACTGTCTCGCTGTTTGACTTAACTTAACTATACTAATATAACTGAGTGTATGGTGACGTCTCGTCACCACTCATTGCACGCGTCTTGCGGCGATTGATGGGTTGATACCATCAAGATATAAACCAATGAACAGACTCTTTGGTCGACCCATCAATATCACCACTTTGGTGATAATGTTTAAAGAATATTCAACATAATATTCTTTATTGTCATTGTTTATGTAAAGTGACAATTCCATGTAACGGGCTGCCCCGTTACAGTCCACGTGCATTTCTTGATAGCAACAAGAAATGGATCGCTGACCCGTAGGTAGTCGCTGCTAGGCCTTAAAATCAAGTAGTCTGCTCAGATGTATCAAGTTCCCGTACATTCTACGTGTCGACGCGGAAAATCCTTTTTTTTGAAAGGGACCGTATTGTCTTCTCTAGCAAGGAAAGTTTCAGCCCATTAAAGCTGATAGGAACATTCCATCCAGATCTGCATAAGGATGGGGCTGACAGAACGCAGGGTCCGGACGGTGAAGACCTCTGGCCTTAGTATCGAGGTGAGTGTGCACACTCAGCTGGGTAGGAGAATGTTCAAAGAGCTTGTCGAGTATGGGCCAGTCGCCCTGGGTGTCTATCTCATAAAACGCCGGACGATATTCCGCCAAAACTCTGAATTTCGCACAACGTTTGCGTAATTCGTCACGCAATGACGATATCTTTTGCGTCATACGTGCCTATCGCAGACTTGATCTCGGCATTGTACAGCGACAGACATAGGATGTGACGGGCCAACTTTTTTTATGATTTACATCATAACATCGCAGAAGAAAGTCCCTCCGTATCCGCTGGCCTTCGAGCGCCGCCGATCATACGAACTGTTGATAATTGGCGCGCTAGCGAGGCCCATGCTGGTTGCCGCGAATTGCGACGCTCCCAATCGTCAATATATCAACTAGTTGCCGGATCGGAAGACCGCTCGCGATGCGCGACGAGACGACCGTAAATAAATTTTCGACACCAGACCGCGGCTCACGCCACGAGGGTTTCGTGACTTAAAATCTAGAGAAGTTGACTTTTGTGGGGAAAGCGGCGAATATATAGCGAGTCGGCGCTGCGAATCCATTCCAACCACCTTGTTTCAGATAATGGTTTTATCCCCTACGGTTGGAAACCCATCAAATGCTATCCGTGGCCAATATGATGCAAGATCGCGTCACGTTTCCCTATAGGAATTAAATTCGTCGATCGTTAAGGTGCTGCACCTCTTGCTTTAACGTATCAACGGCTACTTTGCACTCGGATTACTCTTAGTGATTTTGTCGAGGTACGTTGACGGATAGAGACCTCGGTATGAACACTGTCCCACGACGTAGCCCCACATTTGGATAGGATCATAACTCGTAAACGAAATCCATCGAGAAGGCGTTTCAAGAAGCAAGGAAGGCGGAGCGCTGCCGCCGCCACCGTTCGCAAAATACTTACACACTGCACACCATACCCTGCAAAAGCCGGGCATCTGTTGCACAAATACGGTGGCAGAATGAACCTCTTTTAAGGCCGCCCAGGGGCGCCATCGGCTCATCACCGTATCCGGAATATGATAGTCAAAATGCAGCATCCGGGTGGCCGCCGGACCGAGCTGCATAGGGTCCGTCGACCCGAGGCGGAGCTGGGCAGTCGTAGACCAGGCGACGATTGTATTCGCTAAGAAATTAATCAGGGCGGGATAGCAAGACGACGCAGAGCACCGAAGTTTAAACTGAATGTCACGGCTCAATAATTTCGTAATGTCAGCGACGTCTAGTCGGGTAGACAATTCTCCCATGCCCCCCAGCGGGGCGGAGTGACGGCACCGACAATACCAGCCAACCCTTCGTCTTCGCCCTTCATCTCTATATCGCTAGTGTCATCTGGCGATATATAATACATTTTTTCACCGCTGCTGTCACCCGCAGAGACCTCATCTTCGGCTAGATCAGGATGCGAATATTGTACGTAGGGCGAATACTGGCGATTGTGTACTGGAGTATAAGAAAGATCTGTTTGACTCCCCCCTCTATTGGCCGTCGCAATCATCTCGACGCAATCAGAGAAACAGTCAAAATGAGCTGCTCACTCGTCTCAATCACCTTGTTATCCTTTGACATCGAGGAAGGCCTGTACATGCAGCAGTGTCAAGGAAGGTGATCCGTGAGTGGCTGTCCGATCCTCTAAGTGGCTCGCTGTAAAATATTAGCAGCTAGAACAAGCATGGAGATGCCTCCTCAGTTAAAGTGGCCAGCAGATGGTCCCCGATAGATGACAGAGGCAGCGTACTGCTCAAGAAAAGATTTAAATTGTTTGGTCGACTCTGTAACGGGGTTACACGTCGGCTGGTAGTCGATGATAGGTGTGGTGCACACAAGAGAGGGGGTACCCTATAAAGTAATTTTGGAACACAGTGAGTGTATTAATTGTTGAAGACTGATGTCTGTCATCAGTTGATTACGATATCTTTTGAGGTTATTTAGGGCAGGTTAAATACGTTGTTCTAAGGTGTTCTTTTAGGTTTAATAATGAAATAAAAATTCAGTTCCCCTTTTGATCACTGAAAGACACGTGCCTTACGAGGCGTCTTTAATAGGTAGGAGCTAGCAATACCTGTGAAGGTAGCTGCTCCTGAGCACTCTGTGCTGTGATTCTTTTGAATCGTTTGGTCCCTTAGGAACGGGGACCGTAAGCTCTCTGAGCTTGTTGACTCTCTGAGTCGGGTTCTCTGAACCAAAACCTTAGCTCTCTGAGCCGTTGACTCTCTGAGTCGGGTTCGTAGAACCAAAGTTGCTCGTAAGAGCGTTTAGTCTTCCTCTGACTATAGGAGCTGTGTAGCTCCGCTACAGACTCTACTGGAGACACGTCCATTCGCCCATTCCGGACAGTGACAAGAGTGTTCACACGCTCCACATGGTCAAATTGATCCGTCATGTATAATGACCCGTGTATTTAATTTGCGTTGCACACATGAGGCAGCGTAAAGCAGTGTCCTTTCCTCATGTATCAGGTCGTCATTTGCTAGAGCTTGGACTACCGAGAGCGCTGGAACATCCCCTGTTTCCGGCTTGTCTTCGGTCTTCGACTTAAACGCCTGCAAAGTCGATTCCTTCGTAATGGATGTTAACCTGTCCACCTCAGGCACCGCCGGAAGTTGTCACAATAGGGTGCCCACACCCGAGATCGATTGCCGTACTGCAGCACGTTTCCGTTGTGTAATAGCTACTAATTTAAGGTGTACTTGGCACCTGCGGTGGTCCCTTTACATAAAAAGAAGCTGCCTCCAGTTCCGTGGACTATCTCGATGTACGAGGTAGACATTCGCGGGGTAGACTACTCAACGCACCGCCGCGGGTCAAGACCCGCCTTGACCGAAACCTCTGGATCACAGATATTTTAGCAGGATCAGTGAGGACATCATACCGCCTGGACAAAGCAGCTGGACGAGTACAAACCTGTTAAACTGGTCCACGCAGGTGAAGACGACCACGTCGAGACACCGTGACCTAGAGAAATTTTCGGAGTCGGTTCGGGGACTGCATTAGAATTATCGGCGGGCCATGCGGGCGATGCTGAGCCGCCGCTGATACGCAAGCCGGCATCCCCCACACTGGTGAATAGATTGCTATCAAGACCCTGGCCCGGCCTGATGACGCGCACCGAAGGAGGCATAACCACCGAATCCGCCATTCTTTCGTTTTGTCCTGTTATCACAGCCGTTGGGACACCACCTCCTGTATGGCTGCAAATGTTCGAAACGCAACAGCGAAATCCTCGAGATACTAAACTTCCACTTTGGATGCAGTCACATATCCCGGACACTGTAACAGTTCAGCCGAGTAATCTCGCGCCGCAGGAACTGCTAAGGCCGTTTTAGGTCAGGTTGCCCAAGGACGACATTCGTTCCATACCAACCGACGCGGAGAAATTCAAGCCACTCAGTCAACCGTGTTGTTAATTATCATACCGTGAAGGTGCGGGAGGTAAGTGTGTATGCGTTCAAATTCTCCATCTCAATCTCCGCACAAATGTGATCCGTTAAAAATGCCCCGAGACGCCCGCTGTCCATATAACGGATGACTTTGTAGACCAAAACTACTCACTTTGTGTGCGGCGTCAGGCGAGAGCCGTCAACACTGACCTGCCGGTTCCACATCGATCCCTCTCCCGAAGCGTGTGGGTTGTGCAGTAGATATTTACGGATTCTTAATGGGACGATCGTGTGCTGGAATGTCTTCGCCGTCGCCCGGGTATGGAGATGAGGCGAATGGACCGGTTGTCGTGATTTTCGCTAATTGTCTTTACCTGACTAAGCATACGCTGAAGGTTCTCGAGGTTTATTTAGACCCTCGACAGTCAGCAACATGTCCTCTATCAACGAATGAGCGTGCTGGCGGATCGCTGGAATAGTTGCCGCTCCTACAAAAAAACGACAAATCGCCCTCCACCTAAATCGTAGTTTGAAAGCGCAAATGATCTGGATCATTAAATATAGTTCGAAAAAACGGCGGCATACCTCTGCAGACAATATCTCGCTACAACATCCCCTGAAGTATCTTCCACTCATCGTCTGTGTCCGCGCGAAGGCGTGGACCCGATCGATCCCGAACGAAATCTGCACATATTACCCGCATCCGGTCAATTAAAGCCGCCGAATACTCGGCTAAGTTAAATATGTACCTGTCGTCAGTTTCTGTCTGTACATCGGTCCCAGTAGCGCGATCGGTAGACCGTGCGGCTGTATGTTTTTTGCCCATTAGTTCAGCACAGGCTTCCGAACCAGCTTAATCTTGCTGGTTACGATCTCTAAAAAATTACGACCAAAAACGAGTCGAATTGTATAGATCGCGCCAGATTCTTCGAGCATACCTAGACCATTGGGTGTTAGTGCATCAATTGACGCTACTCATCCGCTTAAAACAAAACCAAGGAGCCAGGCTACCTCGTCTCCATTCTGCTTTGGGTACCGTTTATACGTCGGTGGCATCCGCTCTGGCGGTATGGTGAGTGCCGCCATTGCCGCAAACAAAGCCACAACCTTTGTTTTCCACGCCTTCCGTTGAGCCACCACTATAGAGGCACGAAGTTTAGCCGCCATTGCCGCAAAAAACTGCTCGTTACTAGTTATAGGAGGCCGGAGAACTACAGGACCACGCGGTCCAGCAGTTTCCTCGCTCCGCTCCGGTCCGCATGAAATTGACCACCCGAATCACCCGCCTCGTGTCGATTGCCTGGAGGGAAACATCCGAGATTCAGGCCCCGTCTCTTCACTGGACTCGTCCATCGGCCCGCCCCTTATTGATTCGGACTCCTCTCCGCCCATTGTCTCGACCTCAGCGGGATAAATGTCGCTCATTCCAAGTGGCAGAGCTTTCGGCCGGTCTGATTCCGCAGTGGCGACACCACTGCCCGGAAGTTCGTCTTTAATTTTGGGGCAGCGGCTGGAAGACCTCTGGTCCCCATCTCCGAAGCGCGGCTACAAGAGTTCTCCTCGATGCCCGCTGCACCTAGGGTCCGGGTCGCGGGTCTTGTAGCTCCGCCCCGCCCATAACCTTACGAGAGGGGATGTCCATTGAGTCTTAATAACCTCCTGCCTCGGCGTAAGACGCTTTCGCTAGTATGGGCTAAAAACAACTACCCCGGGACTCGGTTAAATTTCTGCTCCGTGCACGGCGATTCGACGAGTGAATTGAAAAATGAATGTACGTTAAAAAGGCCTCTACCTTTTCGGCTTTGCGAAGACCCGGTAATTTCTATCGATTTGACCAATATTCTGTTTCCTTGTTTATTTGGCCCTATGACCATCGAATATGTCGTGTTGTCGTTTGGAGTCGTGATGCCAATTTCAGCTCCAAAACGTTGTTATACATCGGCATAGTAGCTTTCAGATACCGAGAGCCGGTATACATGGGTAGTTTAGCTTCAGGTACCGAGAGACCGTAACATCAGGTGACATTTCTTGATTCAAAGACGTATTTTCTGAAAATCAATCTGTTTCGATTGGGACAGCAAACGTATTTTGGTAGTAGCAGAAAACAAAAAGTGCGTCACAAGATGGGATAATAAAATGCTCGAATAATCAGAAGAAAGCATAAAATGATACGAACAAACACATGCGCCACTGATGTATATTGCACGAGCGCATACACACATGCCTGCAATCGCACATACACGTCCATGTATATCGTTTTGCTTCCCTCTCTAACATCAAAAACATGAAATTCATATTGTAGCGGAGCTTCACAGCTCCTTTAGTCAAAGAAAGAGTAAACTCTTAAAGAGCAAATTTGGTTCAGAGAACCCAACTTAGAGAGTCAACAATCTCAGAGAGCCTACGACCTCTGTTCCAAGGGACCGAACGATTGAGATAATCACAGCACAGAGTAATCCAATAGTAGCTGAATTCACAAGGCGTATGATAGACTCTTAACGATATCAAGACACGTATTTTTGAGAGATAAAAAGGAAGACTAATCTTTATTTCTTCATTAATCGAAAGAAAACTTAACACGAACGTACTTAGTATAGACACTAATTTCGAGCTGCCACCGCAGGTGGTCAACCCACGCCTTCTAGCGCTAAAGAATATTGCACGTCTACCTTACAAGAAGGAATCCGCCGCCCAGCTTGTTCTCAAATCGCTCGAACCAACCGAGCCAGTGGGCCGTGCGAGAAGGGACGAAAGCCTGCCGACCTTCTAAAGCCTCGACGAGGCAGGCTTCCAAGCCACGTTTGCATTTAATCCAGCAAGCCTTGACGCCAGGCTATATAACTAGCCTTCGTGGCCGCCGACGAGTAGTCCAGGACGGCCGGAGGGGTTGCAAAAATGATATAATAATCTGTTGCAGTGGGGGGAAAGACGACAAGAGGGACCTCGTCTCGAGCAGCAGCAGATGAAGAGACGACCGACGGGGACAGCATGTACATGATGCGGAGCAAACAGGCGAGGAGCGCATCGTATACTGCCTCAACACTGCGACTGGAAGGAGTGATGGTAAATGCAGTGGGGACCGGCCTGTTTCGTCAAGCGGAGGGTCGGGCTTAGGTGATTACATCGGTAAAAGGCCACGACTTCGAGAAGCTCATTTCAGAAGTATAAGGTTAGGCATTACGCGATTTCCGAGTGAATGACATGCGCGTACTCGCTGTAAAGCTGAGAAAGTACAGGCAGCGGCTGTGGTAAAGCGCTGTTTTAGAAATAATAAACCAGGAGGAGGCCAATAGGAGATGTAAGTAGCCTACTATCACCTAGAGTCTTTCACGGTGAATCTAAGGCCTTCAAGGTGGACCCTGAGCCCTCTAGGTCAAGATGTTCCTGACTAGTCACATCGATACTTGGTCATAAGGCATGTGTCGAGTAAAAAAGTTAAAGGATTGGACAATACTAAATATACTATTTGATTTGCGATCTTCTTGCAACAACTCTGTCGTGATAAAGGAACTTTGTATGTCTTTCCGCCTGTTCCGTAGAAAGAATATATATGGTCCCTCGTTCAATTCAATGGCGTAGCAAGACCAAGTTAAAGCAGATCCCCAGGAAGTATTTTACCTGTGGTTTCATCGACTAGCATTCCCCTTCCAGGTCTGATATTGGAATCGGCCTCCCGGCCTTGTCGTCAGGGAGATGAGCAAAGGCCGAGTGATTTCCACCCCTGTAAAAACAAAGAAATGCCCAGGAGCGACAAGTTTCCTAAATATTGTAGTAACAAGTCCACTCTCGACCGAGTCGATCGAGTAACCGCCTACTGATCCACCGCGTCAAGCGTATCCACTTGGTACCCCCAATTGTAACTTGATCAAGATCGAATTGTATATACCCACCATGTCTACTGAAGTGTGTACCCCAGCTATCCTCCGGGTAAACAAGGCCAGATATGGTCCATAAGCGGCGTCGGAATACCTCTCCATAAGTAGGCAGTCCAAGACAGTGAGTTGTCTAAGTTCCACCACTCAGCTTATAAATCTTAATTCATTATATATCGCCCCTCCAAGATGGATCATAATGGAAGGTGGGCCGGATAAAAATTAGCTTCTTGAGTAGTTTTCTACAAAATCGGTTGTGTAATCGCGTCACCTTCAGACATGTTGAGAATGAGTCACTTTCGTTGCCTAAGTGAGTTCTTCCTTCTTCAGCAAGCGTCACACTCTAGTAGAGTGGGCATTCATTGATGGTGTAATCCATTCACGTGGACTGGTGTATGCGCGGTATATGCATGTATTAACTTAATGGTAGGGCCTCGACCATCGATAACAAAATATCTCCAACACGTGACTGAGTGTATATGCCTCGAAGAATATCTGCGAGGACACTGTTCGCACGCTCTGTCTAGCCATCTGTTTTCGAATGACCAAAAAATACATCTTCCACCGTGTATTGAGAAAACATAACACAAATTGCCAAACCTTATCCGTGATAGAGGGTGTCAGAGACGAGATCATTAAGTAAGTCATTACTAAGAAATAAAGTGTCGACGAAAGAAAGAGACCAATATTCGGCTGTGACTAACTCCAAGACATAACAAGACGCATTATCTCGCTAAATCGGCTAATGAAACAAAAATAGCCGCATTCTTACGATTTTGGATAAAATTCTTCAAATTAGAAGTACATTGAAACGGACATCGAGCACTCTGCTAGCACCGGTAGACGCTGCAATGACGCACGGTGTAAAAAATAGACTTTATCCGTTTACACACCGCACAAAACGAAGTGCACATGCACACAATCAATACTCGCGGGGCCAGTAAAAGTCGCGACTTACCGTTAGAGCAGTCTTGTCACGGCCAAGATGCCCAATTATTGGTGCATCTTGATACTAATGCATGATACGTGAGTGTATATTAATATGAGAAGGTATGATGAAACGTGATGTGTTTTCGGAAACATCTGCGCAATACAGCAGTTCATCGCGAGTTGTTTGCAGATCCGATAAAGGCCGGTACGTCGCTGGCAAAATTTTAAAGCTGTCGGAATGGATTGTAATATAATACATGAGACGCAAAATTGATGTGCCTATATCGTTCGAATTCTTGAGTCATCGAGCAAGCTCGAAGAAGGGACGCTGCTAGTTAGCATGACATCAGTGAAATTATGCTCGATATTGGATGACACCACCGGATCTGAGTCAGGCCGGTTTGATATAGCATCAGCGACGCCGTTCAGCCGTTCTATATTGTATCAAATAAAGAAGATATACTTCGCAAAGAACGACATCCACCTCGCCATTCTTAGCGATTGAATGGGACTGTAAACAGCCGTGCGTACGAACGAATCTTTCGTGTACACAACGATCAGTCTATTTCCTCAGAGACGGACGCAAAGCTTGGCTAGTGCATACTTCGTGGCATATATTTTATCGACATGCACTACATAGTTGCGCTCAGATGGTTGTAGATGACGCGACTGATAGCAAGTAACTCGTTTGAAATCTCGCACCGATCTCAACAGATTTGTTATACATCCGTTGAACGCTATAGGGTCGTTCTATAGCCCCTGTGGAATGACCAGCAACTCACATAGTATACCGCTGGGCTTGCTTACTGATGTTACGAGATGTGTTTTTTCACGCATCAGGATCAGATAGAATTCGTTCATCCAGCGTACAGACGAAATTTTTTGTATTCTTTGACATATCAGCATCATGTATATAAGCTTTCTTCCTCGATGTCATCGTTTGAGCCGGTAATGTGTCAGCATACAACTTAATAGATATACGCACTATCTGCAATTCTCCTGTGGTATTTCGCTCAGGGAAGGGAGGAGAATAATGCGGGGAAGTTGATTTCTCAAATGACCCGCTGCTCAACGATCGGCAACGATCTTGTCGATCGCTAGTACCTGTTCACGAGGATGTGGCTACTGCTTAATGATACAATACTTTGAACCTGATATTGGTTCAATCTTGGGATGAGTTCCTTTATCGTTTGGATAATCGCACTGCAAGGATGCAGTATATAATCCGTGACTTCGATCAAATATTTTTGCAAGAAATGTTCTTTTGACGACTCCCAGGATTGAGACGTTCATCGTTCGATCCGAGTCTTCTCAGCGAGGACACTTTTGTTCATCGATGAGCTGCTGAAAACGCATTCGTCCTCAGCGAAAATTACCGCCAGCTATGTATCGGTGACGCTATCTTCCTCTGCGACAAGTAAGCAGATTGTTTAACTTCTCCACTCCGTAGACCTCGTAAGAATTCTATAGGCTTGAGAATTGGAAATTGTGGTTACCCCGAAGTTAACTTCAGAGGAACTAACAAAGCGTTCAAGCGCCGACAAGTATTCTGTCGTTCACCAAGACTATCAGTGCCTCGGTTTCTTTCTGGGAACTTGTCTCTATATGTCCCTAAGGATATTTTACCTCAGTAAGCCTATCTTGAGGGTATTGGTCCTAAAGTACGTGGGGACCTATTCTCTCGACGTCTTCAGACAGTGGCAGCGCTACCACAGTTCGGTCTTCAACGGTCGACTGTTCGGTATACTCTTAATCACTATTTTGTCTCTCATCGACAACTAATTTAGACGCCTTGGATGTTTCCTTTCAAATAAACATCCATGTTCTTATACACTCGACGTATACGGGTGGTAAACATTCGACACTGCCTGTGTTTCAAGACAGTTACCGACCGCTTGCTCCAAATCGTAGTGTTTACAATACACTGAGCTTTTGTGCAGTCGTACTAACGACCAAACCACGAGCGAGGTCACCCTCTCACTTGTAGAGCATTAATACGCTTGTGAGCGCTCCAAGACGTTTATCAGATGGACCTCTGATGAACAAGCAACATGCATCTTCACGGATTGATCCTGCAAGATAACTCTTGGCTCGTACCAATGATCCATGGTCGACCAAGGATGACATCAAATTTTCACCCAAGTCCAGTACGCTAGATTTATCATTGTACTGCTCATCTTATGATTTGTAGTGAGTTCCCACTACACGTCTTCTCATTGCTATAGATGCGCCTGTTTCAAAGCGCACCGTAATGCTCGTAGGAGGGGTGTAGCACTGAACGAGCTTGAGCCTACAATCCTCTATCGACTGGCCTGGCGTCCTATAAAGTTGTCTGAGGCCCCACTGTCGAATGGAACACGAAGTGCTAAATCTTGAATCACTTCGATATTCAATGTGATAAGAGTAACACATTACTAGGGGTAGTACCACACAATGAATGTGCTTTAGATGCAACATCAATCAAGATATTTACAAAATTTATTATCATAGATGGATCATCAGGGATATCCTCTTCTACTGGCACCGACCGTTTTTTTGACAGCAAGCCTCATTAAAATGTGGTGAAGTGATTTTGAAGAGTAGTAGACCATGAGGTCGGCACGGTGAAGGGACAAGAGTCAAGCTCAGGGAAGAGGGTGTCCGAAGGAGAAAAAAATTCGATAGTTGTTGAGCCGTCGTGATATATGGTACCGAAGGATCAATTAAGAGGAAGTCCGTTGCGAAATTACCGATTAAGATGTACTGACACAAGACGACCGCGGCTTATCACTGGTAGACCAGGTCCATCAGCGTTATGCCTGGTCCCCTACCGGTATACCTGGGTACCTCATTAGTACACCCGCTCCCTCACCGGTAGATAATGGCATCTTCTTATTCGGTCCGGTCTCGCATTGGTAGGTCCGGTCGCTTAGTGGTATACCCGGTCCCTCACCGGCTAGCCTGGTTCTATCATGGTAGACCTGGTCCCTTCTCGGTGGACTCGGGTCCCTCACAGGTGGACTAGAGTCCCTTGCTGGTAGACCCGGTCCCTCAAGGTCCGGCTACTCTTGACCAGTTTCGTGAAGAGTCAGTGCACCGGGCAAAAATAGAGTAAATAATTTTGAGGATAGGACGATATTGAGTAATTCTAATTTGAGATCTACGTGGCACGTCGTTGTCGTGCTTAAAGAGATAAATGGTAAAGTCTGCCGTCCTGTTCTGAAGTTGGTATACACTTTGGCCCCCCGTTGTAGACAGATCCGTGGCGAGATCAAGTTCAAGTAGTACTCCAGGAATTATATTACCTCTGGGTTCGTCGAGTAGCAACTCCGCTCTATATCCGCAATCGGAATCGGCCTCCCAACCTAGCGGTTAAGAAGCACGGTATAGGCTAGGAGGTTAGCCCCCTGTGATTGCACGAACGCCATGGCGACAAGCTACCTGAAGAATTTGATCATTGGTTCACTCTCGATCGAGTCGATCGAGTGGGCACCTACTGGCTCACCGAGTAAATCATATCCACTCGGTTCCCAAGCCTACCTCTACCAAGGAGAACCCATCTGTGTCTCTACCCGAGTCTACCGAAGCGTAAAACCCGCCAGCCGACGGGTACACATGATTCAAGGTCCTTGAGGGGCATCGAGGTACCCCCTGTCAGTCGCAGTCTTGCACAGTGAGTGTTTTGGGGGCTCATCAGGAAGTATTGAGACCCCACCTTACCACATATTCGATTTTGCAGCAACGTCGGAACCGCGTATTGGTGCATTTTTGGCCAACAGACGGTCGATAAGTACTTTAATATGTACACCTGGGTTTGAGGGACTACGCTCAAAGGCCTAGTGTTCTACTGTTTGACTAAAATTGCATTTCGAATCGTTTGTACCCTCGGGAGCGGGTACGCTGCCCTCCACGAAACAGATGTTCGTAGGATGTCCGGTTTGCTATCTTCTCGAAGGACGTCAGATAGACGAAGTAGTTTGACCTTGGAATAAACTTGATGCATCCTGCTCCGCAGCGAAGATCTCTTGATCTAGTAATTTCGATGTCAGGCAAACAGATGGGTCATGACGGTACCCTCCGTGATACCTCGGATACACACATTAATGTTCGTGTGCTCACCTATCAGACTGGCGGTAATGAAATTTAAAAACATCGGATCTTCTGCGCGCAAGCATGCACAATGGATTGCCCTTTGAGTTCTAGAAACTCAGCACGAGACCGGAATTCGGCTCGTAGCGGCTCGAACATTTGTCGTAGCCGGGACTTGAAAGATTTCTACAACCCAAAAAATATATACATCGTGGAACGTAAGCTCAATTCTTGTCATGTTCAAAACAATTGGACTGTAAAAATGCAACTTGCATCTCATTGTCGAAGATGCGACCAGCTCGTATAGAGTCGTCCAATTCGACGAGCCATTATAACAGGAAGTCTTCCTCTACTCTTCTATAGTTATGGCTGTATCAACATATCTTCAAGGTCTCGGGACGACGCGTGTATGTGGACCCGCCCATAACAGCATCAAATTGATGCCGTCTCAACAGATCGACATGTTGATCACCGGGTCCTCCTAACTTTGTGGTTAAGTGATCACGAGATTTGACCGTGGCGTTGGGACGCAGGATCTTATCAGACGAATGAGTGACAGAAAATGACTGTTGAAGTTATTCGGATGGTACTACCTAACGGTCGAGAAGGAGTATAGTCGAGGATCGATAATTGGTCGATCGCGATTCGCGATCAAGGGCTTGAATCACCAAATTACAAGGGCTTGGATCGCCAAATTACAAGGACCGGATCGTACAACGGGTGAGCATCAACCAGAGTACTGGATCGCTAACGGCAATGGAAGATAGGTGAATATGGAAATAAGCTGGAGGAGCGGATCGCCAAAATCATCAAACATGGGAGGTCTCAAAATTGACTGCGACCCGACGGTCGATGCTCGATCAGAGGCTCGAAAGATTGATCACAACCCACCCTGGGCGTGTTATGCTTGATTGTGTCGACACATACTTGCGTGGAAACATAATTGGTGAGGAGCATATACCGCGATCCACTACCCCGCGATCCACTGCACCGCGATACGCTGCATTGCGATCCGCGTCATCGCGATCCCACTATGGAGCGATCCATTAGGGAGTGGGTCGAGGTGGATCACATACCGCGATCCACTGCACCGCGATCCGCTACAAAGTGTATGCTGTAGACCACATGAGGTAAGAGATGAATACATAGACAGGCGATACGCAACAGTGATCTAGCGAACAGATAGGCATAGTCATAGGTTTTGGATTTGGTTGGTTGGCATTTGAACAGGAATGAGTTTGCAACGAAAGACACGCGTCTACTTCTCCCGGGCAGGATCTTTGGCCTCCCGTTGAATAGAGAGTCACCCAAGTTTCAGCGAACTTCGCCCTTGGATTGTTTGGCCAGGCGAAACGTCAATTCTCACCCCCCCATCAACCGCGATAGGACGCAGTGAACCTTACGGTTCAGATTCAAGATCACGAGACTGCTTAAGCGGTCAGAAGGCTCGCGTATCAAGCATCACCCCTGGCAAAGGCGAATCTAAGAGAGCGTCCAAGTTACAAGCGATCGAGTGAAGAACTTTCACGCGATCCGCACCTACGTTTGACCGGGTGAAGCATTTCCACTCGATCAACACTTCTATCTAAGACGGTCAAGTTCAGCTTCAGCTCAAGTCCACCAAGAAGAGCGCAACCCGCCCCACCGACGGGTACACAAGGTGAGCTAGAACATACAAAACACGGAATCGGGGTACCCCCCCCGTTAGTCGGTCGTCCTGGCGCCAGTGCAGAGTCAGGATCACAAGAAAATTGTGATTACCACTCCACCACAACTTTTAGGCCTGTTGAGAGCCTTGCTGGTGAAGCAAAGATACCTTTCACTAGCGAAAAGTTCATTTAAGATGAACTTGGATATAGCGGCATGTTGTTGGTCTCTGTCAAGAGCCTCCGACATGGCACTAACGTCATTTGCCAAAAGAAGGACTCATTTGCTCTACCGCACTCCATTCGATGTCACTTGAATGGTAAAAGCCTTCACGCGTCTTGTGGAAGCTTGTCTCAACGCCCAACCTGTTCAGGCCGGATGAGGTGATCGTGGTCGTTTAGCAGCCACTTTGTGCTACCAGGTGTGACGGGGACGCATCTTACCAGTTTGCTGGTAATTCCTTGTATATAATATAATATGAGGGTGCGTGATATTGTATCTCAACTACACGCGCGCGTTGAGGAAGCGCGAGAGAGAGTTGAGCAAAGGATGCTTATGAAAATGGTGAAAGTAGATTTGTATCCGATACGATCAGTTTCGTTTAATCAATCTTCTTTGTCTTACCTGAAATATATCAAACTACAATCTACGATTCAATTTTCTCAATCCCACCCATTGCGCGCATCTAGAAGCGATTGATGGTTGATTTGGCAGAAATCATGGCCCACATATCAATCAACAAGTGGAGCATCCATAAAGATTTCCTCCAAGGTAATATTTTATCCATATTTCCTTAGCGACGCAATATTGATTCATATTGTCAATTAAGATAATCTTCGCATTGATCGGTTTTACTATCAATAGAATAAAAAGGGGTCACTTCGTTTTATGACCTGCTGCTAAGACCGATACAACGTTCGCTTTCGTCCCATGACGAGTGTCGCGAGTCGCAGCAGCGGCGCGAAGAGCGCACATGGCTCGACCACGTCATGGAAAGAGCACGTTCTCGACAATGTTACGGTACCGGCTGAAGACGTGGGCGACGCCATCACGTGTCTGCTGCACACGGTGCTGTTTACGAGAGCCCCGGGGCCTGTCCGCCCCAGCGAAGCCTCGTGTCAAGCGTTTCCAAACATCACGTACGCGCTGTGCGCAGTGGGAGACGTGAGTCGCAAAGTGGACCACGCGGTGCGCAGCTTTGAGGAGTTGGTGGTCGGTGGAGAAAGTCTGGCCGCCGTTGGTGGTAGTAGGTCTTTGACGGGAACTCTCGGGGGCGCTCTGGTGACCTCAAACGGACAGCCATTGCTGAACTCGGCCGGTGCCAGCAGCACCGTCCGCGGTGGCCATCGCGGGTACGTCGTCGTCACGTTCTTCGAGCGGACAGTGAAGAAAGCGCTGTTTGGACTCATGTCAAACGAGGAGAAGACCGTGTTTGAGAAGTGGATCGTGCCCGTGACGGTCGCATCGTTATCAGCAGCGTCACAAGGTGAGACGATCACATGCGGTGTTCAGTGTACGAAAAAGAGCAAGCACTGTTGACTCTTGCTTCGGTGTGTAGAGGAAAAAGAGACATGTGCGGGCGAGACGGAAGCAGCGCTACAAAATGCACTGTTGCATATTTTGACGGCAGTACAGAGCATTGAGCACATTCCGAAGGCGATGTATGACTTTGACATCATGACATGCACTAGTTTGGACTCGGCTCGAGATGGCAGCATCTATGGTGCAGGGCTAGGGAGCTCTAGTGTGGGCCTCATGGCGTAGCTGACGGATGATGGATCTGCTGTCCGATGGAAATCTGTGATTGATGTTCTGCATTCATCGCACTACTTTCCGGCGGCATTCGTTTGTGCTCCAGTATCGGTGTGCAATTCGTGCCGAGACACCACAGTCCGTCGTTGAAGTGCAGCGTTTAGCTCGACGAAAAGTAGTGTTGTAGGGGGTGAGCGAAAGCTACTGAAATGTCTATGGTGACTCGCATGCTGTAGTTGGAAACCCCGATGTCGTAGAAGTCTTCGGCTTGGACGTGGGGGTCCTCAGGTACCAATAAGACCATGAATGATCTGAGCTTGAGCGATGGTTGGGACGCAACGCTGTACGAAAGCTACACAGCCATGCGCCTTATCATCGCGTTGCAGAAATCTTCGCTTTGTCCGCCATTTATGTCTCGCGCATCAAGCGAAGGCGAGGCTCAGACTTTGTCGTCTACGTCAGCTGTTGTGACAAAAAACTCGTCAAACCAACACGGGTCCGATCAGATCATATCTGTGTTGAGATCCATCGGTGTCAGTCTTGCTCTCCTTATACACCCTCGGGTCATTGTGCTGTGACCGTTTACAGCTTCTCCGTCAGTGCAACTCAATGAACACGATAGTTTCACAACAGTTTCACTCGTTGACGAATTCGTTTCGATGCTTGCACCGCTCTCATACAGTATCGCCTTCGCAATACATTCAGTCATTATTGAGCGGAAGGATTATATTCCTATCGTCACCATTATCAAGCGTTGGTCTGCTGAACTTCGAGACTACACAGGCTGCGTTGATGCCAAGCTCTGTACAGAGAACTCAGAATTGCTTGAGGTCATTCATGCTACGGACAAGCTCACTTTGCTGAATGAACAATGTGTCAGCCAAGCGATTCTTTCTTTAGCTAGCGAAGCACAAAAGTGTGTTGAATTCGCTCTTGTGGGCAACGAATGCTGTTTTTAGATTTCAAAACGTCTGTAGCCTTTACGTCGCTTACACTCAGCGCTGAGTAACCATTTCTCGAAGGGCTCACATGCTACAAGATGCGTTGAGTTGATGCACAAAGACATGCGCCTTGATTTGGGTCCAAAGTGAACGTCAACGCCGTCGCAACGGGAGATTCGAGCACCAAAAGAGGTCTTGCTACCCCATGTCGATAACTCAAAGTGATCGTCGCAACTATCTACGTGTCTCAAGCTTCAATTCTATCGAGCACATGATCGCTTCCGATGATGGCGTCACGAGCCGAAGACTTTGTACGCACTGGTCAAGATGTGCTTGATAGCTATCAGACCAATCAACGGTCTGCGCTTCGTCCATTGATGGGCAAGTCGCTGCAGCTAGCTGGCAAGATACAGACCGGGGCTTGATGTTTTGGGCTTGCACACGTGAGCGATAATATGTGGAGAGCATGACGTTACCGAGATGAGCTCTAGGATTGCATCTCGTTTCCTGAAGTATGTCGAGACACTGCTCGTAGACTTCAAAGTACCGGACAGCGTTGTCACTTCAGGATAAACTCAAGCTCAGTGAATTTCGAAACCTTAGTCGAAACTCGAAAAGTACATTCGTAGTGCGAGTGTAACGGGGCAGCCCGTTACATGGAATTGTCACTTTACATAAAAAATGCCAATAAAGAATATTAAGTTGAATATTCTTTTAACAATATCACCAAAGTGGTGATATTGAAGGGTCGACCAAAGGGTCTGCTCATTGGTTGATATCTTGACGATATCAACCCACCACACGCCGCAGGACGCGCGCTATGAGTGGTGACGAGACTTCACCATACACTCAGTTAGATTAACATAATTTAGTCAGGTTAACCAAAGAGACAGTAACAAAAGACTTGATTATATTAATACAACAGTTTTACTTTTCCCTTATCTACGCATCCTCGTTTGCCTTGTGTACGTCTGTCGGCCTACCAAAACCCTTGCGTTAAGGTCACGCAAGGGTGTTGTCCGTTACAGCGAGATACGAATACGAAGCGAGCTCCTGCCATTTGTGAAAGCTGCAATAACATTATAACGGACTACAACAACTTTGTAAACGTGAATGCGTCACAAGATTGCTGTTGTCCGCTCAGATATCGACGGGATCGTTGCACGGAAACATGCGGTCCAAGCCCAAATTTTGCAATGCAATGCATTAATTGTAATTGTGTTATTCACAATTTGCCTAACTCGAATCAGCAAAAGCCATCATTACAATCACCCGATCCTCGATTCTGCTTCGCAGAGGTGCAGAATAAAAATAGCGCCGCCTTTGAACCGTTGCCATGCGAGTCATGGTTGCGGCAGTTGGGCCAGCACAACGCCGACGCAAGGTAAGCTGCGCAAATGAGTTCACTGCAGAGCGATTCGTCAACGAACAAGACGTCGATCTGTGCTGCTCGATGTAACGTTATGCTGTCTGCGCGATCAACGATGCGAGGTGAGAATATACAGCATGGTGTTGACTGGAAGACAAAGAGTAGCGACCGCCAATCACAGTCCTAGGCTGAGACGCCGGTCACTGCGCTTACAATCCACCATATCATGGGAGGGGCGAAGCCCCTGTTTTGTATGCCATCAGAGGGACACACGTAATCGAGAATAACAGTCTGATTCAACAACTGTTTGCACGGCGTACATACCTCGTCTTCTCGACCGATAAAATTTGGGCACATGTGACCATGCTGTGGTGAACAGTGTCTGCTATCCTGTTGCGATACTGTGAAAAGCTACTCGTGTAATGGGGTGAGCCCGTTACATAATAATTCATTTTTTTGTATCCTTGTTTTTAGCATTATCTATTTTAGATAATTTTCAATTGACATTACTCGTAAGGATTAAGGTTGAAGGAACATTACCCCCGAGGCTAACATTTCATTTATGGGTTGCTCCACCTGATGGTTGTTGTACTCGGTACATCAACCAGACTAACTACCAATCGCTGCTGGACGCGCGCAATGGGTGGTGAGAAAGAAACCCACATAGCAGAAGGTAGTTTAATATAGTTAGCTCAAGACTAAAGATAGTTTATTAATAAACATAACTATATAAAATTCAATTCTACTATTCTTCCCTTCGACAGAACTTTCGAGTTCTGTCAACTTCGCTGCGCTTCCTCACTCCACGCGTACGTGACGTCGGGTGCACACAACATTGTGTCGAATTGACACAAGGCGTGCCCCGTTACAACGTGAGGAAGAGCGAGTCACTATGGTGGGCTTTGTCATTGTCACGTTTTGTCTTGGTGCTGCAGGATCGAGCATACGACGACTAACGTTACTTCTGTTGGGGTTACAGCGCGAGGCGCTGAGTAACTTGCCACAAATTATTTAGCCTGTATATAGATGTTCAGTACAAGGCCGAGTAGAGACAGTAAAGCTTTCGGGCACAGGTTGTATGCGCTGGATCTGTGCATCCGTGTGAAGACCACCTGCGGTAGCGCCAAGAAGTTTCTGTCGTAAGTCCTGTGTCATGTTTGCTTTGCTGTGTTGTTATTCGTCGTCTTATGATGTCAATATTCGTACCATGAGCATCATTTACATCACTGTAAAGTGACACTTTGACACTGTGCTGTCTCAGCCTACAGTACGTGCACTCACTCAACTGACTTCATCAAGCATTACCGCCAAGGCGAAAGCTCCCAATTTATACAGTACAAAACCATAAAAGTCTGGATCATAGCGATGAAAAAATCGTAGTCGTACAATGAAGAGGTGAGCAAAGCAGTCACATTGACGCCTCTACGCACCTATCACTTGATTCATCATGACTGTAGACGGTACAGAAGGTACAGACGACATAGACTTTAATTACTGATATTATATAGGGAAGCAAAACGATATACATGGACGTGTATGTGCGATTGCAGGCATGTGTGTATGCGCTCGTGCAATATACATCAGTGGCGCATGTGTTTGTTCGTATCATTTTATGCTTTCTTCTGATTATTCGAGCATTTTATTATCCCATCTTGTGACGCACTTTTTGTTTTCTGCTACTACCAAAATACGTTTGCTGTCCCAATCGAAACAGATTGATTTTCAGAAAATACGTCTTTGAATCAAGAAATGTCACCTGATGTTACGGTCTCTCGGTACCTGAGGCTAAACTACCCATGTATACCGGCTCTCGGTATCTGAAAGCTACTATGCCGATGTATAACAACGTTTTGGAGCTGAAATTGGCATCACGACTCCAAACGACAACACGACATATTCGATGGTCATAGGGCCAAATAAACAACGAAGCACTTTATAGTCTGCGTTGTTTTGGGCGGGGAGTAATAATAAACACGAACTGGCGTCAGCCAGCATCTATCAAACGACGGCAACCGAGCCACCACCAGCCCCCTCCCCCGGGATAGGGAATAAGAGGATGAGCCTCTTTCAGCAGCATCGCTGGGGATCCGCGTTCAGGAGTCACGAACGTTTAAAAATTTCTTTTTATCACACGGTGTAGTGAACGAACCGCAGCCGTCCGGTTACCTCGCAGATCCCATATCTTAGGAAGTAGCTGATGGCGGCGATTATGTCAGCCTTCTAGAGAGCGTCACGTCACCGGGATCTGGGTTGGACAGCAAAACAATCGACGTTTTACGCCCAGCTCCAGCCGTATCGGAAGAGGCTCTGCCTAACACCGAAGGTACGCCGTCCCAATATTGATAAGATTAGTGAGGTATTTTCTGGAACGCAAACGACCCACTATATCCGGTATATTTTCTAACCATGGCTTTTGAGCGGTAGTGGCAGATTTTTAGCTACTGTGGTAATTGTACTGCAATTATTACCCTCAGGGATTTTGGTACACATTGAGGGGATTGAACCTGCAGTCATCATTTTAAAGATTAGCCTAACGCACCACTTCCCCTAAAGAATCACTAATGGGTGCCGCCCCAGGTGAGCACGGTACAGTCACCGGTCCCTAGCGACTATGTGCGTCCGAGCGTGAAGACGTCCACGGAAGCCCTTACCCCAGACGGACCCTAGGGACATGTTTGAGGCCGTATAGAAGTCGATGAGGACGTCTGCCGGACCTGGTCACTTAGAGGTATAGCACCAGACCATTCAAGAGCTGCTCGATGTCGAATACGCTCGAGTTCTTATTCGCTCGGAGGCCCTCCCAGGATAGCGTAAACGCTTCAGAAGCTCAAGGGCCCTGATCAGGACAGTTTACCTGGTTTTTTCGGCAGTTTTTTGTTGTCAGCTCTGGTACATTTACTGATTGGAAACGACTCGCTACGAAGTTTGATACGGGCATCTTGCTGACACGGTGGGTCTTTAAAGATATCATCAATAAAGTGGCCAGTCTTTATTAGTGGGCCACGGCGCCGTTTCCCGATCAGTGGGCACGGGTAGTGCGCCACGGGGCGACAAACGTTACGGAAGGCTTGGTGGGGTCCCCTGCTCTGGTGTAAAAGGAGTTTTTTTTGACCCAGCCCAATTTTCGGTGAATGCGGGCTCTAAACTCACGCCTTTATGTACCGCACGGCTCGGACCCGTCCGTGCATACCGATTACGGGTGGGCACGGATAATGAATGGCGAATCATCGTGTTCATAGCAGTAAGTCATGTCGCGTGTCGTCAGATGCCGGACTTTCTTCGATCCGTCTTCATTAGTGAAGAGTGTCTTCGGCTGTATAGCACCGTCGAGGCTCAGTTTGATAGGAATCTCTTCCACACTATAGGAAGAGGCCGTCCAATTCCGATTGGCCGGCAGAGCTCAAACGGAGTCACAGAAACGATTATGGAAATGTGGGGCTGCTGCGGGTGTGCCTGCCTGAGATATATCGCTTACTAGGGCTTACAAAAGCTATCAGCTACACTCGCTCGACCCGAACGATTCATATTTACTTATTCTCTAGGGCAGTATCTCTCAAGGTTCAGGATGTTCACATACCTTTTAAGGGGCGTGTATACATTATCGAGAATGTACACGAGCCGGTGCGGGGATCCGTTTGGTTCAAATATTGGGTACCTGACAGTAGTTTGGGGCACTCCCGCACTGTTTACTCTATATTTTTGCAGAATGTGACATGGTTTCACGAGATTGGGCGCATCGCATCTTATTTTCGCACTAAAAGCCCCACCGTTTTTGAGCTGGAGGATATGGATACGCGCCCTCCTACCTTCAGGATTTCTACGTATGGAAGGTCACCTTTTTTCTGGCGAGACGCCCCACTTTTCTACAAGAATTTGTGCGACTTCTTTGGTTCGGGATACCAATCATCATCAAGCACCCGGACGTCGATCGATCTCTGCAATTTTTTTTTGTGACAACTTGGGTCACCTGCGGCGCGGTGTCAATTTACGGATGCGCAACTCCCGGGGTTTGGGCGGCATTGAGGTTAAAAAGGAGAAACTTCAGGCTGTCGAAGATCTGTCAAAATCAGGTAGCAGTCCGGAAGAGATGAGACAGATGTCCAGCCGGCGGGTTGAACTGCAACAGTCTGAGGAAGCGGCATCTCAGGCAGCGGTGACTTCACTTGTCTCGGAAGTACCGACGTGAAGGCTTCCTGTGACGATGCCTCAGCCAACTGGGATACCAGTCCAGCCGGTATACAAAAATGACACCTCGCATATTGGGTTATCCGAACCTGCGCTAAGAACCCGGCCCGCGCAATCTTGGCTGACCCGACCCCTACGAGGTTGGTAGCGTCTATAGTTCTCTTCTAAGTCTCTTGAGACAATACAAGCCCACATCCGGAGAGCTTCATGTGTTGCAGGTTTTGTAGGACGAAAGCAAGAAGTCGGTTTATGAGCCGGTCCCCGGGCCTGCCACCAAAGGTTCTTGAGAATGGACTGACCTGTTTATGAGTCAAGCCCCATATTCTCTTCCGGTCTCCTCTCATCAATCGCCGCATTCTAGGACTTGACAACGAGAGGCCACCAACAGAGGTGAATCGCCAGTCCTTTCCGGGCCAACGCTTAAACCAAATAGCGTCGGAACCTAAATACTGCACGCGTCTAAACAGCCAGCTTCCGACCAATCGTCACAATGCGATCCCGATGGAGCCCTGTCCTGAAGATGAAACCTTCGTGAGACCGAACTGCTTCAATTATTTGCTATAAGAGAGGAGCATACATACGCGACGGGCAATTGTTTGGCCATGGTGATGGCCCAAGCTGTCGCTCAGTCAGCCTTAGATGCGCCTACAAAGAATCTGGTGCTCCTAAGGGCTAGAATAAAACGGGGCATCAAGTTCACCGGGACGATCAATTAACAGGATCAGATGTCATATGATGTGCGGGTCACTGCGCTGACAAATATCGGCCACGGATGGCTGACGATAACCGGAGAAGAGTCGGCGGCTCACTTCAAAAGGTATAAACACGACTACGCTGATACTTCCTCAGATCGAGCCACCACTATCCCGAATGATTGATGGGGTTGGAGCGGTATACTAGGGTATGCAGCCACGTTTCTACAGCGTGAAAAGATCGACTCATTCGGGACTATGTCAGAGATCAGTGGGGCTGCCGCAATTTCCACCCGAACAAGATGGTATTGCATGGCCGGGTGGAGGATGAGGCGACCGAGAACTCTCAATCCGTCATGTCGTGTACTGGTGTTCTGTGGGCAGCCGAAATCGATAAGACAGTCTCTGCACCGTAGATTGTACGGTTGGGGGGCGAAATCACTTAACAGATCGCTATTCATCCCCACGGGTCCGATCTAATGTCTTTTTCAGACACCCGCACCGACCAAGTCACCATCGGGCACAGGATAACGGCTTGTCAGCGGAGGCAGCCACCACAAAATTAACACTTAGCGATCAGAACCACCTTTCTACTTCTCCTGCACAGTCCAAAAGTCCCCATTTGGGCGGTGGCTTGTCGCATTCGCTAAGCGTGCTCCCTGGCCGGGATAATACCTTGGGGTCCGTGACGTCGCAGTCATCTTGCCATTGAGGTTGCTTTTCGAGCCAGTCCAGGAGAAGTTCATGGAGGTCTCCCTTATAACGCAAACTAGACCTTCTTACCTCTCCGACGGACGTTGGAAGGGACGAGGAATGCACCACAGGGTCTTCGTCCTGTAAAAAAAGGCCGAGCTAAGAAGGTTTCTAACCTATGCTCACAGCGGTATGCGACCGCATCGACCGGGATGATTGGCCACAGGTCTGGGATGCTCTCGATTTTAAATGGCCTATTGAAGCAGCAACACCTTACTCTCTTGTTCATAGTGGCACATAGGCGTGGGTGCAAACAGCGCAGCTGTAGCCTGATCTCTTACGTCACCGCGTTCGCCACTTTGTCTTTCCTGGATAATTTCTAAATAGTTATATGACCAATTTTTATAGAAGTGAGCAGCGTTATGGCGACAGAAGTGCTTGCTGTCGGGGATTTAAACGTTTCGGCACAGAGAGCCGGACCCTCCCCACAATTCAGTGGCTCGATGAATGGATTGCTCGAACGCAGTGGATTCGTACCTCTTCTCCGCTCACCACTATGCTGGACAATGAAGATAATTGGAGTAAGCTCCGGGCTGTTTACTATGCGAAAGACGAAATCTCACGGATTTGAGACCCGCAACGCCGGGTCCGCCTCGGTCAACATTTGCTCTGTGCTGTATTGTTTGACCAGGAGATCCTGGCCCGAAACTGGGGACGTCATACCACCGATTCCTCCCCGAGAAACTACGTTGTCATGTCCGCTTTTTTTGGAAACACATTCAATATCAGCGGGCTTCTCATAGATCGAGTGACCAACAGGTGGACTGGAGAACGTTTGTCTGATTCCTATTCACTGCGTCAGCTCCTACGGAACAACAGTTCCTCCTTAAATACTAAGGGCATCTTAACGGAGCCCCGGTATGACCATCTGCGAAATACCTCACTTGATACAGCGGACGTTTACGGCTGTTACCGGTTTCTTCAGGAGTAGTCGAGTTTACAGCTGTCTTCGGCAATTCGGTATCAGCGACCGAAAGTTAATTTTGTCTACATCACTCAGAACGTGAGATTCTCTAAAGAGAGTGCTAGGTCCGACTGGATGACGGCGTGGCGCCAACACATGTATCTAAAGGCCGCTGGCTTGGTGCTTACAAGAAACTCACGTTCACACGGCCGAGGAAGAGGATATGCTTAGTGCTCAATGGAATCGATTGTAGGGTCAATATCTCAATTCAAGTGCTCTTACTCGGTCATGTTACGTCCCGGCATCAGCAACACTGGAATATTAGGGTGGTACCCGTCTTTATTGATGATGTCGTCCTCGTAAATCGTTACGCAGCTCAATTACGGTCCGAACGTAAATTATTTCGCTCATTTGTTCTCCTGAAATTTGGACTCGTTCGCCACGGATCTCGCTGGAAACCAAATACTGTTTAGAGTCCCCTCATTGATCGATATGGACATCACCGTGCCAACAGGTCGTATAGTCCAGACCTCGACGCCGTCATTGACATGACTGGCTTCGCAGATACAAGATTATTGCGCGATTATGCTAATGACGGTGGTTCCGACTAGTTTAAGGACTGGCTTTCCTTCTGAGCGGGTGAACGCTCTGTCGTATTGACCGAATCTATGTCCCTTCCACATGGGCAGACAACATCCCGTGGATGGAGACACGTCTCCCGTCTAATTTGTCGGAATATCAAGAGGTATTTTTTTTGACTGAGCGGCTCGTGCAGGCCTCGACGGCGGGTCGTATGTTTTCCGGTGAAGTATCCTATTACATCCTGACCAAGTGATTACTGAAATGGTCAAGGAAATGGAAGGCATGGCGATTAGTCAGGATTTCACTGCAGCGACTTGGGACATGCAAGTGAAGAAATGTAAACACTGTATTTGTCGGGTCAGTAAGCGAGCTCAGCAACGCCGGGCACGCCTCCGGCACAAAGTACGGTGATGTTCTCGACGGCTATCGCTAAATCGTCCTTATAGGATACTTGTTACATCGAAGAATTGTGACAGGATCACCTAGTGAGCCTTGGTCAACGTCTTGTCTAATCCACAGATCGCCTCCGTTCGTAATTCGCAGAGTTGCCGACTACAAACACAATAAGCACGTCACGATGATTTTGTAGCGGCATGGACCGGCATTTAAACGCATTATGACTATGGCCGGTAGTTTCGCATCAAAATGACCCACTATTCTCGATGTAGTCCACCGCATCGAAACTCTAGACGGATCAGCAAGGCCATTGAGCTCTTTGCAAAAATTCTCATAGATCGCGTCCTCTCAGCGGAAACATATCAGGCCTTTAAGCGGAGATCACGGAAGCGGACGTCCTATTCGGCGATCGTGGGGCTTAGCCGTCACATATCAGCTTTCCGGATGGTCCGATACATGACTTTTATAAAGATACGGCAGCGCGGCTTGTTCCAGCGCTTGTTCGGGGAAGCTATGAAATCTTGGCAGGAGCACATCCCTCGGTCTCTTTTCGAAAATCCCTTATCATCCTTCTGAGAAAAAAGGCGAATTTGTGGATGCGATGGATTATTGGCCTATTTCAGTTTTTCAAACAAGCTACAAAATTTTTGCGAAGGTGCTAGCAACACGATTACAACGCGTCCTACCAAAACTTATTGATTATTCGCACCAAAGCTTCGTGCACGACAGATAGATGCGAAAAATGGTGATATTGATACTCTCGCAGCTTGCTACGGCTGCTACGGAAGAAGCGATGGAAGCCACTGAAAGACGAGTCATTCTTTGGCTGGATTTTCGTATGGCGTACGACGCTGTTGACAGGGAATTTCTCTACGAGACCCTACGTAAATTTAGATTTGAAACAAGATATATTCAGCTTGTTTGTCAGCTGCATAGATGAACCACGGCTTTGGTTTTTATAAAAGGAGAAAAGTCCTATCCGTTTTCGGTGGTATCGGGAATTTGGCAGGGATTTCCGCTCGCCCCACTGTTTTTCTCCTCTTCGTGGAGTGTTTTAACGTTGCAAGTCGAAGTTTCCCACTGTGCGAGACCTTTCTTTCCCAGGGGTAGCGAGGGCAACGCACATGTTTTAGCTTATGTCGACGGTTCGACGATACTTTTTAGAGAAAGCGGGTCAGGTCGATATGGCGCTAAGGTTTGTTTCTCGTTTTGGTGCCCTGTCCGGTATAATCTTTCAGCCGGACAAGAGCAAACTATTTTTTTGAAATCGGGGTTGAGGATGCCAGAATATCGCGCCGTACGTATCCTATAAACTAAGGAAACTGTACGGTACTTAGGCCATGAGGTTGGTACCGGCGACTTGCAGCATTTCAATTTGGTGCTTAGGATCCGAAAGCTACAACGGCGGTTGATCACGGCTTCGAGGATTACGACAATTGTGAAAAATCGAGCGCTGTATCCAAACTCAAGATTTCTCCCGTCCATTATATTGACGGCCGCAGTAATAAACATCCCGGAATGAGCGCGCCAGGACTTAAGCAATTTGTACAGTCAATTTCTATGGACGCCGATACAACACCGGAAGCCGGCAGAAACAAGATTAAACCGGGCCTACTCTACACGCCCAATAAAGCCTAGGTTTGTAGGCCTGGTATCGGTTGAGGTCGCCATTAAAACACAGCGTACTAAACACGTTCTGCAGTGGCTCACGCAGAACCACGACAAGTATTTTTTCTCGTGGCGCTTCAGGGCTTATCGGGGTATGCCAACAACTTTTGCATTGGTAATGCATGAACGGCATCAGCCTAGAGAGTGAGAAACCGTTTTAGTCAAGTTATCGAAGGGATCATTTGTGCGGGATCTTGACTTACTTCTAGAGCCTACGGCAGAGCATTTTAAAGGATTGAGTGACAGGGTGCGTACGCACGCTTCTACCTTGCTAAATGGTGCACATAGCTGGTGGGACGGGGGGGCTGGGTTTTATCTTATGCGTCTGCTTTACCCGAAGCATCTGCGTCCTACTACACTCAATTGACCGCGCTTCACCAATTTTGGGGGACGCTGGGATAGTGTGGCAATCCATATATACGAGACGACCGGGGTCAGCAGCCGCTTTGATCCACATGTGACCGGATCGTTGTATGCCCTATATCGATCTTGCAAATCCGAATAATAGGGCCGACTGAGTTCTTGTTTAGCATCTCACTTGCGTAACGGTACTCTACATCTCACTCCCAATCCAAGTACGGTGTTGGACCGCGACGATACTTCTGGCATCTCCTCCTTTCAGTGTCCAGATGGAACTCGAACAAGACCCTCCATTGATGCTTCGCCATGCGCCTCGGCTTCGTTTTCGGCCCGACTGGTCCAAGGAGAGCAGGGGACACATTGTTGGAAAGAGGGATGATCCATTCGGCTCAGTTGCCGAAAAGGTTCGACTTCGCCAAGGTGATGATTGGTTTAGCTGGGTTATCATTACCGACCTCCTGAATGTGGCTTTGAATTTGGGGGCTGAACGTTCAGCTGAAGTTCACCGCCTCCGACGACACGGCGTGGTGTTTTACGCGCATCCCAGACACCACAGGTTTCCGTAGGCGGTCGCCGACAACGTCTCAAACGGTTTGATTCGAAGGAATGTTTTTTGTTCGGCGTTCGGGCTACACAAACGTAAACTTGCTGAAGCGTTGAAACGGTTGATTGAGCGATTGGGTATGGCCTTCAGTACAGATCCTTGTCAGGGGGTCGCGGCGCATCAGCGCCCCTCCCCAGTTTCTGATCACGCCCATGGTATCACTGGATATTTGGCCTGTACGTGCTATCGAGTCGCTACCAAGCAACTTAACATATATCATGAGCATCGTCACCTATATAATAGTTCTCGGGCAAATTCGCGGTGTCATGGGGTTAAAGATACAGCGGCTCACATATTTTGGGGATTCCCGAAAGCACGTGCTTGTTGGAGCAAACTAATAGGTTACTGTACAGTGGTAATCGTTCAGCATCTGTTAGGTTCCCGGCGTTTTCTCGGAAGCGTTAAATTGTAGGCTCCTTTAATTCCTGCCAGACAGCGGTTCCGGCTAACGATACGATTTTAGAATGACGCAGATGCTGCGGTCGACGTCTGGCGTAGGATTTAATTTTGATGATCATCATATGCCTATCTCACTTATATATCGAGCGCTGTGACGCAGTAAACAAGGGGAAGCAAACGTTGTCTTAGCAAAGCATCTCACGATATTGGGAAGTCGGGATCCAGCAGCTCACAGCGCTGGAAAAACGCGAGCACAGAGGGGTGGACACAGTAGTCCAAGAGCCGTTATTGCGCGCTGGGCTCGACCTCTTTGCCATAGATCCTCGAGTTTTTAAAGACTACGGAGGATAGTTTCAAAACACTACCGAATCCGGTACTCCTTTCTTGGCTCAGGATCTTTCGGACATCTTGTACGTAGTAATATGTTAATTAAACGTCGTTACATCTCTCTATCTAAATAAACAAGGAAACAGAAAATTGGACAAATCAATATGAAAGTACAAGGTCTTCAAAGAGCCGAGAAGGTATACCTGTGTGCCAACTTTTGTAGAGGCTATATGCACCTAGCATTATTGCTAAATCCACCGGCGCTTATTTATTAGACTTAATGTGTATGTGGCAACAATTGTATCACATTCAGGCCATGTCAATTCAAATATTGCATGATAAGCTAAGTAGAAATGCACCTGTTACATAGCCACGTCAATCTAAAAAGAAATCCATTGTTGCCTAACGCATGATGATAAGCCCTTCATTCACCTCCACTACTTCTGATTCCACTGCTACGGTCATTAATGCTAATACTTATTCTATCCACCTCCACTACTTCTGCTGCCACTGCTACGGTTTTTGAGGCTGGTACTAATTCTGTCGTCGCTGATAATGAGGTAATGTTCAATGTTTATGCTGGCCCTAGTCCTGCCGCCGCTGACATCTTATGGACCTGTGAAGAATCTCCACCGGTCGAGCCTTATAACAGTCAAAAGACGGCTGTCGAGGCTTTGAATCATGACGTTGTACGGCAAGGCTTTGCTATTAGTGTATCCCTCAGCCGTTCGATTGATCCCAAGCGCAGTTTTCTCACATGTTGGCAGGAAAAACATTATCGGAGATCCCACAGTCGGCACACGTCAATGCGAGATCGCGGAACAAAAAAGGTCGGCTGTTCGCGCGAGCTCGTGATCATGTATGTTAAGAAGGCTCCGAAAAAATTGCCTGGTCAACGTTTTTCGTGGTCAACTGATACACCGGCCACTCTCGTTGTAATAGCAAGACCATGCTCTCAGCGTCACCGGCGGCTCGACGTGCGACGCGATAAATCGACGATAGCAATTCTAAGGTCGTCCAGATGCATCAGGATGGACCTCATCCACAAGTATGTGTGCACTTTGGAGTTATATACAGCAGGCCATTATCTTTTTGTCTGTATGGGGTTATTTTAGGATATTGTTAACTAGTTTAAGGAGGCAGGTGTCATTATAAATGCCAAGGATGTCCACAATATCGTTTAGAAGGTAAACAAAAAGGCACATGGTGGAAAATCACGCACAGAAACTCTGCTGCGACACATCAAGGACCAGAATATTTTATTTACGGTTGCAGTGATAAGCGGCGGGTGCATTTTTAATTACATATTTTGCAACTTATTTAAATTAGCGTGGCCTGGCTCCGATTCAGGTGCATTTCTGATTGGTTTATCCTGCAATATTTGAATTGACGTGGGTTAAATGTGATACAACTGTTGCCATATAAACCTTCTGTCTAATGGACAGGCGCCGGTGTATTTAGCAATAATACTAGGTGTATTTAGCCTCTCCCGTCAACTTTGTTTGAAGTTATGACGTTCTATCAATTTTCAATTGAGCTTTGCAGAAAGGTTTCTGGCTGGATACAAAGACAGACATCCTGTCCGGCGCAAACGGAGTTCGAAATGCTCGCCGCAGCTGCAGATATTTCGTCCACGCCCGATCAGTAGCAGGCGTTTGAGGGGCGATGACGCCGCCTTGCCCGCAAAGCTTCACCACGACGATGAATTGATTGAATTTGGTGTGAACTCAGGCGGAACTGCTGCCGGGCAGCTGTGAATGTCCCGACTACGCTATAGCTGCGAATGTCTTGGCTGCGCTATAGCTGTGACGAGTGCGTTGTTCGATCGGAAAAAGAGCCGCTGTTGAAGCAAAGCATCTTCAATGGCCTCCTGCCGCTACAAAAAGGCGCGAGCTAAGTTGTGGGCTGCTCGCCCGTCATCATTTACATATATTTGACAGTTTGGCAGCGCATGCGTGTATCGTATTGCAGTTTCAGCAGGTGATTGTTACATTCGTGCAAGCTTGTAGGAGCCTTGCGTTCACAATTTCGTAACATGGCTGCATCTGGTATCACGAGCGAACCATAACGCTTAACCCCAACACAAAGGGCACAGCCTTCCGGAGAACTGCTCCAGTCGGCTGTGCCAGAGTCGCACCAGTTGCAGGTCGCAGTGGCCCCGGATGCAGGTCGCAGTCCTTTGGTTTCCAGTCGGGCCGCACTCTAGTTCAGCAGGCGCAGTCCTTTGAGTTCCAGTCGGGCCGCAACTTCCATCTGCAGCGGACGAGTCTCCTGGTGATCCATGTCAAGCCCTTGACAGTGGCCCCACTTTTCTCTGATGCTCAGGAAGTACAACCTGTAGGTTGTACTTCTACACCACACAGACTTGTTATTCGATGATCACCCCTGCTTTCCGACGAGATGAAGTCTGCAAAGTTTCGTCGTGATGAGTCCAGGTGTCGTAAGCCATCACTTTTACGCTACCCATCCATTGTCATCGACAGAGTTCATGGGTCTTCTTGTCGCAGCTATGGGTCTTGTCGAGTCAGGACGCTTCGTTTGGCCAGAGTGGCTTGCAGCCGATACAATCTCAGGCACTAGACGCGCTGCAAAGTCAAGTCGACACGCGTATGCTGGGTCTGTAAGTGGCGTGGCAAGACAGGCATATCAGTATCAGCAAGAATCGACTCGGGCGCTCATAGCGATAGACTGGTTGGTTCCGCACTTATACTCGCAGCCTGACTTCAGACCAGGTTTCCGGGCCTCATGGAATTCACGAGAGTTGTGCTAGGAATGCTGCGAGAGTGAGTCGACGGAAACGTCTGGAGCCAGTGTGGTGCCCCTTGTCACGCATGGCTTTGTAGCTATGACGGCTGATGAGTTGCGGGAAAAGATGGACTACTAGTATCACAGTGCTCTTTCGCTCGAATATCGAATGCGAGCGGCTGCACATAAACAGCTACCATACCTGGCTTCCCGGTGTCTTGCTGCAGCCACGATCCCCACCCACGCCAGTTATGTCCTAATCTCGTGACGCCATTCGTTGACGATCACGACGACTGGTCTGGTCAGCGTCTGGCATGGAGCAGTCTTTTTCTGCAACGCTGCACAGCGCATCGCATTCGGGTCGCTCGAGCACTTGTGTAGTTTGCTCACTTTTCGTTTCGCGCACCTTTGCCCAGTGCTCGTCCCTGGCATACCAAAGGTCGACTGATGCGGGTTTTTTACCTCGTCGCGCCCTTTTTGGGTGGTGCGCTGCCTGCCATCACTGATGGAGCCTCCGGACTCATCGAGCCAGGGGCCACGGTTCATGGTCCGCATGAGCTCGAGCACAAGGCGGCCAGCAGACTTCTCAGGGCGCAAACATCCGGCAGCGAAGACCAGGAAGATCGAGCAATGAATGGGATTCGCAGAGTGGGCGGCGTTCTTTACGACTTTGCTGTACAATCTGGCTTTGAAGCGGAGTTAGCGTTTATTGATTTCATGGCCCAGCTTGGGTATGACCGTATCGAGCATCTTAGCAGTTTAGCAAAACGGACACTGGTCACAAAGGTTAGAAGCCTTCTTGGTCATTTTCCGTCATCGCTGACTGATGAAGAAAAGCTCAACGAGAATGCCAAGGTTTTGGGCATTCTTGAACAAGAGGATGGCGAGTTTATGACGGCAATCGTGTTGTCGATGTCCGAGAAGTTGCTGGGCGATCAGTATCTGGAAAGAGTGAAGGGGGTTCAACGGAAGCTGTTCGATAAATGGTGGAAGGATTGGAAAAGTCCGGAAACCATCAGAAATGAACTATACCTCTCTCCACAATTCATTGCGAAGGTTGATGCTGAACTCGTGGATGCCATCGTAGCCAATTACAAGGCGTATTGTAGCCCGCTCGGTGTACGAAAGGACAAAACTGCGTAGAAGCTAAACGTAGAATGTAATGTCGCTCTATTATCAAGTGTTGTCCATTCTTATCAGTCGGTCTGTATCCTTTCTTATTCTCGTGCGTCGATTGTGTGCAACTGGCGTCCATGTATATCTCGCTCGAGTAATGTGCTTCGTCAATCTGACTCTCGCACAGGCTGCATGATATCTGCATGTAGTGTAAGCGTAGCGGCAGACAACGCCAACATATCGCCAGCTAAGCAAGTTGTAACGAGCTTATAAAATGGGATGACCCCATTTCATGGTATTGATATCAAAATAGATGATTGCCAAAAGTATTATTTATCAACTAATTAAGGGATTATACACAATATATATAGGGAATTGCTAAATTCACACCCCTTTTCCTTAGATTCACACCCTTCCTTCAAAATCTTACATATAAGGTCGAGACCGAGACGGGTACTGACTCAATTGAGCTTGCCGGAGCCGCTGCAATTGGCGAGACGGCTGTCTTTGCCGGTGCGTCTGACGATGTTAGAGAGGCTGAAGCTGTGACGCTTACCGCGCAAACGGAAGCCGTTGCCGAGTCTATGACGGTTGTAGAGAAGGAGAAGACGAACGTTGGCGCTACATTGGAGGGCGCTGTCGAGGTACAGGAGACCAACGTCGAGCAAGTGGATACCGATGGCAAACCCGCAAGAGCAGCTAAGCTTTGAGTGAAGAAAACGTCTACATTTCCACACGAAGGTACCGTCTCCAGCTAAGTATAAACGCCGCTGACCATCACACGCAGGACCAAAGTGTACATTTTTCTCACGATGAAGTTTCAGCCGCGTTCTGGTGAGGCAAAGACCACTGCAACCACAACGTGGATACGGAAGTAGGAACTGTCGTTCATGTATACAGTAGATCAATACCATCGTACCCGATACGCTTTTTGATACGAGGCGAAGTACTATACGTTGTTGCCATCTCGAACTCTGCTTTGATCTGCACGGCCAGCTTTGTGCCCTTGTCTCTGTATGATCGATCGACACTGGGTACTTCGTGACTTGCAACACAACCTCGTCAAGCGTAAACGTCACGATACAAAGGTTTATTTGAGGACAGTTGATCACAACTGCATTCCTCGCTGTCTCTCTTTTGTCCGTGCTACCCGTATGTTCCTCATGAGACGTTCATTTCGGCGGCACAAGTACAGCAAGCGACAGAGGCTATGTGGAGAAAAGCGCGTATAAACTGCTCGGTAAGGTGTGTCAGCGAGTGTTTTGCTGCATTCTTTGCTGCTACAAAGATAAGGCTCACGAGGTCTTCGGACCGTCAAGTTGAGATTGCAAGGCGCTCCTTCATGCAGAACACCGCCTCCGGTCCGAGACCTTATCTACATGGATAGACAAGTGCTGTAGCACGTGCGAAAACTGATCTTGAGGTCGAGTCAGTATCTCGCAGTAAGTAGATGACGTCGAATAAACATACACACGAACTGACACTGTCGCTTACTTGTTCACATGCTGCAAATTGACAACTAATTAGCTGGAATGCAGGTACCAGTTTCTTCTCGAGGTGGTCAGCATGTACTTGACCGGATCGTCAGTTGCTGCATGCGTTTGTTGCACCCGTATCCAAAACATCTGAGCTGAGATGTCGTCATACAAAGTCTCTCTCTCTCTCTTTCTCTCTCTAACTCTTTCAATGACTACACCACGTAGCTGCCAACATACGCAGTGTAACGGGGCAGCCCGTTACATGAAATTGTCACTTTAAGGAAAGTGACAATAAAGAATATAAGATGGATATTCTTTAAACAATATCACCAAAGTGGTGATATTGAAGGGTCGACCAAAGGGTCTGTTTATTGGTTGATATCGTGATGATATCAACCCACCAATCGCCGCAAGACGCGCGCAATGAGTGGTGACGAGACGTCACCATACATGCAGTTATATTAGTATAATTGAATTAAGTCAAACGAAGAGACAGTAGTTTAAAGACTTAATTTTATTAATATAATAGTTCTACTTTTACCCTACCTACGCTTCCTCGCTTGCCACGCGTACGTCCGTCGGGGCACCCAAATCCCTTGCGTTAAGTTACGCAAGGGTGTGCCCCGTTACACCTGGTAGCACTTTGTAGTCCTTCCAAGGACCACATCATCCAACATGAACATGTTGGATGAAGAAGACACCTTTCACGCCACGCGTGAAGGGTTTACCCATTTGAGTGACATCGAATGGGGTGCGGTAGAACGAATGAGTTCTACCGTAGGCGAACTCGTCGTCAGCACCATGTTGGAGTCTCTAGACAGAGACCAACAACATGCCGCTATCGCCAAGTTCATTCAACATGAACTTGTCACTAAAAGGGAGAAAGTAGCCTTGCTTCACCAGCAAGGCTCTCAACAGGCCGAGCAGTTGAGAGATCTCGGTGCTCAACAGACGGAGCTGTTGAGACAGCAGCAATTCCATGCTGCTGTGGGCGGGACGGCGCATGCGCGTCGTCCCGAAGTCATGAAAGTTGACATCTCCAAGTACAGTGGAGTCCCGGAGGACTCCCTGTTACTATGGTTTGTCGAACTCGACAGAGCCCTAAGGGATCGTCGCGTCGAAGATGAGCAAATGAAACTCACATTTGCTCAGACCCACTTGGCAGGGCGTGCCAAAACCTGGTTCCTGGGACTCGAGAGTAGCGACCCAAACGTGTTTAGGTCGCTAGATGACTTCAAGTCCCGGCTCAGACAAACGTTTGAGCCGCCACGGGCTGAGTTCAGGGCTCGTTCAGAGCTCCTGAAACTCAAGCAGGGTAAGCGTGATGTGCACGCTTACGCACAACAGATACGACTCCTTGCGAGTAGTATAACTGCCAACCCAGTTCATGAACACACGTTGATTACGGTGTTCATGCAAGGGCTCGCAGAAGGGCCCGTCAGGAGCCACCTGTTCCGCCTTGAGCTGAATACGCTTGAAGAAGCGATATCAGCCGCGGAACAGGAAGACTTTAGCATGAGACAGGCTCATGCTAGCTCAAACTCTTATCGTCCACCGAGACGACAAGAGATTGGAGGTCCAGAACCAATGGACCTCTGCTACGTTGAGAGCGAGAGACCTCGCTCTTCAAACAACAAGCGATTGCAGAGGTGCAATCGCTGTCAGAATTTAGGGCACTACGCATACGAGTGTAGTGCTTCACGCCCAGTACCAAACAGTACTGAGCGAAATGGACGACCATTCGCCAGAAAGGGCAATGGGCGTGAGTCCAGCGCTGTTGCGAAGCCGCAACAGCGAGACGGACCATCAAAATATGGTCGGGGTCAGTAGGGGCGGAGCGCCCTCCTGATCCAGCAACCTCAAGAGAATTTGCAAATCTCTTGGCGAAAGTTGCTCCAGATACACAATCATTGTGTGTCTCTGCACCTGGTGATGACGTTTCGCTCATCACCTTGAAGTTGGAAGCGACAAATGACTTGTCGCTTCGTGCCCGAGTAGACTGTGGGGCGTCAAACAACTTTGTTCGTCGCCAGTCACTAGAGGGTCGTAGGCTCAAGTTCGTTGAGCGCGACATTCCCCTCACAAGGATGACGGTGCGCCTTGCAACAGGCGCATCGATAACCGTTGAGAAACGTGTAGTAGGAATCCACTACACGTTAGAGGGCGAACAGTACGATGATGACTTCATCGTACTGAATCTGGATGACAAATTTGATTTCATCCTGGGGTTACCTTGGCTCAGAAGGTACAAGCCAAGGGTGAGCTGGCAGCATCGATCCGTGAAGATGCCTGCCGCTTGTTCATCAGATGGCCATCTGATGAACATCTTGGAGTGTCCACAAGCGTGTGCATGTTCTGCGAGTGAGTGCGATGGCCTCACTTGCGGTACGGTCGTTAGCACGACTGCACAAGATCACAGTGTAGCTGATCACTACACTGTGGAGCAAGCTCCCGGCGGCTGTACAGAAGTACAGGCTGCGCCGAAGGTCCACCACTCGAATCAGTCGAGTGGACCGGGACATGGATGCATGCCTAGCGGGCAGCATCTTAGAAGTAAGAAATCTGTTGCCCCCAAGGGGCAACATGAAAATCCTAGGTCGACTGGAGAGTCGACCGTAGAGGATCGGTGCCTGACTGTGGTTGCACAGCCACAGTCGGAAGACGTCGAGGGAATAAGTCCCCACGTACTTGAGGAAGGAATTCCTCAAGAGTCGCTTGCTGAGGGATTAGGCCTTCAGCGACCTGTGGAAGCAAGTTCCCAGGAAGAAACCGAGACGTTGAATGTCTTGGTTAATGACGGATCAAGCGTAGGCGCTTATACGCTTGATCTGATTGTGCCTCCGAAGTTGACTTCGGAGATAACTCAGTTGCCAACGCTAGAACCGAAACGGTTCTTGCGTGATCTGCGTAGTGGCAAAGTCAAGCAGATCTGCATACTCGTCACAGAGGATGAGTATGTGACCGACATTCGGTCGGCAACAGTATTTGCTGAGAACGAACGGGTTCTCAGCAGCTCATCGATGGACGAAAGTGTCCTCGATGAGAAGACTCGGATTGAGCGATACACGTCTCAATCCTGGGAGTCAATTCCGGCAAATCCTTTGTATAAGGATTTGATCGAATTTAAGGATATGTTCCCTGAATCCGTGCCTTGTGAGTTGCCTAAGGGCAAAGGCACTCGACACGAGATCGAGCTCAAACCGGGCTCGAAATACTGTGTCATGAAGCAGTGGCCACTGCCTCGTGAACAAGTACTAGCGATCGACAAGTTCTTTGCCGATCGCTTAGCAGCGGGCCATGTGAGGGAATCAACATCCCCTCACAGCTCTCCGACCTTCTGTGTGCGAAAGGCCACAGGAGGGTGGCGGATAGTGCACGCATTCAACAAGTTGAATGCTGCAACGGTACCGGCTCAGACGCCGATACCGAGGAAGGACGTAATCATAGATGGTATGTCAAAGAGTACCATCTTTTCGTCCATGGATCTGATGGATGGATTCTATCAGATCCTTATGCGTGAATGGGATGTTCCGTACATGGCAGTGATCGCCCCCAGCGGTATATTGTGGGAGTGGCTAGTGATGCCACAGGGGCTGAGTAATGCCCCTGCAACATTCAACAGATGTGTTACAAATCTGTTGAGACCGGTGCGAGACTTCGCACCGAGTTACTTCGACGATGTGTTCGTCCATAGCCGGGCTATGGATGGAAAGACGGACGTTGGAGACCACCGAACTCACGTCCGTTAGGTTCTTCAACTTATGCGCAAGTATAAGTTGTACGCAAACCTCAAGAGGTGTATTATCGCGGCTAGCGTAATACCACTTCTTGGGTGCATCGTCGGCAAACACGGCGTCCGCCCTGATCCCGAAAAGATCAAGGCGATCACCGACTGGCCAGTGCCAGTTGATGTCAAGGGACTAAGGAAGTTCCTTGGTCTTGCGGCGTACTTGCACAAGTACTCGCGCAACTACGCCGATATGACTGTTCATCTTTCTTGTCTGCTCAAGAAAAATGTCAAGTGGTCATGGAACGCTGAGTGCCAGCGTTCCTTTGAAGGTATCAAGCAAAGCTTGATGCAATCGCCGATCTTGGCGATTGCAGATCAGGACAGACCATTTCATGTGGTCTGTGACGCCAGCGATTTCGCAATCGGCTGTGCGTTAATGCAGTTCGATGCAGATGGCGCGGAGCGCGTCATCTGTTATCAGTCGCGTCAGCTGCAAGCAGCTGAGCGTAATTACCCAGTGCATGACAAGGAACTCCTTGCCATGAAATACGCACTGGCTAAGTTTCGCGTCTATCTCTTGGGAGATAGACCGTTTGTTGTCTACACGGACCATGCGTCATTACGCACGGCCGTAAACAGCCCACACCTCTCGCAAAGGATGGCGAGGTGGCTGTCCTACTTCGCGGAGTATAACTTCTCCGTGGAGTATAGACCAGGACGACTCAATGTCGTCGCTGATGTGCTTTCGCGCCGGCTTGATTTCGAGCCGGACGCACAATTCAACAGTGAGGATAAGCCCATTGTTGCGACACTGTCAGTCAGTGTCCCGTCGTCAAGCTTACTTGACGACGTACGAAATGCATACGCGGAAGATAAGGATCTTCTGCGATTGATGGATCATCTGGTGAATCCATCCAGTAAATCCATGAGGGATTTACCGGCTTTGTACCGATCCTCATCGGATCGGTATAGTACACGCAACGGATTGCTGTACTATACAGCTGTTGCCGACGACACGTCTCGTGTCGTCGTACCCGCTCATCATGATTTGCGTTTGCGCATCATGTATGAGTGTCACGATGCCCCAACAGGCGGCCATCGTGGTAGAGAAAAGACTTACCTCACGGTAAGTCGCGACTTTTACTGGCCCCGCCAGTATCAGTTTGTTCGCAAGTACATACGTGCTTGCGAAGTTTGTCAACGGGTGAAGCCTAGTCCTTCATCCCGTGCGCCATTGCAGCCTCTGCCTGTTCCGGCAGAGTGCTGGCAGTCCGTTTCAATGGACTTCGTCTTCGGGTTTCCCGAAGACGCTCACAAGAATAATGGTATTCTTGTGTTTGTTGACCGATTCAGCAAGATGGTCCATCTTGCTGCTGTCCCTGAGTCAATCAAGGCTCAAGGTTGTGCTCGTGTCTTTCTAGACACGGTCTTTAGACTCCACGGGTTACCCCGTGAACTTGTATCCGACCGTGACCCTCGGTTCACGGCGGAATTTTGGCAAACCGTGTTCCGTACTCTCGGAACACGATTGAAGATGTCCACTTCGGACCATCCAGAAACAGATGGTCAGACGGAACGTGCGAATCGTGTCCTCGAAGAGATCCTTCGAGGATATGTCCACTCGTTTCCGAGTTGGAGCGAATTCCTACCCATGGTGGAATTCGCCATCAATAATTCGGTGCATGCTTCCACACAGCACACACCGTTTTACGTGAATGGCCTATGCCATTCACGTGTGCCCACCCTTATAGAGTGTGACTCTTGGATAAGGGGGGGGGGGCTCGCTCGAGCAAAAACCGTTTTGGCTCTTGCTCATCACGTGTCGACGCTAACGTCGTCACGTATGATGCCGATGTCGATCAAGTCGACATAGATGAAGAAGATCGCCTCAATAATAGCGATGACGCTATTATTGACTCGGATGATGATGACGATGCTGGTATATTCAGCATCGTCAACGATTATGCCAGCGAGGAAGAAGACAACCTCGCTGAAGAAGAGAACAATCTCTTAGCAGTGCGCACGAAGCGCACTGAAAGACAAAACAAAGAGTCAGCAGAGAACTTCCTGCTGACTCGAGAGGCGGTAGTCCGTTTCGTTCAGGACTCCATCGCAAATGCAGTGGACCGTCAGAAACGGAACGCAGACAAGAATGGAAGAGTAAATGTTCTTTCATTTAAAATTATCGACCTAGTACTACTGTCTACGGTAAACTTACCTGGACATACAGTCACTAGTGTCGGCAGTAGTAAACTACTACCGAAGTACATTGGGCCATTTCAAGTGTTGCATCGCAAGGGCAATGCATACACACTCGAATTGCCCTGTAAGATGCGCACGCATCCTACGTTTTACGTGGGGAGGCTCAGGCCGTACTGTCAGTACGAGCCTTCTTCTTCCGATGAAGATATCCCCCTACGTTCAAGAACATCCATCAAGTTCTTGCGTTCGCGCTCCAGACGATCCGTCTGGTCGCGCAGAAATGATACCTCGGAACTCAACCGAGATATCTCCCCGCGAGCTGTCGCCAGCTCGCCGAATAGGGAGCGGATATCCCGCTCGACCTGAAGCTGCGCTGTGGCATAATCGGCGCGATCCCTCGCCCGATCAGCCTCGTGATCCTTGAGGTTCTTCCGCACGGTATCAGTCAAAGCGTAGCGCCGGTCAAGCTCGTGCTTCAAGTCATCGCGCAATTCATCGATTGCGCGATCCATCTCGTAAGGGTGGAGATGGTGAGCCGAATCATCTGGAGGAGGTCTTTCCTCCTCCACCACATCCTTTGGTGGATGCTCACGGTTATCAACGCTTTCTAGTGGAGCGTATCTTGAATCAACACGACGATTCAGGATCAAGGACGATCTACCTCGTCCAGTGGCGGGGGTATCCACCCTCTTGGAACAGCTGGGAGCCCCGCTCTCATCTGTTGATGGATGTTGAAGGTCTCGTCCGCCAGTATGACGAGACCCATCCGATGAGTCCTGTGGCCCATCGGTAAACACGCGCCCTAGGCGCTTGTAGACGGATTGCAAGTTTGCAATCGCGTCACGCATCTCAGCCGAGATGTGTGCCCTTCCCCAGGGCGAATCTAGGGAATACACATTGCTATGTGCACGCTGCGAGTTGTCAACACAACTCGCACAAGGGTCTCCCCATGTGAGGCAAGGAATGCCTGCCTCACTCGATAAACAGTGCAACCGGTACCTAGCACCGGTTGGCGTTCGCCTTTCGAACCTAAGGCGTGTCGCCTCAAGTTTCTTGAGCCGCCCTTCTCGTCCAAAATTCTTTACGTTTTGGACGAACGCGTTCCACGCAGCCAAAAGCGGTGCTTTGTCACTCTTTTGGTTGCTGTTGTACCATCGATGTCTAAGAAAGACATCGAGATAAAAATCTTCTTCAGCGCGAAAGTTCTTCGCGCTGGAACTCAAGCCGTAAAGCTCAGTCGCATCGAATAAGGGTGTTCGATGGTGTTGGCTTGTCTCGTGAGACAGGCTATTGATGAGCTGTTCGGGCAAACGCCACGGCTTCCACTCATCACGCTTCACAGTGGTACCCTTGTCGGTACCACGGCTCCCAGATTGACGACGGCTCGTGCCATCGTCATCACGCTCGTGCGAAGACACACGAGCCGGTAGTGGTAAGGAATAATATCCCTTACCGCCCTGCTCATCGTCATCACTGCCGAACAGACTGTGATGCAAATCACGAGTCCGTTCGTTCGGTAGTGGTCTTGGCGATTACTGAGGCGTCGCCGGTGAGCGAGACGCCTCTGGAGCATTGCCCGAGTCAGACACGTCTGTCTCGCCAGAGTAGATGACCTCTACGTCGAGGTCATCATGCGCACGCGGTGAGGTGTCGCGTGCACCTGCAGCACTTGTTGATGCAGGCGAAGAAGGAGCAGCAGACGACGAATCGTCTGCCGCAGAGGCTTGCACAGCACCAGGCTGTGTGGGTCTTGAGTCACCTCGCATAGACATGTAAACTATGCGAGGTCAAGCGGAAAGTGAATGGAACGGACCCAACAAGTGCTCCCTGTCCCAATGATGGCCAACGGGTGGCCGCCATATTTTCGATAGTCACACGGTGACTATCAGTTAAAGGGGGTGATGTAACGGGGCAGCCTGTTACATGAAATTGTCACTTTAAGGAAAGAGACAATAAAGAATATAAAGATGCATATTCTTTAAACAATATCACCAAAGTGGTGATATTGAAGGGTCGACCAAAGGGTCTGTTCATTGGTTGATATCGTGATGATATCAACCCACCAATCGCCGCAAGACGCGCGCAATGAGTGGTGACGAGACGTCACCATACATGCAGTTATATTAGTATAATTGAATTAAGTCAAACGAAGAGACAGTAGTTTAAAGACTTAATTTTATTAATATAATAGTTCTACTTTTACCCTACCTACGCTTCCTCGCTTGCCACGTGTACGTCCGTCGGGGCACCCAAATCCCTTGCGTTAAGTTACGCAAGGGTGTGCCCCGTTACACGCAGTGCATGTGCTGCTATGTGTATTGTATACACTACAGAGTAATTGATCTGTACGAGAGTCGCTACTACCTGCAGACAAAGCGATCGCATTCGACGGCCATTTCCGTCCATCTTTAACTGTGTGACCTGACCACGAACGGTTCAGTCGCTACAGTGCTGTCGCAATCGAAGCAGTTGACGTTGCAGTGAACTTTGTATTGTGTTAATAGAATGCAGTGGACGTCGCTCGGTCCGTTACAGCGCAAAACTTGTGCGACCACTTTGGCATTGAACCTGTCGCGCACACTTTGCGTGATCCCACTTCGATTGCTACGCACTGTCACAAGTGTTGCTGTGCGTTCTCGTTTCTTCTTCTGATTTCTCACCACAACTCGTTTCGTCTCGTGTCATCCAGAAATTGGATCACTGCGCGCATGGACAGAGGCCATCTAAACACGTGCAAAAACACTCGCAAAGCTCAGATCGACTTCCAGACAAGCGCAATTGTTACTTCAGACGGCACGGTGGCGTCGGATGCTTGTCGTGTGCTTTATTTGCTCGTCTTGTTTGGCATTTTGCGCGCGCATGACCAATATTTGCGCCTCGAGCCACGCGCCCTATCGTTGCCGGAACGTGTTTATCGATTCTGACATTTGTGAATAGATACAGGTGTGAGTAGTATCATATGTATTTCTTACGTATATCTTGCCAATTAATGGCCTAGATTATTGAGTAATACCGTTGTCAGAAATCAAATTTTTTTTTAAACGAATAGGAATTTTATATATAAGATTTTGAAGGAAGGTGTGAATCTAAGGCAAAGGGGTGTGAATTTAGCAATTACCTATATATATCAAGATAATTCAACGAATAAATTGTTTTACTACAAGATCGAATAATACAAAATATACCAAGCCTGTTTACTATACGCAAAATTATAGACCTTCTTTGGATAAAATAGCCACAGTCATTTCTGGCAATATCGACTACTCTGCTACGTGGCAAAATATTGATGTACCACCTACTCTACCTGTAACGGGGCAGCCCGTTATATGGAATTTTCACTTTAAGGAAAGTGACAATAAAGAATATAAAGATGGATATTCTTTAAACAATATCACCAAAGTGGTGATATTGAAGGGTCGACCAAAGGGTCTGTTCATTGGTTGATATCGTGATGATATCAACCCACCAATCGCCGCAAGACGCGCGCAATGAGTGGTGACGAGACGTCACCATACATGCAGTTATATTAGTATAATTGAATTAAGTCAAACGAAGAGACAGTAGTTTAAAGACTTAATTTTATTAATATAATAGTTCTACTTTTACCCTACCTACGCTTCCTCGCTTGCCACGTGTACGTCTGTCGGGGCACCGATACCCTTGCGTTAGGTTCACGCAAGGGTGTGCCCCGTTACACCTGGTAGCACTTTGTAGTCCTTCCAAGGACCACAACATCCAACATGAACATGTTGGATGAAGAAGACACCTTTCACGCCACGCGTGAAGGGTTTACCCATTTGAGTGACATCGAATGGGGTGCGGTAGAACGAATGAGTTCTACCGTAGGCGAACTCGTCGTCAGCACCATGTTGGAGTCTCTAGACAGAGACCAACAACATGCCGCTATCGCCAAGTTCATTCAACATGAACTTGTCACTAAAAGGGAGAAAGTAGCCTTGCTTCACCAGCAAGGCTCTCAACAGGCCGAGCAGTTGAGAGAACTCGATGCTTAACAGACAGAGCTGTTGAGACAGCAGCAATTCCATGCTGCTGTGGGCGGGACGGCGCATGCGCGTCGTCCCGAAGTCATGAAAGTTGACATCTCCAAGTACAGTGGAGTCCCGGAGGACTCCCTGTTACTATGGTTTGTCGAACTCGACAGAGCCCTAAGGGCTCGTCGCGTCGAAGATGAGCAAATGAAACTCACATTTGCTCAGACCCACTTGGCAGGGCGTGCCAAAACCTGGTTCCTGGGACTCGAGAGTAGCGACCCAAATGTGTTTAGGTCGCTAGATGACTTCAAGTCCCGGCTCAGACAAACGTTTGAGCCGCCACGGGCTGAGTTCAGGGCTCGTTCAGAGCTCCTGAAACTCAATCAGGGTAAGCGTGATGTGCACGCTTACGCACAACAGATACGACTCCTTGCGAGTAGTATAACTGCTTACTCAGTCCATGAACACACGTTGATTACGGTGTTCATGCAAGGGCTCGCAGAAGGGCCCGTCAGGAGCCATCTGTTCCGCCTTGAGCTGAATACGCTTGAAGAAGCGATATCAGCCGCGGAACAGGAAGACTTTAGCATGAGACAGGCTCATGCTAGCTCAAACTCTTATCGTCCACCGAGACGACAAGAGATTGGAGGTCCAGAACCAATGGACCTCTGCTACGTTGAGAGCGAGAGACCTCGCTCTTCAAACAACAAGCGATTACAGAGGTGCAATCGCTGTCAGAAGTTAGGGCACTACGCATACGAGTGTAGTGCTTCACGCCCAGTACCAAACAGTACTGAGCGAAACGGACGACCATTCGCCAGAAAGGGCAATGGGCGTGAGTCCAGCGCTGTTGCGAAGCCGCAACAGCGAGACGGACCATCAAAATATGGTCGGGGTCAGTAGGGGCGGAGCGCCCTCCTGATCCAGCAACCTCAAGAGAATTTGCAAATCTCTTGGCGAAAGTTGCTCCAGATACACAATCATTGTGTGTCTCTGCACCTGGTGATGACGTTTCGCTCATCACCTTGAAGTTGGAAGCGACAAATGACTTGTCGCTTCGTGCCCGAGTAGACTGTGGGGCGTCAAACAACTTTGTTCGTCGCCAGTCACTAGAGGGTCGTAGGCTCAAGTTCGTTGAGCGCGACATTCCCCTCACAAGGATGACGGTGCGCCTTGCAACAGGCGCATCGATAACCGTTGAGAAACGTGTAGTAGGAATCCACTACACGTTAGAGGGCGAACAGTACGATGATGACTTCATCGTACTGGATCTGGATGACAAATTTGATTTCATCCTGGGATTACCTTGGCTCAGAAGGTACAAGCCAAGGGTGAGCTGGCAGCATCGATCCTTGAAGATGCCTGCCGCTTGTTCATCAGATGGCCATCTGATGAACATCTTGGAGTGTCCACAAGCGTGTGCATGTACTGCGAGTGAGTGCGATGGCCTCACTTGCGGTACGGTCGTTAGCACGACTGCACAAGATCACAGTGTAGTTGATCACTACACTGTGGAGCAAGCTCCCGGCGGCTGTACAGGAGTACAGGCTGCGCCGAAGGTCCACCACTCGAATCAGTCGAGTGGACCGGGACATGAATGCATGCCTAGCGGGCAGCATCTTAGAAGTAAGAAACACGTTGCCTCCAAGGGGAAACATGGAAATCCTAGATCGACTGGAGAGTCGACCGTAGAGGATCGGTGCCTGACTGTGGTTGCACAGCCACAGTCGGAAGACGTCGAGGGAATAAGTCCCCACGTACTTGAGGAAGGAATTCCTCAAGAGTCGCTTGCTGAGGGATTAGGCCTTCAGCGACCTGTGGAAGCAAGTTCCCAGGAAGAAACCGAGACGTTGAATGTCTTGGTTAATGACGGATCAAGCGTAGGCGCTTATACGCTTGATCTGATTGTGCCTCCGAAGTTGACTTCGGAGATAACTCAGTTGCCAACGCTAGAACCGAAACGGTTCTTGCGTGATCTGCGTAGTGGCAAAGTCAAGCAGATCTGCATAATCGTCACAGAGGATGAGTATGTGACCGACATTCGGTCGGCAACAGTATTTGCTGAGAACGAACGGGTTCTCAGCAGCTCATCGATGGACGAAAGTGTCCTCGATGAGAAGACTCGGATTGAGCGATACACGTCTCAATCCTGGGAGTCAATTCCGGCAAATCCTTTGTATAAGGATTTGATCGAATTTAAGGATATGTTCCCTGAATCCGTGCCTTGTGAGTTGCCTAAGGGCAAAGGCACTCGACACGAGATCGAGCTCAAACCGGGCTCGAAATACTGTGTCATGAAGCAGTGGCCACTGCCTCGTGAACAAGTACTAGCGATCGACAAGTTCTTTGCCGATCGCTTAGCAGCGGGCCATGTGAGGGAATCAACATCCCCTCACAGCTCTCCGACCTTCTGTGTGCGAAAGGCCACAGGAGGGTGGCGGATAGTGCACGCATTCAACAAGTTGAATGCTGCAACGGTACCGGCTCAGACGCCGATACCGAGGAAGGACGTAATCATAGATGGTATGTCAAAGAGTACCATCTTTTCGTCCATGGATCTGATGGATGGATTCTATCAGATCCTTATGCGTGAATGGGATGTTCCGTACATGGCAGTGATCTCCCCCAGCGGTATATTGTGGGAGTGGCTAGTGATGCCACAGGGGCTGAGTAATGCCCCTGCAACATTCAACAGATGTGTTACAAATCTGTTGAGACCGGTGCGAGACTTCGCACCGAGTTACTTCGACGATGTGTTCGTCCATAGCCGGGCTATGGATGGAAAGACGGACGTTGGAGACCACCGAACTCACGTCCGTTAGGTTCTTCAACTTATGCGCAAGTATAAGTTGTACGCAAACCTCAAGAGGTGTATTATCGCGGCTAGCGTAATACCACTTCTTGGGTGCATCGTCGGCAAACACGGCGTCCGCCCTGATCCCGAAAAGATCAAGGCGATCACCGACTGGCCAGTGCCAGTTGATGTCAAGGGACTAAGGAAGTTCCTTGGTCTTGCGGCGTACTTGCACAAGTACTCGCGCAACTACGCCGATATGACTGTTCATCTTTCTTGTCTGCTCAAGAAAAATGTCAAGTGGTCATGGAACGCTGAGTGCCAGCGTTCCTTTGAAGGTATCAAGCAAAGCTTGATGCAATCGCCGATCTTGGCGATTGCAGATCAGGACAGACCATTTCATGTGGTCTGTGACGCCAGCGATTTCGCAATCGGCTGTGCGTTAATGCAGTTCGATGCAGATGGCGCGGAGCGCGTCATCTGTTATCAGTCGCGTCAGCTGCAAGCAGCTGAGCGTAATTACCCAGTGCATGACAAGGAACTCCTTGCCATGAAATACGCACTGGCTTAGTTTCGCGTCTATCTCTTGGGAGATAGACCGTTTGTTGTCTACACGGACCATGCGTCATTACGCACGGCCGTAAACAGCCCACACCTCTCGCAAAGGATGGCGAGGTGGCTGTCCTACTTCGCGGAGTATAACTTCTCCGTGGAGTATAGACCAGGACGACTCAATGTCGTCGCTGATGTGCTTTCGCGCCGGCTTGATTTCGAGCCGGACGCACAATCCAACAGTGAGGATAAGCCCATTGTTGCGACACTGTCAGTCAGTGTCCCGTCGTCAAGCTTACTTGACGACGTACGAAATGCATACGCGGAAGATAAGGATCTTCTGCGATTGATGGATCATCTGGTGAATCCATCCAGTAAATCCATGAGGGATTTACCGGCTTTGTACCGATCCTCATCGGATCGGTATAGTACACGCAACGGATTGCTGTACTATACAGCTGTTGCCGACGACACGTCTCGTGTCGTCGTACCCGCTCATCATGATTTGCGTTTGCGCATCATGTATGAGTGTCACGATGCCCCAACAAGCGGCCATCGTGGTAGAGAAAAGACTTACCTCACGGTAAGTCGCGACTTTTACTGGCCCCGCCAGTATCAGTTTGTTCGCAAGTACATACGTGCTTGCGAAGTTTGTCAACGGGTGAAGCCTAGTCCTTCATCCCGTGCGCCATTGCAGCCTCTGCCTGTTCCGGCAGAGTGCTGGCAGTCCGTTTCAATGGACTTCGTCTTCGGGTTTCCCGAAGACGCTCACAAGAATAATGGTATTCTTGTGTTTGTTGACCGATTCAGCAAGATGGTCCATCTTGCTGCTGTCCCTGAGTCAATCAAGGCTCAAGGTTGTGCTCGTGTCTTTCTAGACACGGTCTTTAGACTCCACGGGTTACCCCGTGAACTTGTATCCGACCGTGACCCTCGGTTCACGGCGGAATTTTGGCAAACCGTGTTCCGTACTCTCGGAACACGATTGAAGATGTCCACTTCGGACCATCCAGAAACAGATGGTCAGACGGAACGTGCGAACCGTGTCCTCGAAGAGATTCTTCGAGGATATGTCCACTCGTTTTCGAGTTGGAGCGAATTCCTACCCATGGTGGAATTCGCCATCAATAATTCGGTGCATGCTTCAACACAGCACACACCGTTTTACGTGAATGGCCTACGCCATCCACGAGTGCCCACCCTTATATAGTGTGACTCTTGGATAAGGGGGGGGGGACTCGCTCGAGCAAAAACCGTTTTGGCTCTTGCTCATCACGTGTCGACGCAAACGTCGTCACGTATGATGCCGATGTCGATCAAGTCGACATCGATGAAGAAGATCGCCTCAATAATAGCGATGACGCTATTATTGATTCGGATGATGATGACGATGCTGGTATATTCAGCATCGCCAACGATTATGTCAGCGAGGAAGAAGACAACCTCGCTGAAGAAGAGAACAATCTCTTAGCAGTGCGCACGAAGCGCACTGCCAGACAAAACAAAGAGTCAGCAGAGAACTTCCTGCTGACTCGAGAAGCGGTAGTCCGTTTCGTTCAGGACTCCATCGCAAATGCGGTGGACCGTCAGAAACGGAACGCAGACAAGAATGGACGAGCAAATGTTCTTTCATTTAAGGTTAATGACCTAGTACTACTGTCAACGGTAAACCTACCTGGACATGCAGTCACTAGTGTCGGCAGTAGTAAACTACTGCCGAAGTACATTGGGCCATTTCAAGTGTTGCATCGCAAGGGCAATGCATACACACTCGAATTGCCCTGTAAGATGCGCACGCATCCTACGTTTTACGTGGGGAGGCTCAGGCCGTACTGTCAGTACGAGCCTTCATCTTCCGATGAAGATAGACCCCAAGTTCAAGAACATCCATCCAGTTCTTGCGTTCGCGCTCCAGACGATCCATCTGGTCGTGCAGAAATGATACCTCGGAACTCAACCGAGATATCTCCCCGCGAGCTGTCGCCAGCTCGCCGAATAGGGAGCGGATATCCCGCTCGACCTGAAGCTGCGCTGTGGCATAATCGGCGCGATCCCTCGCCCGATCAGCCTCGTGATCCTTGAGGTTCTTCCGCACGGTATCAGTCAAAGCGTAGCGCCGGTCAAGCTCGTGCTTCAAGTCATCGCGCAATTCATCGATTGCGCGATCCATCTCGTAAGGGTGGAGATGGTGAGCCGAATCATCTGGAGGAGGTCTTTCCTCCTCCACCACATCCTTTGGTGGATGCTCACGGTTATCAACGCTTTCTAGTGGAGCGTATCTTGAATCAACACGACGATTCAGGATCAAGGACGATCTACCTCGTCCAGTGGCGGGGGTATCCACCCTCTTGGAACAGCTGGGAGCCCCGCTCTCATCTGTTGATGGATGTTGAAGGTCTCGTCCGCCAGTATGACGAGACCCATCCGATGAGTCCTGTGGCCCATCGGTAAACACGCGCCCTAGGCGCTTGTAGACGGATTGCAAGTTTGCAATCGCGTCACGCATCTCAGCCGAGATGTGTGCCCTTCCCCAGGGCGAATCTAGGGAATACACATTGCTATGTGCACGCTGCGAGTTGTCAACACAACTCGCACAAGGGTCTCCCCATGTGAGGCAAGGAATGCCTGCCTCACTCGATAAACAGTGCAACCGGTACCTAGCACCGGTTGGCGTTCGCCTTTCGAACCTAAGGCGTGTCGCCTCAAGTTTCTTGAGCCACCCTTCTCGTCCAAAATTCTTTTCATTTTGGACGAACGCGTTCCACGCAGCCAAAAGCGGTGCTTTGTCACTCTTTTGGTTGCTGTTGTACCATCGATGTCTAAGAAAGACATCGAGATAAAAATCTTCTTCAGCGCGAAAGTTCTTCGCGCTGGAACTCAAGCCGTAAAGCTCAGTCGCATCGAATAAGGGTGTTCGATGGTGTTGGCTTGTCTCGTGAGACAGGCTATTGATGAGCTGTTCGGGCAAACGCCACGGCTTCCACTCATCACGCTTCACAGTGGTACCCTTGTCGGTACCACGGCTCCCAGATTGACGACGGCTCGTGCCATCGTCATCACGCTCGTGCGAAGACACACGAGCCGGTAGTGGTAAGGAATAATATCCCTTACCGCCCTGCTCATCGTCATCACTGCCGAACAGACTGTGATGCAAATCACGAGTCCGTTCGTTCGGCAGTGGTCTTGGCGATTACTGAGGCGTCGCCGGTGAGCGAGACGCCTCTGGAGCATTGCCCGAGTCAGACACGTCTGTCTCGCCAGAGTAGATGACCTCTACGTCGAGGTCATCATGCGCACGCGGTGAGGTGTCGCGTGCACCTGCAGCACTTGTTGATGCAGGCGAAGAAGGAGCAGCAGACGACGAATCGTCTGCCGTAGAGGCTGGCACAGCACCGGGCTGTGTAGGTCTTTAGTTACCTCGCATAGACATGTTAACTATGCGAGGTCAAGCGGAAAGTGAATGGAACGGACCCAACAAGTGCTCCCTGTCCCAATGATGGCCAACGGGTGGCCGCCATATTTTCGATAGTCACACGGTGACTATCAGTTAAAGGGGGTGATGTAACGGGGCAGCCTGTTACATGAAATTGTCACTTTAAGGAAAGAGACAATAAAGAATATAAAGATGCATATTCTTTAAACAATATCACCAAAGTGGTGATATTGAAGGGTCGACCAAAGGGTCTGTTCATTGGTTGATATCGTGATGATATCAACCCACCAATCGCCGCAAGACGCGCGCAATGAGTGGTGACGAGACGTCACCATACATGCAGTTATATTAGTATAATTGAATTAAGTCAAACGAAGAGACAGTAGTTTAAAGACTTAATTTTATTAATATAATAGTTCTACTTTTACCCTACCTACGCTTCCTCGCTTGCCACGTGTACGTCCGTCGGGGCACCCAAATCCCTTGCGTTAAGTTACGCAAGGGTGTGCCCCGTTACACGCAGTGCATGTGCTGCTATGTGTATTGTATACACTACAGAGTAATTGATCTGTACGAGAGTCGCTACTACCTGCAGACAAAGCGATCGCATTCGACGGCCATTTCCGTCCATCTTTAACTGTGTGACCTGACCACGAACGGTTCAGTCGCTACAGTGCTGTCGCAATCGAAGCAGTTGACGTTGCAGTGAACTTTGTATTGTGTTAATAGAATGCAGTGGACGTCGCTCGGTCCGTTACAGCGCAAAACTTGTGCGACCACTTTGGCATTGAACCTGTCGCGCACACTTTGCGTGATCCCACTTCGATTGCTACGCACTGTCACAAGTGTTGCTGTGCGTTCTCGTTTCTTCTTCTGATTTCTCACCACAACTCGTTTCGTCTCGTGTCATCCAGAAATTGGATCACTGCGCGCATGGACAGAGGCCATCTAAACACGTGCAAAAACACTCGCAAAGCTCAGATCGACTTCCAGACAAGCGCAATTGTTACTTCAGACGGCACGGTGGCGTCGGATGCTTGTCGTGTGCTTTATTTGCTCGTCTTGTTTGGCATTTTGCGCGCGCATGACCAATATTTGCGCCTCGAGCCACGCGCCCTATCGTTGCCGGAACGTGTTAATCGATTCTGACATTTGTGAATAGATACAGGTGTGAGTAGTATCATATGTATTTCTTACGTATATCTTGCCAATTAATGGCCTAGATTATTGAGTAATACCGTTGTCAGAAATCAAATTTTTTTAAAACGAATAGGAATTTTATATATAAGATTTTGAAGGAAGGTGTGAATCTAAGGCAAAGGGGTGTGAATTTAGCAATTACCTATATATATCAAGATAATTCAACGAATAAATTGTTTTACTACAAGATCGAATAATACAAAATATACCAAGCCTGTTTACTATACGCAAAATTATAGACCTTCTTTGGATAAAATAGCCACAGTCATTTCTGGCAATATCGACTACTCTGCTACGTGGCAAACTATTGATGTACCACCTACTCTACCTGTAACGGGGCAGCCCGTTATATGGAATTTTCACTTTAAGGAAAGTGACAATAAAGAATATTATGTTGAATATTCTTTATACAATATCACCAAAGTGGTGATATTGATGGGTCGACCAAAGAGTCTGTTCATTGGTTGATATCTTGATGATATCAACCCTCCAATCGCCGCAAGACGCGCGCAATGAGTGGTGACGAGACGTCACCATACATGCAGTTATATTAGTATAATTGAATTAAGTCAAACAGAGAGACAGTAGTTTGAAGACTTAATTTTATTAATATAATAGTTCTGCTTTTACCTTACCTACGCTTCCTTGCTTGCCTTGGGTACGTCTGTCGGGGCTCCAATACCCTTGCGTTAAGTTCACGCAAGGGTGTGCCCCGTTACACTACCATTTGGGCACACATCAGCACTTGTGATTTTGCGCCCATCAGATCGAAAGCGACAACGAGAATCAGCAAACTAACAGCCCCTTCATACAAAGGTGTTACAGTAACAAAAGCTATTTCATTTACGCTTTGATTGAGTACAACCGACATTGGAACCGGCCGTAAATTGTTGTCTTAAGTGATAAGCGACGTTTCAAAGCTCTGTGCACAAAAGATGACTGTTCGTTCGGGGTGCAGTTTGCCTTTTCACAAACATTTGGCCCTCAAACTAGTTTTGTTTATCACTCCTGTCAAGTTTCAGTATCATCCGAAGCTTCTCGTAGATACGCAACTGCAAAAAAATCGCTTTTAACCCTGCAGTCTGAGGAACGGCAATGACCTTTGGCAGGAAAGTGACACCCTTGATGATCTGAATGAAGTTGAGGAATGAAAGGGAATTCGCCTCCTATATAAACTGTGTTCATGAGCACAAAAGATTAAGCTCGATATATATGGCAGTGATATTGAGAAATAAAACCTCATTCCATCCTACATGGTTGTACTGAATGATCCAGGTTAGGAAACGAAGCCCTAAATAGTGGGTGACAAGTTTGTGCGATCGTGTGTAATTTTTCGAGAATGGCTACAAGCTTATAAGCCATTCAGCGAGCGTGGGGTTGCCGTGGATAGCATCTTCCTAAAGACTTTATCAGTGGGGTCCTCCCGGTGGCTTGCGTTAGCAATAGTAAAAACGAGATTCAATTTTTTGGAGTCGGTATTGTCTCGGTGGATAATGAAGCTAATTGGACTTGTATTTTATCTACTTTCCCAACTCCAGTTAACTTCAGCATTCGTTATATCGGATAGGAACAAGAGAATATTCATGTGGCGCATACAACTGTACGAGATATCTCACACTATTTTAGCTTTTGTCATCTGATGGGGAAGTTCAACAAGAAATACAATTGATAGAGGTTGTAAAATTTGACGTGGATATTCGTTAGCTTACGGACAAAGGTCGCGTGCAAGAAGGAGGAAGCGAAATTCGTCAGCTTTAATAAATGCGCGTTGACGTGGGTTTAAGATCTTGGTCCTGAAAAGTGGTCAACAGCTCACTTTTCATGTCCAAGATACACTACCTTGACATCAAATAACGTCAAAGCTGTAAACAGCACGTTCAAGATTATATCTTAGTCTTTCAATGATCTACTGATTAATGGAAATTAATCGCTACGTGGCAAGTAAGTGGGATGAAAACGTAGGCAAATCAAAAAGGTCGGGAGTATTAACTCCATATGCATCTCGCAAGGTGAACAGAACATTGGTTGCTGCGGCGCTTGGTTCAATTGACGTAAGCTCTACCTTTTGCTTTGTTGTTTCAATCCAGTCGGGAGTAGGGGTAAACCCGAAAAAGTTTGTAGTTAATTTTTTGACAAGGTATTTCGATGCTCGTGTGGGTACTTCGAGGATGTTGACCTTCCTTGCTTTCATGCTCTACTTGCGCTTCGGCACACTGACAATCTGCCCAAAATGCTATCGTATTTTGATGACTCGTAAAAATCAAAGCAGCCTATTCTGAGAGGTCAGAAGATATAATGCTGCCGCTCGTATTAAAAAGATGCCCTGAAAAGACGTGTGTACACCGCGCCATTCATTTCGAAAAAGAGAGGGCGCCTAAATAAGCAGATCCCATCTCATCTAGCAGCTCAAGACATGGTCAAGCGCCAAACCAGAATATGGGGAATGTGCAAACAATTTGGTCACAATCGTAGGACATGTCCCTGCGTAGCCGCCTGATCCAATTTACGTAATTGATAAAATATTTTGCATACTGGTCAGAGGGTTTTTCTAAGACAGAGTTTTCATCGCTAAAATACACAGAATTAAAAGTTTTGGTGATGGACGCACGGAGGTAGGCTATCGTGACGTAGCTAACTATCTGCATTCATTAAATAAAATTTCGCAAAAACCTTCCAGTTTTAAATATATAGGAAGCATGATTTTGCCTATATAAAACAGGATTAATAAGCAAAATTGTATTTTCGATGTTGTGGTATATTTTTTTAATTTTTAAGTATCTTAGTATATAATTTTTATGATCCGATTTATTACTAGTATTCACCAATATGAAGTCGCCAAGTATATGTTAATAGAATATTACTCAAATGGTGATCTACATGGCTGCTTAACCTACGCGTTGATATAAGTCATGATATTAACCAAATTAACCATCAATCGCTTCTAGATGCGCGCAATGGGTGGGATTGAGATCCCTGAATCGTAGATTGTAGTTTGATATCTTTCAGGTAAGACAAAGAAGATTGATTGAACGAAACTGATCGTATCAGATACAAATCCACTTTCCCCATTTTCATAAGCATTCTTTGCTCAACTCTCTCTCGCGCTTCCTCAACGCGCGCGTGTAGTTGAGATACAATATCACGCACCCTCGTATTATATTATATACAAGGAATTACCAGCAAACTGGTAAGAAGCGTCCCCGTCACACCTGGTAGCACAAAGTGGCTGCTAAACGACAACGATCACCTCATCCGGCCTGAACAGGTTGGGCGTTGAGACAAGCTTCCACAAGACGCGTGAAGGCTTTTACCATTCAAGTGACATCGAATGGAGTGCGGTAGAGCAAATGAGTCCTTCTTTTGGCAAATGACGTTAGTGCCATGTCGGAGGCTCTTGACAGAGACCAACAACATGCCGCTATATCCAAGTTCATCTTAAATGAACTTTTCGCTAGTGAAAGGTATCTTTGCTTCACCAGCAAGGCTCTCAACAGGCCTAAAAGTTGTGGTGGAGTGGTAGTCACAATTTTCTTGTGATCCTGACTCTGCACTGGCGCCAGGACGACCGACTAACGGGGGGGGGTACCCCGATTCCGTGTTTTGTATGTTCTAGCTCACCTTGTGTACCCGTCGGTGGGGCGGGTCGCGCTCTTCTTGGTGGACTTGAGCTGAAGCTGAACTTGACCGTCTTAGATAGAAGTGTTGATCGAGTGGAAATGCTTCACCCGGTCAAACGTAGGTGCGGATCGCGTGGAAGTTCTTCACTCGATCACTTGTAACTTGAACGCTCTCTAAAAGTCGCCTTTGCCAGGGGTGATGCTTGATACGCGAGCCTTCTGACCGCTTAAGCAGTCTCGTGATCTTGAATCTGAACCGTAAGGTTCACTGCGTCCTATCGCGGTTGATGGGGGGTGAGAATTGACGTTTCGCCTGGCCAAACAATCCAAGGGCGAAGTTCGCTGAAACTTGGGTGACTCTCTATTCAACGGGAGGCCAAAGATCCTGCCCGGGAGAAGTCGACGCGTGTCTTTCGTTGCAAACTCATTCCTGTTCAAATGCCAACCAACCAAATCCAAAACCTATGACTATGCCTATCTGTTCGCTAGATCACTGTTGCGTATCGCCTGTCTATGTATTCATCTCTTACCTCATGTGGTCTACAGCATACACTTTGTAGCGGATCGCGGTGCAGTGGATCGCGGTATGTGATCCACCTCGACCCACTCCCTAATGGATCGCTCCATAGTGGGATCGCGATGACGCGGATCGCAATGCAGCGTATCGCGGTGCAGTGGATCGCGGGGTAGTGGATCGCGGTATATGCTCCTCACCAATTATGTTTCCACGCAAGTATGTGTCGACACAATCAAGCATAACACGCCCAGGGTGGGTTGTGATCAATCTTTCGAGCCTCTGATCGAGCATCGACCGTCGGGTCGCAGTCAATTTTGAGACCTCCCATGTTTGATGATTTTGGCGATCCGCTCCTCCAGCTCATTTCCATATTCACCTATCTTCCATTGCCGTTAGCGATCCAGTACTCCGGTTGATGCTCACCCGTTGTAGATCCGGTCTTTGTAATTTGGCGATCCAAGCCCTTGTAATTGGTGATTTAAGCCCTTGATCGCGAATCGCGATCGGCCAATTATCGATCCTCGACTATAATCCTTCTCGACCGTTAGGTAGTACCATCCGAATAACTTCAACAGTCATTTTCTGTCACTCATTCGTCTGATAAGATCCTGCGTCCCAACGCCACGGTCAAATCTCGTGATCACTTAACCACAAAGTTAGGAGGACCCGGTGATCAACATGTCGATCTGTTGAGACGGCATCAATTTGATGCTGTTATGGGCGGGTCCACATACACGCGTCGTCCCGAGACCTTGAAGATATGTTGATACAGCCATAACTGTAGAAGAGTAGAGGAAGACTTCCTGTTATAATGGCTCGTCGAATTGGACGACTCTATACGAGCTGGTCGCATCTTCGACAATGAGATGCAAGTTGCATTTTTACAGTCCAATTGTTTTGAACATGACAAGAATTGAGCTTACGTTCCACGATGTATATATTTTTTGGGTCGTAGAAATCTTTCAAGTCCCGGCTACGACAAATGTTCGAGCCGCTACGAGCCGAATTCCGGTCTCGTGCTGAGTTTCTAGAACTCAAAGGGCAATCCATTGTGCATGCTTGCGCGCAGAAGATCCGATGTTTTTAAATTTCATTACCGCCAGTCTTATAGGTGAGCACACGAACATCGATGTGTGTATTCGAGGTATCACGGATGGTACCGTCAAGACCCATCTGTTCGCCTGACATCGTAATTACTAGATCAAAAGATCTTAGCTGCGAAGCAGGAAGCATCAAGTTTATGACAAGGTCAATCTAGCTCGTCTATCTATCGTCCTTCGAGAAGATAGGAAACCGGACATCCTTCGATCCTCTGTTTCGTGGAGGGCAAGCGTACCCGCTCCCGAGGGTACAAACGATTTGAAATGCAATTCTTGTCAAACGGTAGGACACTATGCCTTTGAGCGTAGTCCCTCAAACCCAGGTGTACATATGAAAGTACGTATCACCCGTCTGTTGGCCAAAAATGCACCAAGACGCGGTTCCGATGTTGCTGCAAAATCGAATATGTGGTGGGGTGGGGTCTCAATACTTCCTAATGATCCCCCAAAACACTCACTGTGCCAGACTGCGACTTACAAGGAGTACCCCGATGCCCCTCATGGACCTTGACTCATGTGTACCCGTCGGCTGGCGGGTCGCACTCTCCGGTAGACCCGGACGCAGACGGAGATGGGTTCGCCTTGGTAGAGGTAGGCTTGGGAACCGAGTGAATATGATTACTCGGTGAACCAGTAGGTGCCCACTCGATCGACTCGATCGAGAGTGGGCTTATGACCAAATTCTTTAGGTAGCTTGCCGCCATGGCGTTTCGTGCAATCACAGGGGTGCTAACCTCCTAGCCTATACCGTGCTTCTTAACTGCTAGGTTGGGAGGCCGATTCCGATAGCGGACATAGAGCGGAGTTGCTACTCGACGTACCCAGAGGTAATATACTTCCTGGAGTACTACTTGAACTTGATTTCGCCACGGATCTGTCTACAACGGGGGGCCAAAGTGTATACCAACTTCAGAACAGGACGGCAGACTTTACCATTTATCTCTTTAAGCACGACAACGACGTGCCACGTAGATCTCAAATTAGAATTACTCAATATGGTCCTATCCTCAAAATTATTTACTCTATTTTTGCCCGGTGCACTGACTCTTCACGAAACTGGTCAAGAGTAGCCGGAACTTGAGGGACCGGGTCTACCAGCAAGGGACTATAGTCCACCTGTGAGGGACCCGAGTCCACCGAGAAGGGACCAGGTCTACCATGATATACCCAGGCTAGCCGGTGAGGGACCGGGTGTACCACTAAGCGACCGGACCTACCAATGAGGGACCGGACCGAATAAGGAGATGCCATTATCTACCGGTGAGGGAGCGGGTGTACTAATGAGGTACCCGGGTCTACCGGTAGGGGACCAGGCATAACGCTGATGGACCTGGTCTACCAGTGATAAGCCGCGGTCGTCTTGTGTCAGTACATCTTAATCGGTAATTTCGCAACGGACTTCCCCTTAATTGATCCTTCGGTACCCTCTACCAAGAAGGATTAACAACCATCGAAATCCCTTCTCCTTCGGACACCCTCTTCCCTGATCTTGACTCTTCGTCCCTTCACCGTGCCGACCTCATGGTCTATTACTCTTCAAAATCACTTCACCACATTTTAATAAGGCTTGCTATCAAAAAACGGTCGGTATCAGTAGAGGAGGATATCCCTGATGATCCATCTATGATTATAAATTTTGTAAATATCTTGATTGATGTTGCATCTAAAGCACATTCATTGTGTGGTTGTACCCCTAGTAATGTGTTACTCTTATCACATTGAATATCGAAGTGATTCAAGATTTAGCACTTCGTGTTCCATTCGACAGTGGGGCCTCAGACAATTTTATAGGACGCCAAGCCAGTCGATAGAGGATTGTAGGCTCAAGTTCGTTCAGTGCTACACCCCTCCTACGAGCATTACGGTGCGCTTTGAAACAGGCGCATCTATAGCAATGAGCAGACGTGTAGTGGGAACTCACTACAAATCATAAGATGAGCAGTACAATGATAAATTTAGCGTACTGGACTTGGATGAAAATTTGATGTCATCCTTGGTCGACCATGGATCATTTGTACGAGCCAAGAGTTATCTTGCAGGATCAATCCGTGAAGATGCATGTTGCTTGTTCATCAGAGGTCCATCTGATAAACGTCTTGGAGCGCTCACAAGCGTATTAATGCTCTACAAGTGAGAGGGTGACCTCGCTCGTGGTTTGGTCGTTAGTACGACTGCACAAAAGCTCAGCGTATTGTAAACACTACGATTTGGAGCAAGCGGTCGGTAACTGTCTTGAAACACAGGCAGTGTCGAATGTTTACCACCCGTATACGTCGAGTTTATAAGAACGTGGATGTTTATTTGAAAGGAAACATCCAAGGCGTCTAAATTAGTTGTCGATGAGAGACAAAATAGTGATTAAGAGTATACCGAACAGTCGACCGTTGAAGACCGAACTGTGGTAGCGCTGCCACTGTCTGAAGACGTCGAGAGAATAGGTCCCCACGTACTTTAGGACCAATACCCTCAAGATAGGCTTACTGAGGTAAAATATCCTTAGGGACATATAGAGACAAGTTCCCAGAAAGAAACCGAGGCACTGATAGTCTTGGTGAACGACAGAATACGTGCCGGCGCTTGAACGCTTTGTTAGTTCCTCTGAAGTTAACTTCGGGGTAACCACAATTTCCAATTCTCAAGCCTATAGAATTCTTACGAGGTCTGCGGAGTGGAGAAGTTAAACAATCTGCTTACTTGTCGCAGAGGAAGATAGCGTCGCCGATACATAGTTGGCGGTAATTTTTGCTGAGGACGAATGCGTTTTCAGCAGCTCATCGATGAACAAAAGTGTCCTCGCTGAGAAGACTCGGATCGAACGATGAACGTCTCAATCCTGGGAGTCGTCAAAAGAACATTTCTTGCAAAAATATTTGATCGAAGTCACGGATTATATACTGCATCCTTGCAGTGCGATTATCCAAACGATAAAGGAACTCATTCCAAGATTGAACCAATATCAGGTTCAAAGTATTGTATCATTAAGCAGTAGCCACATCCTCGTGAACAGGTACTAGCGATCGACAAGATCGTTGCCGATCGTTGAGCAGCGGGTCATTTGAGAAATCAACTTCCCCGCATAATTTACCTCCCTTCCCTGTACGAAATACCACAGGAGAATTGCAGATAGTGCGTATATCTATTAAGTTGTATGCTGACACATTACCGGCTCAAACGATGACATCGAGGAAGAAAGCTTATATACATGATGCTGATATGTCAAAGACTACAAAATTTTTCGTCTGTCCTCTGGATGAACGAATTCTATCTGATCCTGATGCGTGAAAAAACACATCTCGTAACATCAGTAAGCAAGCCCAGCGGTATACTATGTTAGTTGCTGGTCATTCCACAGGGGCTATAGAACGACCCTATAGCGTTCAACGGATGTATAACAAATCTGTTGAGATCGGTGCGAGATTTCAAACGAGTTACTTGCTATCAGTCGCGTCATCTACAACCATCTGAGCGCAACTATGTAGTGCATGTCGATAAAATATATGCCACGAAGTATGCACTAGCCAAGCTTTGCGTCCGTCTCTGAGGAAATAGACTGATCGTTGTGTACACGAAAGATTCGTCAGTACTCACGGCTGTTTACAATCCCATTCAATCGCTAAAAATGGCGAGGTGGATGTCGTTCTTTGCGGAGTATATCTTCTTTATTTGATACAATATAGAACGGCTGAACGGCGTCGCTGATGCTTTATCAAACCGGCCTTAGTAAAATCCGGTGGTGGCATCCAATATCGAGGATAAGTCCACTGATGTCATGCTAACTAGCAGCGTCCCTTCTTCGAGCTTGCTCGATGACTTAAGAATTCGAACGATATAGGCACATCAATTTTGCGTCTCATGGATTATATTCCAATCCATTCCGACACCTTTAAAATTTTGCCAGCGACGTACCGGCCTTTATCGGATCTGCAAACAACTCGCGATGAACTGCTGTATTGCACAGATGTTTCCGGCGACACATCGCGTGTCATCGTACCCTCTTACATTAATATACATTCACGTATCATGCATTAGTATCACAATGGACCAACAATTAGGCATCGTGGCCGTGGCAAGACTGCTCTAACGGTAAGTCGCGACTTTTACTGGCACCGCAAGTATCGATTGTGTGCATGTGCATTTATTTTTCTGCGGTTTTTAAAGGGATAGAGTATACCATTTCACACCGTGCGCCATTGCAGAGTCTACCGGTGATAGCAGAGTGCTCGAAGTTCGTTTCAATGTAGTTCGTGTTTGGAGTTTCCCATCGAAAAATCGTAAGAATACGGGTATTGTTGTTTCATTCGCCAATTTAGCGAGATAATGCGTCTTGTTATGACCTGGTGTCGGTCACAGCCGAAGATTGTTCTCTTTCTTTCGTCGACACTATATTTCATCTTCATGACGTACCCGGTGAGCTTGTCTTTGACAGAGAGCTTGTTTCACGGCGGAGGTTTGGCAAAAAAATTATGTTTTCTCGGAACGCGGCTGCAGATATCTACTTTGGTCATTCGAAAATAGATATCTAGACACAACGTGCGAACCGTTTCCTCGAAGAAATTATTCGAAGGTATGTCCACCAAGTCGCGTATTGGAGATACTTTGTTATCGATGGTCGAGGCCCTACCAATAATTTAATACATGCATATACCGCGCATACACCATTCTACGTGAATGGCCACACTTTCCACGAATATCCACCCTACTTGAGCTTGATGCTTGGTAAAGGAGGAGGAACTCGCTTGAGAAACGTAAATGACTCATGCTCATCACGCATCAAGGTCATTTTCGATGCAAAAGACACCGACTTCAATAATATCGACGTCGGTGGGATATACAAACTACAACGAAAACGATGACGGCATTGTTGAGACAGATGCTGATGACGATGCAAACATATTCGGCATCGTCTATGATCACACCAGCAAGGATGAGGAAACCCACACTGATCAAAAGAAATAGGATAGAACTCTCTATGCAGTGCGCAAAAGTCGCCCTAAAAACGAATTCGATTGAGCAGGGCAATGTATGCTGAATCGAGATTTAGTGGTTCTTTTCGTACGGGGTTCCATCGCGAACGCGATAAATCGACAGAAAATAGAATCTGAAGAAAATAGAAGGTCAAATGTTATTTCATATAATGAGGGTGACCTTTGCTCACTTTCGACGGTAAACTAACCTAGACACGCAATGACTAATCTTGTCGCAGATAACCATCGCCCATGTAAATCAGCCCATTTTGTGGTTTGCGCCGAAAAGTAAACGCATACACAACCGAGCTGTCTCGTAGGATGCGTACGCATCTTACATTATTTCGAGGGCATCTCCACCCGTACAGTCAGTTTGGGGCTCTTTACAACGATGAAGATATTCCCTACGCTCATCAATCTCCAACATATATTGTGTTCGTGGTCGGGGCGCTCATTATGATCTCGTAGTAAAGAGGTCCCCCGTCAAACCGGGATACCTCCTCACGAGCTGATGCCAGATCGTCAGCAAGATCAAAAACATCTTATTCGTTCTTTGATTGTGAGAATTCATATCTAGCAGAAGGTTTCGTACGATCGGTTTCGTAATGTTGACGATCCTTCCCACATAGCCAGTTTGGTCAAATCTTATACCCCTCTTGTGTTTAATATCTTCACGCAATATAAGGATTGCGTGATCCATCACGAGGACATCGGGTGATCCGCCGAATGACTTGGATCGGATTTAACGCATCCGCCACATCATTTGATGGACTCGCTTGGTGTCCATCACTTTATAGTGGGAAGTATTTTGCAGCACTGCGACGAGACAGATTTTTACGAGTTACCTCGTTCGGTGTCGGAATCATTTACTCTCGTAGAACAGATAAATGGCTAGCTCCAGCTAAAAATTGACCTTCGTGGTCTCGTTAACCAAGTCGACGAGATACACCCTTTGGTAATGGCGGTGATCGTTGAACATATAACTAAGGCGTTTTCCATATAATTGCGAGTCTCAACTCCTTTGGACATCTCTATGAGCATGGGCCTCCCCCAGTAGGCTAGTTTGGAGGCAAATACTTCCTTGGAGCTCGAGAAATTTTTGTGGTGGATTGTGTTTAAAACCTGTGTGATCAGCCCCAAACCACTCACTGTGCCGAACAACTGACGTACGGATTATTCGACGCCGCGCGTGGAAGTCGACTTACCTTGTGTGCCTATCGTCTAGTGGGATGCGCTCTTCAATATACTTGGATAAAGATGTAGATGTCGGTCTTGAAGGAGATAGAACCGAGTAGGCTCCACGAAGAAATATTATACTCGGTGGAACATTAGATAGACTCTCGATCGACTTGGTCGATAATGAACTTGTGGCTAAAGTCTTCAGGAAGCTATTCTCTTCTGTTTTTTTCCTCGTTTTCTCAAGGGTGTGAACCACCTAGATATACCTAGACATACCTTGCTACCTGTCTACTGGGTCGGGAGGCCGCTTCCGATCGCGGGTCTGAGTGGTTCTGTTAGACGAACATACAGGCTAAAAACCTCCCAGCGTTCTACGTGCGCTTATGTTTTCTTCGTAACTGTCTTTAACGGGGCGGGCAAAGTATATCCCTTCTCCCAAACAGGCTTGCAGACCAAAAATCAAGCATCTTCAAACGCGACGACGAAGGTTTGCCACGTAGATTGTAATATTGATAAGTATTCTATATGGCACTATCCTTTAAGTTATCTACCCTATCCTCGTCTCATGCCCTGGCTCTTTGTCTAAAGTAGGAGTAGACAGACCCTGAAAGACTGGTGTCTGCCGTTGAGGGACTGGAATCTACCGTGAGGGTCGGGTTCCACCCTGAGAACCGAGCCCACCGATGAAGGACCGGAGTCTACCCTAAGGGTTCGGGGTCTACCCAGAGGTACCGGGCCCATGAATGGAAGGGACCGGAGTCTACGGATAAGGGACCAAGGTCGACCGATGAGGGACTAAGATCGACCAATGAAGGACCGTAATTACTAACGAGTGACCGAGGTCTACCCATACGGAACGGGGCTTCAGACGAGGGGCTGTGGTCTAGTCCTTTCTGTACCGTCACCGCCATCCTGTCCATGATACCCTTGATGTATCCAGCACGTTCTTCTTCTTCGAGGGTCTCATGGCCTTCGTGATCCCTTTCTTCTTAGCACCCTTTCCCTGAGCGGTGTTCACCTATCTCTTCAATACATTGGCCTTCAGGTCCATCATTTAAAGGAATCGTTTTACCACAAGACTGTTATCGCCGGTCACGTGTCTCTCTGATGGCATACAAACAGATTATGTATACCACGTGACATGGTAGATTTACATCATTATGCATATCCTAACCTCGCGTCGTCAATTACACAAGAAGAGTGATGAAATATCGAGTAGGATCGATTCGACGTCTTGTTCGTCGACAGATCGTTCTATAGTTACTCATTTGCGCAGCTAATCTGTTTTCGGCGTCGTGATGGCCCAACTGCCGCAACCATGACTCGGGTATCAATGGGTCAAAGAAGATGCTCTTCTCTTTTGCACCTCCGCAAAGTAAAATCGAGTATCGGATGGATGATTGTAATGAGGGCTTTTGCGGATAAAAATGTGTAAAATTGTGAATAGCACAGTTACAATCAATGCATTGCATTGCAATTTCGCACCTGGCCACATGCAGCAATGCAGCGATCCGTTTGCATACATGATGGTGACCATCCTATCTACTCATTGCGCGTCGCGTTTTAGCTTAATGATATTGATGATTAAGTCAGTAGGCTTCAATATTGAAAGTGAAGTATTTTGTCAGCTGCTACTAGATATTGTCGTAAATAGGCTTTACATCAGTTTTGTGTGCAGTGCTGCATATTTTGATTCACAAAGGCAGAATTTTCATACTCGTTCAATATTATGATGTCGTCGTGTATCGGACTTATCGCGTCGCAAACCAGAGAGTTGGTTCGGCGCGAGGAGTTGTCCCAAAAGGCGTGAGACGCCTTCTTAGATATAACTAGGTTCTGATTTTCCTCGAGGAAGTGGAGGTGAACAGAGCTCAGCCTCTGAAAGTTATGGGCTATATATCACATTACCTGTGAGCAAGACATACTTTTTTGTAAAAACGGCTTCAAGTGAGGTTCTACCCTTTAGACGTTTTGATCAATGTATGAGCATCAGGTAAGTATTCATGACTTTGATTCCCTGTCAGAAAGTCCAACACGCTGATGCGTCGAAAGCACAAAGTAGTGAGACTAACATCCTTCGCCTGGCGACATGAACGCGTGTGATGTTGCCAAAAATATCGATCAATTTCTACGGTAAGTTTTTGGACCTCACTATCGTGGAACGCTGCTAAATTTCGACCCGGGTACGAGATATGATCTCAGACAAGGTGTGGCATTGGCTGGAACGCCATGGAAAGTGGATCGACTGTAGGTCAAAGAGGGTTGACAAAATAGGGTACAGTATGTACATGCATTAAAAGGCATGTAGGCAACTCACGATGGAATGTGGGAATATGAATGAATTTGCTTATCACACTCCTCATCCTGTTATGATGGAGACGATAAATTAAACGCAGTATATTGTAAGAAGTCCCAGGGATATATTGCTGCAATCTGACTATAATTTATTGTAATGTGAAATGCAGGTTTCGACTGTAATGATCGGAGACCCGTTTACCATGATTATCATGAACCTGCAGCGTTACATTGTACTAATTTGTCCAGCCTAAACCTATCTCAAGCTTTGAGCTACGTGAGAACCTGCTCTTGTCACACAATTGTACGGTCCCGCGTGTGCACCCCCCTGAACTGTAGTAACAAGATTACATAAGAATCAAACTTCGATGTCAGTTCGTCGTTCAGCCCCTTTCACAGGTGGCTATATTTGTCAGCACACACTCTTTTGGCAAGAAGTTGACTGCGTTTAGGACGTTTGCAGCTTAGCTTTTCATCGAATCACGATGAAGGTTGATAGGCAGACAGGAACGGTTGGCCCATTTTTAAACCAATGGTCTTGTGGAACCTTGTGTGCCTTGAAACGTTTGGTCGCTCCCGCCGCCTTCTTGCCTTGTTGTATGGTCCCGCATCGTCGGACTCAAGCTAGTCGGCCATAAAAGGTAGAATGTCTTCAAAAACAGGTTGACAAAGCAGCCGGCAGCCCGTGGGAAGTACCGGCGCAATCATTCGTACCAGTACTTCACGAGTCATACAAGCAGATTTTAGGGGAGGTACCGAATTATTATCAATGAAGTTGCCTGTCGTTGCTCATTCAAATACAACGTCCCCCCAAAACGTTTGGGATGGTCAATACTTGACGTGCACTAGTGCTGTAGCCGTCCATGATGCAAAAATGAACGCACTTGGTCGTGTGGCCTGACCCAAAAGACGCGGCTTTGCAAGACAAGCATTTGCAACTAGACGGTGCCATTCCCATCGTAGCACCTTCGTTTTGTCTTAATCCAACGAAAGAGACTTGCTCCATCCCACATCTTGCCTTTCCACACAGAGCACGTAATGCACCGTGACGTGTATCCGTGAGCATTGTGTAAAGGCAATTATTCAGCAGAACGCCTGCAGGCAAACATTGAATCCGACGCTTTAGGTGAGAAGCATACTTGTTGAAGGCGTCGGTAACATATGAGAGCACTAAGTGCCACAAATGTGCACACGAGTGCAGTGAGCAAGGTTGATGGGACGACTGCATCCGTCCAAAAGTGTTAGGAGATGCGCATGATGACTGCGGAATGACATGTCCACCATCCTTGGCGTCTGCAATCAGTAGGAAGTCACATCAGCTGAATCGCGCCGCAGCGGTCTGTGGAAACAATTGTATGACACTTCACGTGTTGGATATCCGCCTCTTTGTTGTTGGTCGGAGCGCCCCTGGCTTCATCGGTACATTCCAGGGCTTGGTGACGATACGCCGTTTCTTGCACTTTTGCCACGCTATGAACGTCTCTGTGCACAGAAGCACCAGAAGCCATGGTGACGGAAGTCCAGACAGCTACGTGTAGCTGCTATTTCGACATGCCGTGTGTGCCCATGTTTGCCAGATTGCGCTCAAAGCATCTTCAAGTCGTAACCAGCCGCGTATGTGAAAGCCTAGCGAGACGTAGTGGCGTGACGTGCGCTGCATTACAAACCTTTTTACATTTTCGTCCCCCGCTATATCGTGCAAAAGGTACGTCCAACTGGTCCAATGCTGAATATTGACTGCAGGAGTGCATGAGTTTGATAACTCTTTTGGTTCAAACGCAGTAAAGCACGGGCTCAAACCGACGAGCTGTCTGGAGGCAAAGTTACTACTCGAAGTGCAGAGAGCAGAGCAACACTCGTCGCTACGAGTGTGACATGTGTTCATGTCGAATTGGCGCGCTGCGCCTTTCCTGCATGATTGCGACGACGTGTCTTTTTCATGCTGTAAGCGATCCCTCCTTGCCTAAACACGTGAGACACGGGCTTCCCGTGGGGTCCCGACCAGATTCTGTCTTCCGATCCTCCTGCTGTTTTGTCGTCACGGGCTATAGCCCTACGGATCAGAGTATGCGATCTGGACACATAGCACGGCTCAGAGAAATTTTGTGTGCTAGATTTTACGTGATGCGTCAGCGGGAAACGAGTTACCTCAGGTAGATTCGTTTCCCTCGATCTCTTGCAGGAGCTTCTTGTCAAACGCGCTTTCTAGTGCAAGCCATCTTGTTCGTCGAGCCTTTCGATAGCTCCAGACTCTGTAGGCCGAACGAGTCGAATCAACCAGTGGTGGCTGACGCTTGTTGTCTGGCTAGTATGACGTCGACTGTCTTCACACTGAGTCTACATCCATGTGAGCTGCTGCGACGACGGCAGCTTCTGACAGTGTGCGGCGGTTTGCTGGATCGGTCTTTCTTTACCCCCAACGAGGGGCTTTTCCAAGATTCGAACGAGCGCTCTCGTAGGTGAACGGGTCTTTTGCTACCGCACGAAAAGGTCGAGACTGTGGTGACAATGGTCATGACTGCGGTGACAATGGTCAAGACTGTGGTGACAATGGTCAAGACTGTGTTGACAATGGTCATGACTGTGGTGTCAACAGTGGATGGTGAACCAGCAGTGGATATACTGCAGAAGGGAGCAACGCTTACGGTGGTGTTGCCTAACATCATCAAGTGCTTTGAGCGAGAGCTTTCTCCTCATGTACTTACCTGCCTGATCAGACCTCCAGCCAGGCGAGTTATCGACTACTCCCTTGTGACAAGAGCACTGCGAGAGTGACGTCACGCTATCGTCCGCCACCACATGCGCTTTGGGCTACCAGCGAGTTGCGCGTGTCGCGTCCCCTCAACAGCTTCACGAAGGGCCAGAGCTCCAACGTGACTGAATCTTGGCCCACCGCCTGCTGTCGTTCGTGTGTCCTCAAAAAGCAGACGTGTGCGGAATCTGCCGAAAGCAGGTCGAGCGCCCCCGAGCTCTCTCGCCTCCTTCGCACCGACAATCTGCGCCGAGATTCGTCACGTCCACTTGTCGCTGTCAAATCGCACTCGCATGCGAACGTGAGTTGCAGCTGCGAGCTGCGACGTCTGTCTGTCTTGCGGGGTCAGGTGGATCGGCAGACCCACGTGGAAACGCAGGTCCTGTGCGTGTCCCTCTTCCGTGTCGACGCCTGCTGGCCGCGGACGGACCGCGTCAAGTCAACGGCACGCACACAGACACGTCGCAGTGTCTCTAAGCTTTGTGTCGTCCCTTCGCTTCCCGTTTTCCTGAGCCTGCAACACCGCTGACGCGCCATTCCTGAGCAAGTGGCTGCCACGCCGCTCCGCGCATCGCCATCGAGCGAGAAACCCGCGCGGCCACGTCCGCTCTCTTTCGCAGAGCGTGCAAATCCATCCGATCTGCGTCTCCGATCCGATGGGGTCTTCTTCCCACGTCTTCGCGACGGCGGCACTGTATACTGCTACTGCTGCTCCTCTCCAGTCTGGCAGCCAGCGGCCGCCCTGCCGCACAGCTTGCGGTCCTTTTCTTTGGCTCCATCGAGCCGACCCGAGCGCTCCCCCGTCATCCACAGCCTCCACCTGTTCCCCCGACCTGATGCCGACTCGGGGAGCCATATCGCCCCGTGCCGATTGCGCCCATTTCGCGTTTCGCCGCTCCTCGTGCACGTCCTTCGGCCGCTGTCCATTGCCCCATGTCGTGGCTTCAACGGGCGCTCTGTGGCGGCAGTAGCAGCAGCAGCAGCAGCACCGACCGCTTCGCACTGCCGCCGCCCACGTGGCGGCAACGCCTCCAGCACTACGCGCCCATTTTCCGCTGGCTGCCCGAGTACAGCTTCGAGCGCGACTTCAAGTACGACCTCGTCGCGGGTATCACAGTCGCCATGATGCTCATTCCGCAGGAGGTCTCGCTCTCGACGATCATGCACGTGCCGGCGCACTACGGCCTCCACACGGCCGCGATCTCGCCGCTCGTGTACCCGATCTTTGGCTCGAGCACAGTGCTGTCGGTGGCCAGTGGCTCGGAAGTCTCGCTCCTCGTGGGCTCGACGCTGGAAGACATTGAAGACGAAGACGAGCGCATTGCGACCGTCATCTTCATGTCGTTCCTCATTGGCGCCATCCTGCTCTTGCTCCGGGTCCTGAACCTCAGTCAGATCGCCGACTTCTTCTCGCGGCCCGTCATGGGCGGCTTCATCTCTGCAGGCGGACTACTCATTATGCTCTCGCAGGTCTGCAATGCGCTCGGGATCACGGTCAAGTCGTCCGAGTACCCGCCGATTAAGGTGTACGAGTTGCTGCGCAACGTGCAGCACACGAACGTGAACGCGCTCGGCGTCGCGGCGGCCTCGTGCCTCTACCTCATCGCCCTCAAGAAGATCAAGCGACGGTGTTTCCCGTCGCCCGTGCAGCTGCAGCTCTTCAATAGCGACGACACGTCCATCGTCAAGGAACCGGGCAAAGGCGACGAAGAAGAGCGCTTCCTCGCGCCGGTGACGAACTCGGGCCAGGGGTTCTCCCTCTCGGACTTGTCGTACGCGGCCAACCAGACCCAACCGACGCCCGTCGACGAGCGCGAGTCGATGGCCGACGCGCGGAAGAGCGAACGCGCGCGGGACGTGCCCACGTCGAAAGGGTTCCAGTTCGCTCGGTTCCTACTGCGGATGCTCTGCGACCTCGGGCCGTTCGTCGTCTGCATCTTCGGAGGCACTGTCGGCCACATGCTGGGACCGTCCCGCATCATCTTGACGGGCACGATCTCGGGCGGGTTCCCGGGCCCCCAAGTGCCGTGGTACGGCTTCAACGCGCACCTCATTCACACTGATCGCTTCGGCACGATCTTGTACAACTCCGTCACCGCGTCCATTGTGGTGTTCCTGTCGAGCATATCGATGGCCAAGCGCTTGGCCATCCAGCGCGGAGAGAACGTTATCACGGAGCAGGAGCTGACTGGCATTGGCATTGCCAGTGTCATCTGTGGGTTCTTCCAGGGCGTGCCGCCCACCGGTGGCATGTCGCGCACGGCTGTCAACTTGCAGAATGCCCGCACGCAGGTGGCTTCGATCATCACGTGTCTCCTTGTGATCCTTTCGCTGTACACGTTGACAGGATTGCTGTACTACTTGCCCAGTGCGACGCTGGCATCCATCATCATCGTAGCTGGCTGGACTCTGGTTGAGTTCCGGGAGGCCAAGTGGTTGTACCGCGTCAAGCGGGACGACTTTTTCGTGTGGGCGTCGTCGTTCTCCATGACTTTAGGTCTCGGCGTGCTCAACGGCTTGATCGCCTCGATCGTCTGCTCTATCTTGGCGCTCATGTGGAAGTCCAAGGTGCAGCCCATTGTCGTTCTGGGCGAGCTCGAGAACGGCAGCTATGTTGACCGGGCAGTGTATCCAGAGGCAAAGCACTTGGGCGACATCATTGCCGTTCGTGTGGAGGGCTCACTGTACTTTGCCAACTGCGAACGGGTCGCACAATGCATTGAACGCGAGATGATGCGGCTGCAGACGATGGGGATCACGACGCGTGGAGTGGTGTTGGACATGTTCCACATGAACGACATGGACGCAACAACGATTCAAGTGATGTCGGACACGCAAGAGAAGCTGGCGGTGCGCAAAGTGCGCTTTGCGATGGCCAATGCCAAGAGCCGATTGAGAGACGCGCTGGCCGCTACGAACTTGCTCAAGCGCATTCTGTCCAACGACCCTACGATTTCGCTGGAAGAAGCTGTGCTCATGCTGCGCGACCTGCCGTCTCTCGCAGATAAATCCGTCTCGGCCGGGCCGGCCGCCTTGACGTCGAGCAACCAGGTGTGAGTGCCAAGCGGCAGCGAGTGATTGAGCGCCTGCGCGATGTGTATAGTTATGATAGACAGGTCTACTAGATGATGGAGTGAGAGAGAAAGAGGAGGGAGGGATAGTGTCATCCTCAAGCGATGCAGCCACTGGGTGGCGTCGGTCAAATTGTGAATTAATGGTCAAGCAATTCTACAGCAAGGACAGTGCCGTGCGATATGTCGGAAGCGCACACAAAACATGGGCTTTACAACCTGTCGTCAAAGCTATGTATTGTGGTATGCACTGGTACAGGATAAAATGCTGATGTACTTACTAGTGGGCACCCACTGCCTCGAGGAGAATGACAACTATCATCGATCGTCGACTAAATGTTCTTCATCGAGGTCACGGATCGGTCAGTCGTGTACGCCGGACTCGACTTGCCCTTGAGCTTATGTTTCATATCACGCACCACCTCTTTGGCGCGATCGATAATGGAGAGCAACAGCAACGCGTTTTCCGCAGCACTGGCTTGGCAGCTCAAGCCGTTGAGGCTGAAGTTGTCACGCAACGTCGACCTCACAAGCACTTCAACAGTGTCGTCTGAGTGCCTTAGACAGTCGGCACTGCAGACTTCTGCCGGGTTGCCACCCTCGTCACGCTCATTTCTTTGGTCGCGCTCGTGGGCAGCCACTTTATCTGCGTCCTTGACCCTCCGCTCCGACTGCTCCATTCTCAGATCGTAGTTGTGGGCCGTCACGACCAAGAACCCCATCGCCTTAGCAGTGCTATTCATCATGCTGTAAGCGGCTTTTACGTCCGTTTTGGAAGGCCTATCGAGGTTCTGACGTATCTGCTGGGCCACGCTTTTCAGCGCCGCTGAGATGTACTTAGCCTTACGAATGTCGCTCTGCATGTACGTTTTCGCTGCGTGAAGGTCGTGGCTGTGATGGAGATTGTCAAACTCGGACAACCTCTTCTTCAGCGTCTCCAGGCACGTGGCCGCGTCGTCAGCCGTTCGAACCAGCACTTTTGCCAGCGATGTAAACTCTTCGCTTATTATGACTTTACGGTCAATGGAAGACCTGCCCATCGTTCGCAGCTCGATTCGAAGTGCCGTGTGACCCGAGAGCACGTACTTGTTTGGAATACGAAAAGGAATTGTGGGAACGGGCGTCAAGGAATTCGCCTGCCACGTGAACGGCCAACGTGTGGATGGGCCTAATGGCTGCCGTCAGCAGACTTTGTGCTGATATTGCTGCTCCCTCATGGCTGCAAGTGGGCAGATGCATGTCGCACCCGCACGGGTCCGTCGTTCTCGTGCATAAATCGTCTTCGTGCGATATGCACAAACTATGTCGGACAAGTCGCTCTTGTCGCGACCGGTGCAAAAGAGCCGGCAACGCTTTTGTCCGCTTGTTCGTGACGAGAGCGATCACCTCACGCGCTTAGTAAACTGAGACATGCACATTCAGGTCGCAATGGTCACTTTCAGCCTCTCAGCCATCAACTCCAGGAGCTATTCTCACACAACGGCTTCATTCTGATACAGAGAAAAACAACACCATCGTCCACGTTCGTCAGTTGCCATCGTGAAACCCACCTCGAACGTCTACATTGATGCTGCAATATGACGAAAGCTGCTCGTGACCGCAGCACGCCTACTGCCACTGAGCAAGCGTTCGGCAAGCTCAAGGTCTCGCTCGCCAAGGCAGCGGACAGCATCACGCAAAGTCTCAAGACGCTGAAGAGGGTCCTCGGCAAGTACGATCGACGTCGTGGCGCGTACTTGCGCCAGTCGTCCTACTACTCTATGAGGAGCGACATTCGCGTCGCAAAAAGCATTGCGAGGGACTTGCGGTACGTGGCTCGACGGATCAGCACGAGCAAGAGCCCCACCATGTCGGAGATTAAAGCCGCGCGCATGAGTACGAACGCCGCAGTCGATGCCATGAACGATCTGAAACAATCTGGTCGAATCTACGACCAGAATCAAACGCCGGGCGACCCCGACAGTCTCACGAGCGTCATTGACACCATCATGGGTGTCAACGACAGCACCTCGACGGCGAGTCGAGCTCGAGCATTCGACAGCGGTGACGGTCAGCCGCAGACACACAAGTCGAAACGAGGACTCTTCGGGCACAAACGCATTGGCAGAGACATCTTCAAGGCTCCTGACACGGTCGAAGGGGTGATGGCGTCGACTCTGCACGAAAGTCTCAGCGAATTTGCTGCTTTGAAACAGCAAATCGCAGCCACAGAGTCCGTCCTGTTGCCTTCGTTCGCCACCCGTGCCAAGGAGGCCGTCGTGGACATTGTCAGCAGTCTAACTGGTGAAGTCTAAGCTGCAGGGGGCAGGGCAGCCCACGAATGTGACTGCTCGATTGTGCTCTCGCATACGCTTACCATTTGTGCTATGTACCTCGGCTCAAGTCCACACGAGCTCTAGTTGTAACGAAGACTCGCAGTGTTTACATCCAGGCCTTCCTGAGGGTTATCGCTGTACGTGAGCTCCTTCCATGTCAACCGACGTCACGGCATGCGAAGCTGACAATGGTAAAGACGTCACTGATCACTGTACTATGCCCTCTTTTTGGCTACGGAAGGGAGAAAAAGCTGATGGCAATGTACATTGACACCGATGGTCTGTAGACGTCAACAAATGATCTCACACGGTATTTGCACTCCATGCACTGCCAGTGCCTACTCCTTAGTGTTGCAAGCTGAGCTCTTCTTGTCGATCCTGACTGCTTGCAGAACAATCGCACCCGCCGCATCGTCTGTCTTGCGTGGCCATGCGATGCGACTTACGTGTAGGATAGCGCCTTGCGTCAAGCTCTCTGCACAATGACGCGCACAGCAGCTTAGGTCGTATCCAGTATCGATACAATACGACGCCACCCTTGACCTTGATCGTGCAGCACAACACGCTGCTCACCTCTCTCAGTGTTACATCGTATACGCTTCAGCTGCTATCGAATTGTTTATGACGAGCCTTTGTGCAACGATGCTTTTCCGTATGTGCTCGCAGACGCAGCGTAGCAGCGGTAGCCCCAACGTAGCAGCTTGGCCAACCACCGAAGAAGATGGCCACCGACGGACAGCTGGCTCGAACTGCGATGATTTCAGCCGTCGAGCTCAATTTGTTCGAGATGGCAACCATTTGACCATTGTCCACCACATGCTGTCTCCTGCCTTGCAGTGTGAACGATGAACCAGTACTAGATCAAGCGAAGCGGCGTCTCTACTAGCCACAGCGCACAGTAAGATCGATGATGACGTCCACTCTGACATACACTGTAATTGTTCCTCAACACGCTCATGCATTCGCATCGCACGGCTTCCAGTCAAACTTCACATCACAAATGTGTGTTCTTCTGTTGAGCGTTGGGCCTACCAGCCTCGAGGCTCACCTTGTCAACGCATTCCTGCTGGTCTTACGTCAAAGTCCACTGCATTGTGCGATCACTCGAGTATCAATGCGTTTTGCCTTCTGCATCACACTTCTACCGCTGGAGCGCCTATTTCGTCGTCCCTGCATGCATGACAACCCACAAACTTGAGTCTGATTCCACGGCCGTCACATTGCTGCAGCCTCCTAACAAAGAGAAGTGGCGGTTCTCGACGCGAGCTGCATCAGAGCTACGCGCACCGCACTTGCCACGATCGATGCGAGATTGGCCAACGTCCAAGCGTCTTGATCTTGTTCCTGCTGTCTTCTGATGGTCGCACGTTGCCATATGAGCAATAGCAACTACGATCTGAGTGCTGCTATCGCTTCCGAAACTCTCTGACGGTCGTCGTCTCGCTCGCTATACCCGTTTGCGCTTCCCGTCTATGTCACCCCTCCCGTCATGTCCGATTCCGACATCGTCGTCCCACACTTTTGTCAAACGATCAATGCAAGTCGCCTGTTTCATGGATCTCTAGATCGTCTGTCCTACAGTGGCGTTCCACGTCTCTCCGTAGCCACAGCTCTTCCTGAAAAAGCGTTGTAGGTTCTTCCTCCTCAGTTCGTGCAAAGGTCGCTCGAATGTATACGTGATCCTATAGGTAGGCCGTCGGGTGCGGTGACGCACGTGAGACAACAACACACAGCAGCTGGTTACGTCTCATTTCGAATCAGCAGAGCCAGTACGCGATCGTACTTCAGACTTTCGACCGCGCGGACCCATCGGACGCTGTTTAGAAGTAACGGTATGACGGATGATCGGTTTTTCTCCAGTAAGTGCGAGGTCGAAACGAAAAAGGGGCAGAACGAAAACGGGCAGAAACGAAAAAGCGTCCTCGAGGGGACTCGAACCCCCAATCCCCGCCTTCGGAGGGCGATGCCTTATCCATTAGGCCACGCGGACGACGTACTACACATCAACAATTCAATATATAAATACTATAAATAACACATTTCAAGCAAACTGTCCGCAAACTGCCTGCAAACTGTCTGGCAATACACTTACACCTGCAAACTATCTTCGACTTGTGTAGCCTACCGAATAATACCGCACACTGTCTCCCTCAGCGTTTGCGATTCGTATCGAGACGCATGACTCCTACTCGCTCTACTACTAGATCGACTGCCCTACATGCCGTCTACTGCATACACGAGACCCTCTGTACCATAAGATGGGCGCCGGCGCTGTCGTCCGGAATTACTACACCGAATACAATCGCAACTACACTCTTGCTGACGCCACATAAGGTCCTAGTTCGTCTCGTACTCCCTCGACGCCAGCAATGCAGAATTTCTGGCACCTGCTGACGAACAAGGAGACAAGACGCACCGAAAACAGTCGTAGCAATACAGCTCGAGTCAAGCGAACAACTGCGACACAAACGTTTGCAAACAAACGTTGTGGCCGGTGGCCGCCGAGTCGAAGCGTTTTGTGATCACAAAAGCAGTGCAGCGTATCTTCTATTCATTATTATTGATACACGTCGAGGGGGTCGAGAGTGCCACGCACGACGAGATATAGGTAGTTTGCGATACTTGAGCAGCACAGCGTCTGCAGCGAGGCGGGGACGGTCGTCGTCTCTTATAATGAAGTGACCTCGTGCCACGAGAGTTGCAACGCCGTGCGCAAGTCCATGGGACGACGGCCTGTCTCCCCGGGCTGCCGAACCGAAGTGCTCTGGTCGCCCGTCAATAGACACGTAAAGTCGGGGTACTGCTGCTCAATGACAGCGATCGACTCGTTTTGCTGCTGTTCGCGCAGCGTTGTCAGCGTTTTGGCCACCCCGAGCGTCACGATCGACCGGACCGTGCGCTCGCGCACCTGACTCACGGCCAAGTAGAACTCGAGTCCGTCGAAAAAGAGATGTGGTGACGGGGCCGTGATCGTCTCCGGTACGACGTCTTCGGCGCGCATCGCCTCCCCCACGTCGCTGTTCTCTCCGTCCGAAGACGAGCCGCTCAGCTCTTCTTCCGGCGCTTCGTCGTCGCTCCACGTCGACAGTCCTGGAAACCTGTCGCCCTCGTGTCCGCTCAGCAACTCGGCGTTCTTCTGGTCCGCTCGGAGCCGCGCGGTCCTCGCGTCCACGCTCGTCATGCAGAACAACTGGCGGTCGAGCTGGTTCACCATGAGCAATGGCACTGCCGTCACGTAGTGTACGACTTCGAGCCCACGTTGGAAAATGACCCCAACAACAACGTGCAAAGCGCAGTCGCCTGTCAGACACAGGGGACGGGATTTGCCCGTGGCGACTGGGCCGCGTGTCCCAGACGTTTCTGCCTGCAGTTTCGGCCCTAGAGAGTCGCTGCTCGTCCACACGTGCGCGTCCTCGTTGCAGTGCTTTCCGAGACGACTCGTGCGCGTCGCGCGTGATCGTAACCTGCTGCGCAACAGCGCAAAGCAGACGACGCTGAGCAGTAGCACTAAAGCCAACGGAACGAGCACCAAAGTCGCCATCGAGCCGAGAAAAAAAAGTGTTGCATCTCGTGCGGGTCGTGCGTCAAATATATGGCACCTCGTGACGAGGCCGTGGACGTCGAGTGGCCCGAAAGCGCCGGAACACGGGCAGCAAGTGAGGCAGTCTAGAAATCAGCCGCAAGTGGCTCACTCACTGTCCATGTACGCACCTCTTTACGTATCTACTACTACTGCCCACGTATCTACCTCTCCTTCCGTTGTATCTCCTACTACTGCCTTTGTATCTCCTACTACTGCCGCCGTATCCGTGGATTCTATCCGTGGATTCGAGATCGTCTGGCTGGCTGGCTGTGCCACATCCTCCTCCAAACGGTTCAGCAGCACCAACTTGTCTTGCTTCGAGTATACTTTTCAGACAAGAGGGGTCAGGTGAACACCACTCTGGGGGATCTTCGAGAGACTCCCACGCGGCCACACGACCTCGCGCCGATGCTTCATCGACCGCTCTGGCTATACGTGCAACAGGCGCTGGAAAGTCACGGCTGGGCGCTCCTGTGTGCTGTGCTACTCGTTCACGTACTTCGCAAACGCTATCGCGAATACGCGGCGCAGCGCCACCTTCGACGCACTTTTGCTGCTGCCACCGGTAGGTCCATACTTCGTGTCCATACGTTGTGTTCGGTCGCCCGAACGCGTCGTAAGGTCAGTGCGTCGCTCCTCGAGCCCACGCAATGGCCGTGTGCGTGCGTGCGTGCGCGGGGGGTGGAATGAGTCCGTTCGATTCGAACGCTACAGCGTTTCGACCAGTTTCGTTACTCACGTGCCCTTTCGCTGACTGGCGGTGAGATGTGTGCATCATTCCCGAGCAGACCCGACGCGCGTGGCTGTTCTCCAGCAAGCGGCGGCACACGTTCGCGACAAGCAGCAACAGGAGTTTCAGGCCCAGTCGATCAAAGTGACGCAGCAGCAGCAGCAGCAGCTGAAGATGAAGAAGCGATTGGGAGGCAGCAGAGCAGGCGGAGGGAGCAGCAACACAGTGGGCAATGAGTGAATGAGTGAACGAGTGAGTGAGTGAGTGAGTGAGTGAGTGAGTGAGTGGGACTCGAAGAGTCGACGTGCTGCACTGTCGATCGGTCTGTGTAAGTCGCGACTCGATGCGTGTGGAGATCATTAGCTCCTCGTGTGGGGCTGAAAAAGACCTCGCACACCTAATGAACTCATGGCATGTAATTGTCGTTGGTAGTGGGGGGTGTGTTATTGTTGTTGGTGGGGTGTGTGTTATTGTTGTTGTTGTTGTTGTTGTTGTTGCTGTTGGCAGTGGCAGTGAGTTATCGACGACTTTCTAGCGGGTACACAAACCAAAGCGCGCGCGTGAGTCCGTTCGTTACCCGAACAGGCGAAACAACGAATCCCTCGACGTCCAGCGCCCAGTCAGTCAGTCAAGAAGGAGGCGGCAGATCCAACGCCCACGTGCGTCAAATCTGTCCACGCGCCTGTACGCGACGACAGACGAGTCGGTCCAGTGGACAAAGAGACCAACCGCTCATTCTTCCCGGCATAGCGCCTGCGCTACGCCACTGTCGCCAAACTCGCGGTGGAAATTCAACGCAATCTTCTCGTCCAATCGGTAATAGTCTTCCACCGACTTGTGCGACTTGACGTCCAGGTCCACGATCGCCACGACGCAGTCGAAGGCCAAATTGCGAAAGCGCACGTGGTGTTCAAACTCCATCAGATGCTGGAAACGAGGCCGTGTGTTTGCTGGTGCGGAGTCACCCTCTCGATCGGCGTCGTCACCGGGTGAGCGGCGCAAACACAACAGCAGCGAGCAGTCCTTCAGCGTTGTCGCGACCTGGAATCGTTTCTCCAGCTCCGAGTACAAGTCGTGAAACTGCTGGAGACGTAATGTCTCCCACGACTTGACATCTCGTAGGACATCCAGCTCGGGCACACGGTGCAGTGCAACACGCAAGAACGCCAGCCCGCGTGCAAGACTACCCTTGTGATCAACGTCCTCGTCGGTAGGAAAGCTACACCGCTGCCGTATTGCAGCTACCAGGTGACCTACAGTCGTGTCTTCACACGACGTCTCTTGCTCGCGCTGCTTCTCTTCGTCGAGTCTCCGCAGCAATAGCTGGAGGTGCCACATGCCGTCGACTGAAATGTGGTCCAGCAACTGCATCTGCTTCAGATCGTCTAAAATGGACAGGTCCTGTAGCACCTGTGTGATCAGCTCAACCACTTCGGGCATCAGTTGTGCGTGATCACGCTCATGCTCGAACGTTTCGTCAAAAGCCATGTCGTGCTCAGCGCCGATCGACTGGCACGAGTGGCGGAAGCCCATTTGCTTCCGTTGGCAATACGAGTATCGCGACTGAGCTGCGCCTTTAGGGAGCGCATCAGCATTCAACCCAGTGATGACGTTCACAACCTCATCTTCCGCCGAGCGCACAAACACCTTGAAGTTATTCTGAGGCGTCCGCTGCAAATCTCGCAACGCTCGCCGCTTCCTACTCGAATCCCGTGAGAATAAATCCAACGGACAATACCGGCTGACCTCTTCCACTTTACCGGTGCGCTTCTTGTAGTACTGGTGCATGCAAAAGCGGCACACGCGTGCCTTTGTTGGACCCACCAGTTGACACTTTGGCTTGAAGCCGATCTTGGGCTTGAGCTCCACGCAAATGTTGCGAAAGCAGCAATCAAAGACATTGCCAGCACGGAACGAGGAGCTGTGCGCACGATTGAGAGCGTGTGGTCCCCTCCCGCGCTCCAGACCACCGACGCAGTTCGATGCACTAGTCGGCGGCTCATGCTGCACCACTTCGGTCTTGTCTTGGTCTCCTTGATCCAAAGTGACGCTCTTGTTTGTGCTGCTAGAACCTGATTCCTTGTGCTGATTTCTTGTCCCAATGTCGCCGTCAATCTCGTGCCATTGCTCTCCTTCTTCCTGCTCCGTATCCGACGTCACTTCCCACAGTTCTTCGTCCGAGACCTGACGCTCGTCCGTCTCTTCTGCATCCCGTGCTTCAGCTTCCAGCAAACTCCTCGTGGACTGAAAGATATAGGGCGTTGACTCGTCGGTAGGCGGTGGCAGCGTCACGTCCGGTAACACCATCACACACTGCAGCGACACGTCAATTTGACTCTGCCGTCGGTGCTCCGGTCGGTGCTCCAGCGCCAGTAACTCGACGTTCAGAGCCTGTAAGAACCCGCGATCGACTGTCACGAGCTCAGCCACCTGTAAGTACGAATTCACTCGCGCGTTCAGACGAGTGGCGCGGCGCTGCAGCTGCTGCTCGAGGAACGGCATAATCTCGTGGGTCGCATAGTTTAGCACCTGACGGGGGTCCGGGTAATGGGGTACATACGGCTTCTCACTGCCGAAACCTGCACTTGCCTGGTCACTGCTGCTGCTGCTGCTGCTGTTACGTCTTGTTGCTGCTACTTTTGTTGCTGCTGCTGTTGCTGCTACTTTTTGGCGGCACAACGTCACATTTCTTCACGCGCAGCAATTTGCCTTTGAACTCCTTTGCCACCGCACGAGACGCGAGCGATTTGTCGGTCGGTCGATGACGGAACAGAACGTTCGCACCTCCTTCGGCGACGTACTTCCACTCGGGAGCGCTCAGGCGCACGCGTCGCTGAGGCGGATCAGAGGCCGCGACGAGAGGCGACGCCGGTGGCTTCAAGAGGAACATAGCGGCGGCGGCCGGCGGTTAGAAAGTGAGGAAAACGGACGCGCGCGGTCGATGCGGCGTAAATCCGAGTGCGCAGTGTCGAATCGGAGGGGTTCGAAGACAATGCGAGCGCCGCTAATTAGGAGTGGTCAAGCCACCCGTTGGTTGTAAAAACGAGGAAGGCGTGAAGTGGCACGTGTTTCTTCTGCGTCGGAATATTCTGCCAGGTGGTGCAGTCGTGGAGGGTGGACCCAAAACCACAGGCCATTCGTTGCAACAGCCCTCGTTAGAAACTGCTCTTAACAGCCTCAACATGGCATGGCCAAAACCAATGCCTTTCAGCTCGCACAGCAACTTTGGAGCACTTGATGTCGACGACAGGTTAACTACCGGTTCTCGTAACCACCTGGAGTTTGTTGCAACCAGCACGTCGTTAGCGAGATAGATTACTTCGCTTTGACCGTCTAGCCCCGTTCAAACTGATCACGTGGCAGACGCTTACGAAGGTACCACTCCGTCGACCTCCCCGTATCAGAGACCCACTCTCTCACATTGAAGTTATTTGCTCGCATTTCTAAATCTGATTTGCTCTAAAAAAGCGTCACGCGTAACCCGTACGCCTGCAGCGATGGAGACAGTAGAGGACGAAGGACAGCGCGTGCTGAAGAAGCAGCGGCTCAGTGCCGACCAGATCGACCGCCACCTGGACGAGCTCCTGACACACGTGGAGAAGACCAAGCAGCGGCTTATGAAGCGGCAGGAGGAGGTGTACCGCAAGAAGAACAATTACCGGCCGTCGGGTTCGCCGCCCGTAAGAACAACTGACTGTCGTGAATTGACACAGAATGAAGTGACTCAAACGAGCGACAGCACTAGTGCCGAGAGGTCGCGCGCTCTGGAGAAGTCCGATCTCGAATCAAAAGACGCGGAGACCATTGGGTTGCAGAATAATGAGACGGAGTCGATCATCAGGGACTTTGTTGAACGGGTGCAGCGACTGAATGTTGACAAGAACGTCGCGAGTGAGCTCAAGTCGATGCACGTGCTGCTGTCTAAGTATTCCAAGCACATTGACAAGGTGCATAGTGTTCCAAAGAGCACGCGGCGAGAGTCAACACTGACTTGGTGGCTGTGCTTCTTCGGATGTAGAACCTCTGTACAGATATTGCCAAGGTGTGTCGCACGCAAGACTTTGACGAGAAACTAGTGTCTCGTCTTGTTGCAGAGCATTTGTATCAAGACGGTCAAATCAATGCGGCGGATGTCTTGTGCAAGGTAGCCGTGTATACCTGCAAAGAGGATTTTGTCTGGCCGTCGTTTCGAAAGCTCTGATTTCTTTGCCGTTTGCAGGAGGCAAAACTCGAGCTACTGCCAGCATACAGGGACTGCTATGTCGAGCTGCATCGTATCTTGAAAGCAATAACAATGCATGACGTGCAGCCGGCACTCGAGTACGCGTTTGCTGCGTGCAACATCATTCTGTATGACGAAGCTCTCACTTGTTGTGCGTGACGGTGCTTTAGGTGGGCACGGCAGAATCGGAAGGCACTAAGGCTGATGGACATCGACATCGAGTTCCAGTTGGTGCGACTCAAGTACGTCGATATCCTCGAAACTTCGCCGGATATGATGGATGCAGTTGGCTTCGCCAACAGAGAACTTTCGTTGTTTCATCAGACACATGCCGAAGGTAAGCATGAACTCACCTGGTCACTGCTTCGCACGTGTGTCGTTGATGTGATGCATGTTGTTTGTGTCTAGAGGTGGGCGTGTTGATGAGCTGCTTGCTCTACAAGGGAAAACTCGACGAATCGCCGTATCGAAATCTGTTTAGCGATAGTCGCTGGACGGAGATTAACGATGCCGTGATCCAAGCATGTTGCCGCCTTCGTCGTGTTCCGCACCGGTCTTACCTCGAAACATGGTACGTGCTTTGGTCATCGTGGAAGCTACGAAGTTCTAAGCGTGAGCATACAGCTTGTCCGCTGGTGTATCCGCACTGCCCGCGATGCGAAAGCTTGTGTCGGTGATGGGTAGTAAGTTGGCTGACTGGGACAGCATGGAGGAACTTCCTGTAAGTGGGGCTGGATGTAGAGAGCGATACACGCTGTCGTTCGTGTTGTAGAATGAGAGAGGAGGAGAGACTTACCTGACGGGCTCCTTGTTCTTTGTCAGGTGGAGATCCCTGTTGCAAAAGAGCTGCGGTTTCACAGCGTGTTTTCGTGTCCCGTGTCCAAGGAGGAAAGCACTTCCGAGAACCCACCAATGCTGTTGAAATGTGGCCATGTGATTTGCCGCTCCTGTGTCAATCGGTTCTCCTTCCACAAGACTCGGTTCGTGCTGTTGACGTAAAGGGACAGCTACGATCGTGACCTTGCGTGGACCTCATACCGTCTGTGTGTGTGTGCGTTGTGTGCTTGCTCGTTGTTTTGTACAACGTGCAGACGATTCAAGTGTCCTACTTGCCCCGTCGAACAAACGGAAAGTGAAACGCGTACACTGTTTTTCTAAGACCACGTCACTCATGCGATGAGTAAGTGGTATGCCAGGGTCGTGAACGCTTGATAACTGCATTGATATCTCCAGCGTCCCGTGCGTTTCTGCATTGATCACCAGCGTCCCTTGAGTTGAAAGCGTTTCTCGAAGTCGTCCATATCCGACAAGCTGCCCATCATCGCCATCCTCTTGCTTCGTTTGCTGTTGCTAGTGGGCACCGTCTGCCTGGTTCTGGGTTCGTGTTTGATAGCGTGGCTAACACGTCCGTAACTTGCGCTCAGTCTACGAGGAGTGACGTACGACGTCGGTGCGGCTATTTCGGTCGGTCGTGCCCGCACGTTGTGCTGCAGCGGCGGCGCCGGCTGCTGCCTTCGCTTCCGCCGAAGCGTTTCGAGATCGTTCCTTAGTCGTTGGATTTCCTGTGCCATGTCATTCATTTTGTCCCGCAGCGTCGTCAAGTCGCTCTGCTGATCAGTGACTAAGCTCGTCATTGCGTTGATCACATGATTGACGTCTCGCTCGAGTCGCCACTGGTGCTGTTTGTTCTTGTAGAGATGGCGACGCACCAACAGGAGCGAGTCCTGGTCCAGTAGCAAGTGGCTTCCCGACACGAGCTTCCGCGTGTCCATAGTACTGGACATGGAGCTGTGCGCAGAGGACTGGGACGAACAGCTGATGACTTGAGGCTGCAAGAGGTCTCTCCCGACGGTCTTTTGCCCGCAGATGACGTGCGTCTTTGTCTTCTTATGTGTCGTCCAGCTGCCAAGCGAGAAGGAGGTCGTCTTCAACGTCGTGTTGCACCTACAGAGAAAGCCCAGACGTACGTGCGCACACAGACAGACAGACACAGTGGGTACGATGTTAGTCCACGTCCGAAGCTTCGAGCTCGTGGTCTTCTCTTCAACCAGTGAGTCGTACAGTACCATTTGCAGTGGATCCAGCCGCCTCCGTGGAGATCGATGCCACCCACTGCCTCGTCTGTGATCGCCTTTGCCCCGTAGTCGTACACCTCGAGCGGCCAGCAGGTCATTGAAACGCGCTGCAACGCGCTCATTGGTCACGTGTCGCTTGCGACCGACGAGTCAACTGGTCAAATGCGCAATGGACGCACCGGTTGCTGCAAGAGTGATGGTCTGAACTTCAACATGGTGACCGACTCTTTCGTGTCTCGAGTGAAGACCGCTACAGGACCACACCGACTGTCGGTATCGTACCTAAGCGATCGAATGAACTACCAATGGAACGAGCATTTGTGCAGATCGTCAGTCTCTTCTGATAATGTGAGTACCAGTTGAGACGAACAAACACACGCCCTACATGCGATAAAGCACAAACGTCTTGTGCCCCATAGTGCACCGACCGCCATTTCGATGTACACGCCACCTCTTCTACGACCGAAAGCTGATGCGCCGCCAAACCACTGTTTGTCGACCTTTGTAACGAAGCAGATACGCTTCTGTCGAGTCTGCTCCGAGTACAATTATAGCTACGGAAAGACCATCGCATTGATAGGGAGCAAACGGAGGAACGCCTGGTTGTCTGCTGATGCTGTAGTGTTTTCGATGTTGCATCTGTTGAGCGGGCAATACTGCTTGAGTGCAGCAAGAGACAGCACTGCGCGTCTTGAGCACGGGCGCTTGGTACCGAAGCGCCACGTGTATCCAGAGCGCAGAACAAAGGTCTGATCTGGAGACAACTGCAGGCTATGAGGGATGCAAACAGTGTGCAACGAGTGCACCTTCGGGTCAAATGCACCACTAACGCATAGCTGGCATGTCTGGTCCAGCGTTTGACAACTGAGATGAAGCGGATGTCACACTAATGGGTTACAACTACGTCTTTTACGTCAGTTATGGTTTGTCGTTAAGCTATGACTAACGGGTATCCTTCCGATGAGGTTGCGTCGCTACAGAATGACTGTCGTCCGAGCAGACGAGTTGTACACGCTCGAAACAAAGCCTGGACGGCTATGCTTATACAAGAGCATGTACACCGAAGATTAGCGCCAGAGACCACTCACTCGATCCGCACTGCGAACGACCGCTGCACTTCTGCGAATGCAAGTTTTCGGCACAAAGGGCACGTGGTGCTAGTGTTGAACCAGTGGATGATACAGTCTTCGTGGAAATGGTGCGAGCAAGGAAGCTTTACCATACTATCTACACTAGTCCCATACGCTTCTTCTTTACAGTCGTACTCGCGCAGGCAAATGCAGCACGAGTGGTCCGTCGCGATCGAGCTTGCAATGTCTTCAGGTCCGACGTCTTCCAGCGCCAAGACAGCAGCAGTTTGACAACGGTTCACCTCTTTTTGCTGCGGCGGAAACTGTAGAAATTCCTCGAGCATATGAAGAGCTTCGCTAAGACTAGAGACGGTGCGTGTGTTTCGCAATTGGGTGTCGTAGATAAACACTGAAATGTCAGCGTACGCGTCCAGCATCTCGCGCACAAACTGCTGCAGCTTCTTCCGCCGTTCCCTGACAATGATATCGGTGTCGCACCGCAGGTGTTTGCGAGGAAATTCCGGAATCTGCAGCGCCGGCAGCAACAGCGCTTTCGCGAGCGTCAGCTCCTTGCATAGTAGCCGCCTCGCGTCGTCGCAAAACTGCCGGTCCCATTTCTCCATGTGCTTGAGCAGAGTGTGACGAAAGCTGAAGAACTCCGAGTAGCGCTTGACGATCGTCCACTTGACGCTATTGGCAAAGCGGGCGGTACTACAGATCTGCACCTTGTACACAGTAAATTTAATGGCTTTGGACTGCAGTGTCGCAGTCAGCGACTTGGTCTGTATGTCCATTTTGTCAATGTCATGATGGCGCGCCTTGAGCAGACGGCGCGACGGTCCTTGCAGCTCGGTCGCGTTTAGCGGCAACGACGTCTGGCTGTCGATAAATCTCGCAATGGTCGGTCGAAGCGGCATCTCGTTCGCCAAAAGGACTGCGAAAGAGGCGGTAAATTGAAAAGTGGCACGATGGTCGACGACCGTCGATCGGCCTATGCGACAATCTTCCCACCAATCAGCGACCTGTACAGAAAAAAGAAACACACTTGACCGACATATGCCATACAAAACGAAAGGCGACTTGAACATCGCCGGGGGATACCGAAAAGTGCACCTTTTCCCGGCACTCGACCGCCCCACACGCTTTGCCTCTGGATGGCACTTATGCGGGGGCCCCTTGGGGGGGCCCCCCCGGGGGGGAGAGGGAAAGGGAAAAGATGGAATTCTCCCTCTGGGGTTTGGTACTACTTTGATCAGCTCAGCCGTCTCAGAGGTACTACGGTCAAAGTGCACTTCAACACTTGAGTGCGTGCAGGGGAGTGAGTATATGCACATAAACCCATCATTCCTTGAGTCTGACGCAAGTCGCAGTCACGTGTGCGCAAACGACTACGGTGATCGTTCGATGGGTCCAGAGGCTGAGGCTGCGTGAAGACCGGCACATAGAACAGCCCGAGTGTCCAGTTTGCACACCTTCGTGTGGCGTAAACAGCACAATTACACGATCGAGCGACATGTGACGACATCACAATCCATTGCAGTCTCAGTCCCGCGGAGCACCAACCACTCGCTTCGGAGCGGTATCGATCGTCAAGTCTCTCTATCCCCTCCGTCGATCGTTTTTGCCCTACAGCTTTGACTGACTCAGCTCCAGCTTAGCGATCGTGCGCAAATGGACCTCGTCCGGCCCATCGGCAATGCGAAGTGTGCGCAGCGCTGCGTATAGATACGCCAGGCAAAAGTCCTGACTGACGCCAGCAGCACCGTGCAGCTGAATCGCCCGATCACAGACGTTCAGTGCCATCGTGGGCGCCACAATCTTGATCATCGCAATGGCCTGCTGAGCGGCCTTGTTGCCGTGTTTATCCATTTGATGGGCAGCTTGCAGCGTAAGAAGGCGCGCACTGTCGAGTTCGCAGCGCGACAGGGCAATCTGGGAACTCACGAGTGCGTTCTCCGCCAGCAGCTGCTGAAACGCGACGCGTGTTTTCGCACGCTGAACCATGAGCTCGAGACAGCGCTCCGCTGCGCCAATCGTGCGCATGCAATGGTGGACACGGCCGGGTCCGAGACGCGCCTGAGCCATTTCAAAGCCGCGGCCTTCGCCCAGCAGCAGATTGCTGAATGGAACGCGAACGTCTTTGAACACCATCTCCATATGTCCGTGCGGTGCGTCGTCGTACCCAAACACGTGCATTGGCCTCACAACGTGCACGCCTGGCGTATCCATTGGCACGAGGATCATAGACTGCTGCTTGAACACACTCTCGCGTGCTCGCTCAGGGTGTTTGCCCATGAGCACAATGAGCTTGCAACGCGGGTCACCTGCTCCGGAAATGTAGTACTTGTGGCCGTTGATCACGTACTCCCGGTGCTCTTCGTCGCGCACAAGACTCGTTTCGATGTTGGTCGCATCCGACGACGCGACGCGCCTCTCAGTCATCGCAAAACATGAGCGGATCTCCCCGTTCAGCAAAGGCACGAGCCACTGGAGCTTCTGTTTCGTCGTGCAGAACCGCGCGAGGATTTCCATGTTGCCAGAATCGGGTGCCGAGCAATTAAACACCTCAGGCGCCAGCATGATCGAGCGCCCCATCACCTCACACATGAGTGCGTACTCGACGTTGGTCAAGTCTCCGCCGTATTTGACATCGGGGCCCTTGCCATCGAGTGCCGGTACCGCACATGGAGGCAGGAACAGATTCCAGAGCCCAAGTGCTTTGGCTTCGGCCTTGAGCTCCTCAATGATAGGCGGTACGACACTCCACACACGCCCGTTTTCCCGTGCCTTGGCAATTTGGTCTAGATGCACATGCTCTGCGGGGTACACGCGAGTGTGGCAGAATTTTCGCAGCCTTTTATAGGCATGCAAAGCATGTGGGCGAATCGGGAACGGCAGCGTGTGCTCGAGCTCTAGATCGGGGTAGATGTCAGCCGAAGCGTCCATGATCACGTCGCTTAGTGCCAGTAGCCGATCGACTGTCGTGATCGCACACATAGCGTTGGCTGAGGACGCATTGCCCATTAACGCACGAGCGTAGACCCCGAGACTGATCGCAGCAAAGCGATACACGACCATGCCAATGAAGAAATTCCACGTCCGACTATGCAGTGGATAGCGTCTGGCCCGACGACAGTATCCAAGCAACATGTCACTTTCCGACGGAATGCCGAGCTTTCGGAGCGGGGCGTCCGACAATCCCGGAGTCAAGATCGTGTTCGAGGCGTCGGTCGGCAATCTGTACGTTGCGGCCAACGTCGCCACATCGGCAAACGGGTTCCCTATCGTGCACAATTCCCAGTCCAATATTGCCAGCACTCTCGGCTCTGTCGGGTGGAAAACCACATTGTCGAGCCGAAAGTCTCCATGAACGAGGCAAGCAGCTCCTTCTCCTCGTGCATTCAACGTCGTCGTCGCCTCCTCAGCTTCGTCAGCCTGTTGTTCTAGCCAGTGCTGCAACTGGACCAGCTTCGTCTGTTCCTTCACTCCTGCCTCTGCGAGCACCTTGTGCCCTCCTTGCACCTGTCGACTCCATCGAGCCACTACTCGATGGCAGTACTTGTCCGGCTTGCCAAAGTCGGCCAACCCAATGCTCTTATAGTCCACTTCGTGCAGCTTTGCCAGTGCGTCCACTGCTGAGCTGTACATGGCATAGCGGTACATTGGCTTGACCCCGGGCAGCGACGGGTCCTGAAAGATCCGACCGGGGACGTGCTCCATGAGGTAAAAGGGCGTGCCGACGACTTGAGCGTCTTCACATAGGAGCACAGCACGCGGCACTGGGACTTCCGTGTGCTCGAGGGCTTTCAAGACCCGAAACTCGCGCTCGACCGCGTGGGCAGACGGCAGGAGCTCGCCAGGCGGTTTCTTGCGCAGCACCCACTCGGCTTTCGAGTCGGTCATTGTCACGAGGTACGTGGGATTGGACTGGCCGTGTTGGAACTGGCCAATGGACGCGATAGCGCCATGGGAAGGGCCGAGGCGCGCGTGGATGTACGCGGTCAGGGCTGGCGCGTCCAGGGGCTGACGGGCGTCTTGTGCCGTCATGGGGGAGAGATCCAAAGGGAAGAGCGGAGCGAGAGCTGTTGGAATGGGCGTTGACGCTGACAGGTCGTTTCGAGGACGTAGATGGGCTACAAAGAGGAAGATAAGCGACTTCGTGGAGTACAGTCAGTGATCATGCGTTAGGCGGAGACGGTGGCTGACGTACAATCGACTTGAGCTGTTTGTTGACTCGGCTTGAGACAGAGAGACCAGCGCAGTGTCCAAGCTGTTGCGAGACCGGCTGGCGAGCACGACGTCTGGGCCTCGTTCGAGCTGTTGCCGGGTTGCCTGTCGGTGACTAACTGGTCTCGGCAAACTCCTTGTTCAACGCACCGCCAATGACGAGGTGCATGATCTCCGACGTGCCTTCGTATATCTCTGTGATGCGTGCGTCACGATAGTGGCGTTCAGCTGGCATCTCCGACACGTAGCCCATGCCGCCGAGCACTTGGATGGCCTGATGGGCACACATGGTGGCGGCTTCCGACGCCTTGAGCTTTGCCATGGCGGCCAGCTTTGTATAAGGTCGTCCAGCATCCTTCTCGACGGCAGCTTTCCACGTCAGCAAACGCGAGGCTTCGATCTCCGTGGCCATTGTCGACAGCTTGGTCTGGATGATTTGGTTCTTCGCCAAAGGCACACCGAACGTCTTGCGCGTCTGCGCGTACGCGATAGCACAATCGTACGAGGCTTGAGCAATCCCCAGTGCTTGTGCTGCAATGCCGATACGACCAGAGTCCAGTGTAACCATAGCAATCTTGAACCCGTCTCCCTCTTTGCCGAGAAGGCAGTCCTTTGAAATCTCAACGTCTTCGAAGATGAGATTGCCAGTGCTGGACGCACGAATGCCGAGCTTGTCCTCTTTCTTGCCTAGTGAAAAGCCTGGCGCATCCATCGGCACAATAAACGCACTAATGCCCTTGTGCTTGAGCGACTTGTCCGTCGTCGCAAACACAATAGCCTGATCGGCATCATGTGCATTAGTGATCCACGCCTTTGTGCCGTTAAGCACATATCCCTTCTCCGACGTCCGTGCCGTCGTCGACGCCGCACCCGCATCACTGCCATTCCCCGGCTCGCTCAAGCCAAAACAGCCGAGCTTCTCGCCCCTAGCAAATGGTGTCAAGTGCTTCTCTTTTTGCTCGGCCGTACCAAACGCGTCGAGCGGTGCACAGTAGAGCGACTACAGAGACCGACACCAAAGGACGTCAGCAATACATGATCACCACCACACACAGAAAGCAGCGTTAGCTCGGGACCCAGCGAGAGCAAGTCCACAGCCAAGAGGGGGACGTACGTTATTGACCGACATGATGACGCCCGTGGACGCACAGCCACGACTGATCTCCTCGATCGCGATCGCGTACGCCAGATAGTCCAGTCCAGCTCCTCCGTACGCGTCGTCAATCGCGACGCCCATGAGCCCCATCTGCCCCAGCGCCTCCACTTGTTTGGCCGGGAACCGGTGCTCCTTGTCGAGCGCCCCCGCGCGCGGCGTGAGGTTCTTGGCCGCGTATTGCACGCACATGTCGCGCAGCATCACGTGCTCGTCCGGCAGTGTGGACAGAAACCCGATCGCGCGCGTCCGTAGGCGTCTACAGTATGGGACACAACGACTGGTGACGTGAGCGCTCTGCCCAATGCACCTCGCGACTGTACAGCGCACGCAATTGAGCACACCATATACACAACAGGCACGTCAGACGGTACGTACGATGTGCTCTTCGGGAGTGCTGCGGCGACGCGTTGCTGCAGCGCGTGGGCGAACATGTGGCGCTGTCGGTACTTCGCTGGACACGGGATGCGAATAGGGCACGACGGGAAGTTGACTGCGGTCGTCGGCGCGGCGTCGAAGCGTCGTATGGATTTGTGCAGGTTCGTGTGGAAGCGAAAGCGCCCAAAGAAGCTGAATCGTCGGTGATTCGTTTCGACAGGTAGATCGCGAGACACGTGCGGGCGGAGCCAAAAGCCGACGTGGTCAGGTGCTTTTCTGATACTGGTACAGTTGATGATAAGTGTGACAGGGTACACTTCTCTACTTCCTCCATCGCTTCTTCGACCGCACATCTTTGTACTACTGGATCGCTTCGTATACAAGCACCAAAAACTATAGTATTGCTTTGGATTGTTAATGGTGGATAAAGATCATTGCGAAGCCTGCATGTATTCGAAGACCCGCCCCGATGCTTCATTCGGTAAAACCGATGCACAATCAGGGACTCTGTATCGTAATCTACAACGCAAAAAGGCAAAGGCGAAGTTCACCAAAAGAAGCGACGGCGAAAGGACCTTCGACCTGCTAGAGAAGAAGTCCGAGTGCATCAACTGGACAACGCCAAGTTTTCAGTTAGAGCTTTCATTTGTGCTGAACGCGTTCGAAGTAGACTGCAAGCAGCAACAGCCACATACATGGTCGACACGATACTCTGAGATTACTGCGGTCACCACATGGGAAAGTTTCGCAGTGGGTTCACAACATGCATCGTACCGCCCGTCTCTATGTACACACACAATGTAGCGAAGCTATATCGTCTCCTTGCCATAGGAAGGCTCAAGCTCAAAAAGCCACTACATGACACCACAAATCGACAAGTTTTTACGTAAGCGAACAATGGCATTGAATAGAATTTTTTTGAAGAACGACGACGCTGTGAGGCTTTTTTTGACACTGTTTCTAGTCATATTTTGTAGGACTCGCAATTTGTAAAAGCGACAGCACGTAGTGCTCAAAAACAAACTTTATATCATGTCATGGGGCTTATTTCCACCAAGTAACTCAAATAAGCACTCGCACTGATGAAAGTGCAACAGTGTGTGCTTTCATCAACGCACATAGACTGTACAGATGAAGGAAGACCAGACTGAAAAGAAGAGCTCAGAATGAGGAATAAGTATAACTTTATGTTTTATTATGTAGTTTTTCGATACAAACTATAATTCTTACTTACAACATTTTAAATTACAAATACCAGATGTGGAAGCAAGCTTGCCACCTATTGAACGCGTCAAAGAGCGAATGGTAATTTATTCGGTCAATAACATAGCATCATCATATAATTGCGAAGCAATATCAAAAATTACATCGAAACGTAAAAGTTGAGCAATTTGTACTCATATGGGTGAATATCGGTAAATGCTATCAGTTGAAATAATATTTAATTGACAGAAATTGTGTTAATGCCATGTAACGACTGAAACGTCAATCGTTGCAAGTTCACGTGGACATCCACGCGCTATTACAGCGCAAGCGAACTCGGTCATTCATCACGTACAGATGATGCAGAAATGCTGCTCTCCCATTCTGGCGAGTCGGACGGTACATCCGACACTAAAAATCATCCGAAGCCTTTGATACAACCGGAGCGGCGCGTGGTAGTGCCATACTATCTGGTACTAGAGTAGGTAACTTAGTTATGCATGGTATCTTCGTCCCTGATATTTCGTGTTTAAGAATCATCACCAACGCCAATTCCATAACGCTCTATGCGTCAATCCCTTCATCTTCCGCAAATGCCTTTTGCACGTAATCTTCAGACTTGATCAGGAAGATCCAGTGCAATAGATAGAATATAACTATTCGATATCTATTTATGCTCTTTGGACCTAATGTCAACGTGAAACTCCAGCATAATAGAGGCGTTCTATGCCGACGCCTTTTTCAGGCATCGGTTGTACAGCGGCCGCCGTGACAAGGATGACAAGCCACGATTACGTAGAATGCGTGTGTCACGAACGTGAATGCATAGGCCGTGAAGTGTGGCTTGTCAAAGATACTGCATTTTAGCAATAACTAAAGGAGCTTTTACCGCTCGGTACAAGACATAAATGAATTGTCCGTCGAAGTGTATGGCTTGCCATGACTGTCTTAGGGCGACCGTTGTCCGAGATGTGTAATGAACCGCAACCGCGCCCCAACTGGTACTTACCCTCTTTCTGATCCCATATTGAGGATGCTCATTTCAGTTGAGAAACGAGAAAGAATTGCTACATTGCAGCACCTCAATTTTCGCCATATGAGCACGTTTCCTAGTCGTCCTCATGAATCATCGGGTGAGTCTCGTCGTATCTCCGCACGAGATCAAGAACGTTAATCATTGGTTGATAGCGATGCTACTAGCTATTATCCGAAGGCGAGTAGCCGCGTCATAGGACGAGGTCACTTGTCAGACGTATATGTGACCCGAGGAGTATCAATAAACGCTTCAAAAGGAAGTGTTGACCACAGCACTAATCATGTAGCATTTGCGGTGGAACAGAATCACGGAGTCCGGAATATTTTTTAAATATATTCCGTAAGAAACTCGATTATATACGTTGCAGAAGGCAAATTGGATTCTGGCATTCACAACACAGCTCTCCGCGCTCGCTGTTTGTCGGTCTCTCTCTCTCGCTAGATCTTCACTACCACTCATGCAACCTTCTCATTGCGCTCGAAACATACGATCCTACAGGTGCGCGATCCTTCCACTCGTCGCGATTGCTCAAACCAATCCATTGCTGATTCTATTTGCTTTTACGATGTCGATCACGTCGACGCCCGCATCAATAATTATCTTGATGCGTTGTATCAAAGAATCGGCATCATACCTTCAAGAATTTCCTCCTAATCAAGGGCCAATGTCTAAAGAAGAAGATATGCGTGATGTCTTTCACCATCCGCGAAGAATGTTGTATGCTTATTTGATATGCATTAACTTAGTGCTGGCTTACTCAATCATTAAAAAGAATTCGCCACAAAGTATCAACGAGAGGACAAGGCCTCGAAGTATCTGTTGGAGATATCAGCTGGCACGTTCTGTCTGTCCACCAGTTCCTGGATAATCAGAAGTAAACATATTTTACTGTGTTTCAAGTGAACGAATTGAAGACGGACAACGTTCTGCCGTGAAGCAAGGGCCTCTGTCAGAGACGAGCTTACGGGGGAAACACGGGGTCGTGATATCGTATTGATGAAATCAAGGGCAAAGCCGTTGTATGTATTTGAGTCGGGCAAAGTAGCAAGATGCAACATATTGCTGGAACGATCAATGAAAACAAGAACGACCGTATTCTTACGTTCATATTTAAGCCACCTAAAACGGAAGTACATTGAAACCATGTTTTTCATCACTATTCCAATTTGGTAGGATCTGGAACTGTTCATGGGGTGAAGGCTTGAGCTATATCCGTCGACAGCCCTTGCTAGGTCGAATGTTCTTAAGAACAAAATGATACTGATGAGGTCAGTGAGAGGCTTGACTGACCGCGAGATCACCTTATTTCGGCCACGATCTCCATTAATAAGAGAACCGTGACACTCATACGTGATTGCAGGCACGTATCATTATATGCGGGGACGACGACATGAGATATGTATCTGGCGAATTTCGCATATGATATCAAACCATCGCGGGTTACTATACGTGTAAATAACCAAAGATACGTCGCTAAAACGTTAATTGAACTTGGCTGGATGGATTATATATATAATTCATCAGACGCGCGAGTCCTGTATCTTGTGAACACACCTTGCTCAAGTAGTCAACAGACTAGACAAAGGGATGCTGCTAGTCATCATCGCAATTATGGGTCTATTTTTACAGTCGGGTTACACACAGCCGGCGCTATATCAGGTCGGTGTGATATGGCATCAGTAACTATATTTAGTCTTCTTAATATGTACTGAATAAAAAAGCTGAATTCCACGACGAAACACAGCTACCTCATCATTTTTTATGAGAGGTGTGGGGTTTTACGGACGTGCGCAGTGACGCATGGGCCGTTTAAAAAACAATCTATCCTTTGAAAATTAGAAGAGGAGCTTGGCCAGAACATACTTCATGGCAAAGAGATCTTTTCTATGCACTGGATACTTTCGCGCAGCTAGTCGTAGCTGACGCGACGGATAACAGACGATGACGTCACAGCTTACATGAAATGTTCATTCTTGATCTACAGTCGCAAAAACAGGCGTTTGTATCAAGCTTTTCTTGGCACCTTTAAAGGAGTGCTGACACTCGGTACTGCATACAAGTTCTTTTTTAACAAACCAGAATGATAGACGGTCATATCGGCGTAGTTGCGCGAGTATATGTGCAAGTGCAACGATAGCCTACGAAAATACTGAAGTCCCTCAACACTGAATGGCACGAGTCAGTCGGCGATTGCCTTAATCTTTTACGGATCACGGCGTACAGATTATATGTTGAAGATGCGCTTAAAAATTTTTGTTTCGCTAGCCGTGGATATGCACTTTTTCTACTGGCATATCGATTATGCCCGCGCGTATTGTAAGCCACATTTGAAGATGAAGTAGGTGGACTTGCACTAAATACTTTATATCCATATCCCGGATGTCGACATAAATATCATTGAAGCAACTCAAGCTAAAATCTTACACCGATCTCAACCGATTTGTTACGCAACTGTTGAAAGAGAAGGGGGAAGTAATTCGCCCTTGTGGCATAAAACGCACATCTATATCATAATGATGGGCGTGCTTACTGCTGTTTAAATATTTTTTTTGATCATGCAGTAAAATCTGATATGTTCCATTCACTATATTTATGGACAAAAAGATAACATTCCTTGACATTCCGTCTATGATTACGTCCATCCTCGGTATCGGCGTCTGAGCCGGTAACGTTGCAGGTTCAAATTGCTACATGCGTACACTTCCTTCATCCTCTAGTAGCCTTACACAGACAAAAGGTCAAATTAATGTTAGAAGTTGATCCTATCACATGACCTACTGCTGAGCGATCGGCAAAAAATTGCATATCTCACTGAATTACCCACGCGACAAAATCATTGATTAAAAACGCAGTATTTCGAACCGAGTTTCAGTTGTATATTTGGTGACGAGTGCCTTTTTCCTTTAGCAAGTTGCACGGTGCAGTATCAGGTAATACATCTTCAAAATATATCAAATGTTTGTATGGAGGATTTGCAATAGTTGAAATGTAGAATTAAGACGTATACCACCCTATCTAAGCTTATCATTTATGACAATTTATCATCATGAAATTTCGCTTCGAGCCTTTCGTTTTCAATAAATACTAACGACGACCTAATAATGGCAACTTACAGGCCTTCAACGACGAGTATGCGTATCTAGTTTAATTCGCCGCTACGAAGACCTTCGAATTATCGATTAAATATGAGCGTTTCAAAAGCATATTTCCGAGGCAAAGTCTCAAGGCGCAATCAGATCACATGCATAATCGCTACGCTTAATTCTTCATCAATTTAAATGATTAATATATTGATTGCGTATAGGCCTTAAATTATCGAGGCCTATTTTATCAGTCTGAATTTATTGAAGAATCTGGTGTGAAAGTACGTGTAGAATTATTTTCTGAACATATTCTAAATGTGGTAGCGCTATCTCGATTAAGACCCAATCAGTCGGCTCTCCAGTCGACTTATGTTTAGCTATTGCCTCTTCTGCGATATCGATGTCGTTTCGTTAAAGCTGTCTTCTAGGCATGCGTCCATGTCCCGGTCCACTTGACTCAATTAAGGAGTCGGCTCTATGCGTTGTTTTGTTTTCAATATAGATGCTAGCATCTTGCTCCACAGTGTATAGGTAAATTAGACTGATGTCTTGTGAAGTCGTGCTAACGGCCAGAACACGTGCAAGGTCATCAATATCGCGTTTTTCACATACATTCACGCGCTAATATACGCTTTAGACCTTAATCAGATGGCCATCTGATGAAAAAGTACTATGCATCCTTACATATAGATGCTTCTATATGGTATTTGACTCGTACTTTCAATCGCCACGGTGAATAAGAAAGACATTAAAACTGTCATCCAAATCCAGGACAATGCAGCTACCATTGTTCTGCTCATCTTCTAGCGTGTCGTAAATTCCCATCATAAGTCTTTTATCGTTACGAATGCGGCTGTTGCAAGGCGCACCGTCAGGTTCATGAAAGGGGTATCGCGCGCAGCAAATTGAAACTACAATAGTTTGTGTGTTGGTGCCAAATAACGCTATTAAATTTCCACAGTTAAGTAGGGCACAAAGTGGTTAGTCTTTAGCCACTACCTTTCATGAACCCAAGTTTATGACGATCCATAACGCTGCTGCGGCTCAACTGACTCGTAGGATTCGAGCCTACAGCATTTCTTGCCTGATCAAGGTCGTCTCGAGCGAGAGTGAGACGGGATTTGAGCTCTGCGTCAATAAACGTAGACTTCTGACTTTTTTGACAACCATTGTCGCTCTGCCATCGTATGTGTCCTGAAGAGCGGGTGCACAAGATCTATACTTTAAACTGGTCTATCTGAACCGTATTTATTGTTTTCTGTAGTAGCGATGACAGATAGTCAGAACAACTAGTTTTATCTTGTATTCAAATAAAATCTTTCTTAATCTACCACAGAGATCGCTTGATCTGGTAACTTTAGGTTTAAGAATAGCAGGTGGTTTCTCAAGGACCATTTGTAAGAATATGAATGAATACAGAACTACCATATGTTTATCATTCGGGTTGGCAAAAATGCAAATCGATTTGGATTGAATGTGCTGAGCTAAAGCATGCAAAATGAAATCATCCTGGATGATTTTTTGTAACTCAGATCGATCTTTAAAGCTAGGCTCGTGGCGTCTCCTTCGTTTGTCTAAATTAGTTCTTGAGGCCTCGAATGGTCTAAATGTATATGTTTTATGAAGCTTAAGTAAGTCCAAGTCTTGGCTAACCCGTAGAAGTTTAACTAGGCGAATGCAATTTTCATCTCGTTTTCGAGGTTGTGACGAGCCCGTTCAACGTCGTATAACTCGACGGAACATCTCAACCGGTAGAATTTCGCAACTTATATATGCTTATGGATGCCTATAGCTAAGCAATTAGGTCGACGCGCTTGTGTCTACCCGGTAGCGGTAGCGGCAGCGTAGGCCAAATGCTGTTATATCAGCTCGAACTTTCGAGCACAATGTTCATTTAACATATCTCATAAATCCTTTTTGCTGGTTAAGTGAGATTACTTTGTTTTACGTCTCATCAGATATATGATGGATGAATTTGGTGATCGCTGCATCTCTCTCATCTCTTTTTACGGAATTTACATGGTAATGACGGCAGGATAGCCAAAAGTATAATTTATTCAAACGATCATCGAAAATTCGATGTCATTTCGATTTACACAGCCTCAACGCATTGCATGAATAAAACACTCTTCCTTATTTAACATGTTCATGTTGGATGGAGCGTTGGTGTAATTTAGACAGACCACTACGTGTTACCAAAACAAACGCTCTCCGTCCACATATATTAAAACATTACAAGCTCAATAAAACGATACAGTGTAGGCGAACGCCTCGCTACCTTACGTATGGTGTACGTGATGATGGGATTAATTATACCACGAACAAGTTTGGCAGAAGCAAAAAGTAAAGGTGTATTTTTAATAAGATTTCTCATTAAACTCTTTTGATCTTGTTTTGTTCTTCCTGAACTATAACATTAAATTTGGCTACTTGCTCAGCTCCCATTCCGCTTCTAGGGTGGATCGATGTAATAGCTAGATGACGTAACGGCTTGACCAATGGGTATAGTGGTGCCGAATAATGTATTCGACGGTAACATTCTTTTAATGTTTACTTAGCAAGGTATATTTTGCCAGTTAGTAAATGATCGATTGTTATAATGTTTACCTTGGCATATCAAATTTAATGATATTTGACAAGATCATCTTGTTACAGGAGATATCACGTATATTTACCAATGTTACGAAAAAGGCATAAAGATCTATGTTGAATATTAGGACTGCTTGTTCACGTCAAACTTATACGTTACCACACTTTTACTTCTACTCGATGGACGAAGATACCGTGTCAAGAACCCACATCACTATACTCTAAAGGAAAACGTTTGTTAAATAACTATTTTATCAAATGATTGTACGATAAGAGTAAGTGGTGGAGCTTCGACTTACTATATAATCTACAGCGAGTATGTTGAATCGACATCGTCTCGATCGCACTGGCTGAATAGGAGCTCCAAGGGGTTACACGTTGAATAAGTTATAGCGCTGCCAGATAAAGCAAATTTTGTCTTGGGTCCATAATGAAATCTAAGATAGATCGGCTGGTTTCCTGTCGCAGAGTGAACTGTGACCTGAAGAGAAATTTACACTCTTTCTGATAAGAGTTCAAAGACTTGTCAAGAGGTCTGTTGCCATGCGCATTAATCAAACTGTGCTGCCTATCACATACGATTAATCGTGTATTTTTACAAACGTAATATATTTTTTGAAAACTAACAATCACTATACATGACATAAAGCAATTCAATATTGGCTGCCATTGTCATTATTGTAACGGGGGATTCGCACCTATTATAATCAAAGCTTACACCCAGATTATTACCTATATAAGTGCATCGAATCCTCGCGTTTCCTGTCATGAGAATAGTAACTTTTATAAGTAATATCGTGTCGGTAATTAAAAGCAATAGAATACTCAAAAGTGCAATTTTAGCCGATTACATTAATTCTAGTGTAAGTGTACAGTAATGATGCTTAACTAATCGTCTGCACATACGAGCATTGTTCACTTTATCATGTTGCGAGATAATAACACTAATTAGAAACATTGTTGACGTAATTTTTTTTGTTTATATTCGCTGATGCACGGAGAATTATCAACATCTTCCCATAGTTATTGTAAAACATGCATCTGCCAATGATTGTCATAGATTATTGTATATACACACGTAAGTATCGATCACTTTACCTTGTTGGAAGCTTATAGCACTAGATGGCGACACAGTTGACCAAATCTTTTGCCTACATTAGCTGATGCGCGACGAGTTTTCAACAGCACCCGAAAGTGATTATAAATGAATATATCTGTCAATGATTTGTCATAGGACCAAGTATTATATAACGTCTACTAGAAAAACTATCCGGACGCAATTGGACGCATTTATAATAAAGTTAAATGTTTTTTATACGAAGCAAAAGTATTATTTTATAAATTGCCATATGAAACCCATAAATTAAGCTATATCATGGATTGTGTAATAAAAAGCATAAAAATGTTATGAAGCGCTACATATATACACTATAACGGCAGCGACACAGTATGATCCTATTCAGCAGTTTGTTTTAATAATAAATTTTGATCTAGTTTTAAATGACAAAGGAAAGCCACTTTTGCTAGCGAAGAAGAAAAGAAAAGCGTCAAGGTACATAGTTTTTCTGTACTCTATGCACCATGTGAAATTTACGACAACACGGATTTGTGTGTATCAACTAGGATCGGCTCATCGTTTAATGTGCGATATCGAAGCTATATTATATAAAGGCCACATGTAGCATCGTCATACTAAGGATATAGCAAACAAAAAGTTCAACTTTCCTTTTACCTTCATCTACCTCAGATAGCTTAGCACCAACATTGGCTGACCTCTTCTCAAAACGTCCTCGGCAGTACTGTGTGATTTCTAATGACTTAAAACATGCACGTATCAACAAACGTCAGCTTACTGATCAGTGGCACGAACTAGCTATTCCAATGGCTCATTCTTTGCTGTCTATATTACGTGATCGACAACTAATATGACTAATCCATTTATATTATAACAGCTTAAAATGTAAGACTTGATGCATGAAAAAGCAACAGATCAAGCCGGTGTTTTAAAAATAGGCTACCACGCACGCAGTTCCATTTTACCTGGGCTTATAAAAAATAGAGCGATCGATGTACGAAGCTAATGCCGGTGCATACGCAAGAGAATGCGTCAGTATAAGCTGACATGTATCATTTATAAAATTCAGGGAGCGCCTCATGCGCAATAGTGCACGTTTGCAAAGAGTAAATTATTGTGCAAAGAACGTAAACAACATTGCTGCTCGCAAGTAGATTTTGAACATCCCTGACAATGCTATATGCAATAATTTTGTACAATACTGCTAGCAAGCAACACTGGTGTCCTGAGTCTTCACGCAATGGTTCCTTGTTTTAAGAGTGGGCACGATGGCGCCTGGGACTACGAACGAGCTCAAAAGCTAACCAAAAAAGAAATCTGAAACAAGAAAAAACAATATTATCAAAGTAGGACTACTTAGTCAGGTCTTAAGGTTAAAACCTTTTAAGGTGTGAATTGCCGATCTATACACGTCGTATCGAGAAATATCCACAGACTCTTAGCCACTATTTCTATGTTTTAGTCCATGTCTAATCTTAAGACACGATACATATTTTCAGGCGTAAGACCGTCCCTTTTCACTAGCACGTTCAAAGCTTCACAATTGCTACTTGTTGACGCTTGATAAAGTAGAAAAATATGAAGACGTGCGCCGTGAATATAATGTTTCAGCTTAGTAGCTATACGGCTGAACATCTTTTGTTAGTCCTTCGGCCCACTTGTCGTATTAGGCTTCTCATCCAATCCTTGCGCTTCTGTGCGGTCGCTGTTATCTCCACTATTAGCAACTTTTTATAGACGATTGTGGGACGATTCCTTCGCGATAGCATCACTGATGACAAGGACGATAATTGTGCCAATGGCGAAGAACGTGGAAGCGTGCATTCTATGTTGATTAGCTTTCGAAGGTTGTATCGTATATGTTGCGGAGGATGATTCCAAATGCTCACTGAGAGCTGTTTTTTTACAAAAAATATCCACATTGGATGTCTCGAGTGAAAGAAATTTTGTTTACGAATGTACAACTCCTTACCTAAGTTATAAATAGCTAGATAGAGATTGACTACACCATACACATGTGCAAAGCGTCGTTTTGTCGTGCCTTAGCAAAAAATGACGCTTTGTCGTGCTAAGGGTTATTTCTTGATGCCAACTTTTCCTATCGACTGATCTCAAATTTCTAGCCAGACCTGTCGAAGCAATATTTTCCACGCACGAACAACGACATATGAGCACATTGAGTGTCGCATTTTATTTTGTAGCGCCTTTCGCACTACCCTGACAGCCTCGTACCAGCTGATAGGTCGAAAAGTAGCTACGTATACGCCCTGCAACGCTCTTTCGGGCAACGCTCTAGCATCCTTCCCTCGCCAGCCGACGGCATGCTCATCCCTGCAGATCCCGTAACGGGAAGGGGCGTCCCTCGGTGGCAGGTCATCAATTAAGCGACCAAGGCCCCGCAGCGCCTGTAAGTGATAATATTTCGCTCAATACCAGTCCTCAAGCCTGTGACCTATACCATGTAAGATAGGGTAGCACCGTGGGAGAAAGATCAAGACCCGCGGAAATGGAGGATGCCTTTGAATCTCCCTCGAGTGCACCATCTTCCGAGATAGAGCACGCATCCGGCTAGAAGGAACCACCGTTGCCGCTGCGCCAGCCGGCGTTTGCGGTGCAGCCGGAGGACATATATGCGACTCTTGTCGCCTCTCACTGACCGACTTCTCTTGATCCACTCAGGGCCGCTTGGACGGTGACCATAGCTGAATTATTTGCTACTACTCATGCTACGGTGCTCATAAATACGGAATTAGCCCTACCGGGGACCAAACGATATCCAAAGCTCTCTCTGATGAGAAAGTGCTTATATTTCCGTTATTTAATCAATGATGCATCTGCAGTGGGGGTTCGCTCATAGATTGAAACCGGCATTTTATTGCGGCCACCCACGCGTTGTACAACACTTGATAGTCCTCATGCACATTGTGCAGAAAATTCTCCGCAAGGAAAAATGAGTTCGTTTGAAACCCTTGATTACCTGTACTCCGACCTTAAAGCCAAACCAGATCGAGCAGGGGTAACCGCGGCTTCTCCAGGGCCGCCGATTTCTTACAACGAAATTATGTTTAATTCAGCGGTGTAAAGCAAGACCAATATTGAGACATTGAGGGAGATCTGTCAGCGAACCATTGCGTCACGGCGTGGACTTTGGCTCCTAGAAGGCACGGCAAACGAACGGCGGATTATTAGCGGCCTCACGGAAAGGTCCATTGTTTCCAGGCGTCTAATCTACTTTCTAAAATGTCCTCGATAATAAGGACTGGGGTCGTTTTTCCAGGACAAACCTGGCCAGATATTCAGAGGAAGTAGTTTAACAATAACTCAGTGGCAACTATTTACACTTATGCCGTCACATCACAAGTGCCATCAAGGAAGACATTTTTTGGCTGCTGAAAGGTCGGAGGTTAATCAAGACGAGCTTCGCGGATTGCTGAATGTTGTAAGACCAATTTCCTATGACAAAGATCACCGTTGATTCCATTTCGTTGGTTTTGACCGCAAGACGGTGTGTGGGTACGCGTAATAGACATCTCATTCAAAGTAGCGCTATATTGTGTGTCCAATGCCCATCTTCGATACAGAATGTCTGTCTGGACACGGCAGCTCGGCAAGAATGAGGTCTTACTGAGCGTTACACGACAGTATGAGGTGGAACTGCAAAATGGGATACGATCTACGAATATAAGTTGGCTCATTGCCTACTTCCATACCCACATTGCCGCGGAGTTCGAGATAGATATATGGGTACCTGCACGCCTAATTCTGGGACGTCAACTATGTCAAAACTTACTTTCACGATGGCGGATTGCCCGAATTTTTTCTCGGAATTGTTCGACTCATCTGGAATGGTAAATACTCAATTCCAAGCTTCTTGAAGTCGGATGTCGCCTTTAGTGCGCTGTGGAGGTGTTGGACACAATGGTCTCTGTATCTACACCAAGTATAGAATCCTTGGACCTGTCAGCCAGGTAAATACGGAGTAAAATGGTTTTCGGACTGAAAGATCTAGCCGTGTCTTTTGTCGGCATGGACGAAGTTAGTCAAATGGCGACTCTTCGGCTCCAGATGAAAGCTGAGCAGGACGCGAAAGACCAACTGGGATTGCTGCTTCGTCCATACCTGTGGCGCTCGAACTTACTAACTCGGCCTCAACTTCTCCAATAACGGCGAAGTGCTCGACCAGAATGCACAAGTTGGCTGCGCCTGCGCCACCCAAACAAGGGTAACAGTTTTAATCCAGCGCGCCCACAGCATAGGTTCATTCAAAGCGCCCCATAGGCACCAATCGACGGCTACATCGTCTCGCTTCGATGATTTATCCGAGCGGTCGGAGGAGAAGAAAGACGATGCTGATGCCGATAACATTCCGCCTATCCGCCGAATGTCTATTTTACTTTCCTTGGGCGACTATGATGGGTGTCGCACACCGCTCAAAATACGGACGAGGTGAAGGCGCGGCTGCGTATTCTTATAGTCAACACGATGAAATTTCATCCTATTTCACAATTGGTTGCCCTGAAACAGAGGGAGAGAGATGCGTTACGAAAGATGGAGGGATATCTCTAGTGACGTCGCAGCCCGCCACTTCCCATAGATTATATCACAAAAGATACCACGCCCGATATGGTAGCAATGAAGTCAGCACTAGGGATTCAGGCAGTCAATACTTCTTCATCAGGTAAACATCCTTCGATGGCAGTCGCTCTAGAGTGCTTGGATCACGACTAGGCGATCCACGATACATTTTTGAGGCTACAACGGCAAGCATATAACGAGGAATTCGTTGGTCAGCACAGCTAAACATGGAGGAACAATTTTATCACACCACACGGACGTCCACGCTAGTTAATGGTCTCCATGGCTGAGTCGGAATAAAGAACGCGATTCAACCAAACAATTAAAGTGATATTTGGAGGAGTACGCGTATTCCTCCTTTAATCACCAAGCCAATGTACCGCGCGAAAATTGTAGCGGATGAAAAAAAATCTGTCTATCGCGGCTTATTTTCTCTATCGTCACATCTTTGTGATTGCGTACAATACAAAAGAAAAATGATGGCCCTGCTCTATGTTTTGCCCCATGTACCATTCCCGTGGCAACGACGTTTATGAGACGGACCTGCATATTATCCTGAGGATAAATCATTGTGCATAGGCTACCCTCTTGGCTAAAACAAACGACAACCAGTTACCACTCGTTTTACGATTATGAAGGGATCATTTTTCGGCTTACGTGCACACGATGCCTTCTCTCGACCCAGCACCCTCCATCCAAAGCGATGCTGTATCTCATTCGTCGGGACGTCACGCACCTTCGGTGCAGGAAGGCAGGCGTCATGTCGAGGAAGACTAAAAACTCGTTCCCTATCATGCCGGGGTAGACATTCGTGATTTGTAAAGGGCTACTGGACCAGATGATACCAGCGCCTCTCTTAACCCTAACAGTGCGCTGATTTGAGCGTCCCTGACTTAGGCCTCTTCTCCGGTGGATCCGAAACGGTCCCACTTAACCACTCAGACTTAAGGCATTAAATATTCGTCAAATCATGCGGACGCTTGATTATCAGCGTGACTCAGACACAGACGTCCGGAAGACACGGAAAAATATATATAATGCCCGCGGTAGAGGAAAGCTCCTGCGCGGTCTGGCAACGGTAATGGCAATTACACGGCTGTTCCTGGCCGGCTGAGGCGACCTATTATTATCCTTAAGCAACTAGCAGCGTAGACGACTGGTTGCAAAGGGTGCGACGGAAGCCAATATCTTTATTTTGTATGATCGAGGACTTTCCGTTTCCAGATGAAGTTTTGGGGAGTGCCAGCGATATCGTGCTGGTTGGTGTGGACATTAAATAAACTATGAAGTTGTATTTACCACCGGCTGGAAGACTTCTGTGATCGTACAACTAACAAACCGACTCAGAGGTTGCGTGACAACTGGAAGGGCAAGGTCTCCCGTCCAGCGTCTAATAAATTGCCGCCCCTCGACGACAGCAGGGATGACTGGGCACGCCTGCGGACGAATATGTACGGCAGCGACGCTGTCTTGAAACTGTGCAACGTGAGTAAAAAGTTCAGTTTTGCTGCACACATGATACGTGCCAGTCTTTAAGAAAAAGAGATTTAAGCGATGCTGGGGCAGAATGATTGTGCCGTTCATACTCCGACTGGAATACTGAATTGTCATCTTTCGGCGCTCAAGAGGATCTCTCAGTATCAAAACACTTATGTCTTCCTTCCAAATCCAGTGGACTGGATCAGTATCGCACGATTCTTTGCGGGAGCTTTCGCGGGAGCGGGGTAAATCCTCCCTTGTCGTTACTGAGGGCAGCTTTAGCATTCTATCGGGGAAGTTTTGCCAATGTCGGGTAGGGCGCCAACGGATGCGAATGGACGCTATAAGTTTCTGACGCGGGTCGACCGGACTAAGCCCATCGATGCGATTCGTCGACACGTAGTAAGCCATAAAAGAATCGCTACTCAAAGTGGTCGAGGTCTTACGTCTCCTATTCGGATCAAATGGCTTACGGCGTGGCGCAGGACTCCTGTACGACACCGACCCTTGGCTTAGATAATTTAGGAAATATACCTTTGTCGCCAAAAAGACGTGGCATGCTTGACCGCCGATTAGGATACGTTTTGGGAAGGCAAAAGGGCATTCTGGATCGCTGATGTCGTATTGGAGCGCAGTACATGATTTATCTGCTTGGGTTGCGATTTTTTTAGCTGGAGCCGCAGAAACAACCCTACCCCTGGCAATCGGAACGCTGGACAAACAGGATCATCTCAGCATTAATTGGTGGCTTTCGTGTGGTTAATATTTACGCACTTAATCACTTATAGGAACGCGAGACCTTTTTTTCGGAGCTGCAGAGTTGGCCGTGGCAATATCACATACCTCTTATAGCAGGGGGTTTCAATCGCGTGCGAAGTCCGAGTCTAGACCACCTGGGAGGCTTTCGATCCGACCAATTAGAGAGCGCGGATTTTTACATGCTGGTACAAATCCTGCAATTAGGGGACGCTAACATATAATGTCACATGGTGAGAAATCAAATAAAGGTCACGGAACCGGCGTATTATTTTACTTACCAGGGGCCAACCTCGGCCAGTTTAATTGACATTCTTTTCGTACAGCATTCTTTAAAGTCCGTTGTTCAGTGGGTGTCGGTAGACGAACCAGGCGCACCAACCGATCATCAGCGTGTACGACTTTACATTAGCGATCCCTATCATGATCCCTGTGCTACGCGGCGAAGTAGGGAGGGGATGTACCCCATACCCTCTGCCCAACACTAGCGGATTGTCACAAAGCTGCACGCTGAACTTACAATTGAGGGAGTTGGATGCGCAGGGACGGTTTCTACCTGGTACAGAACGACAGAGCGCTGTATATCCTGTATTCAAAAAGTAATGCGGTGCTCGAGGCGAAAACGGAACACCGTAATTCGCCGGGTGCAGGCGCAGAGTCGTGCGCACTTGACGACCCGTACAGCGCAGTTGAATGTCATGGTGGAGGTCGAAAGTAAAGAGCACTTATTTATCCTCGGTCAACGGTGAGAGCGCACCACGGACCGATACGCTTGAAATTTTAAGCGAGATTTTTTATTGAGAACGCGATCAGACACTGAGCACAATTCGAAATATTTATAGCGCCGCTTTTTGGCAAGAGAACGCTCGCCGATCGTTTTGAGTCTAAATGGCAGCCTGTTTTTGGCTACGTTCATCATTCGACGACTCTCGCTTCTATGGCTGGCGAGGTCGACGCATTTGTCGGTATTTTGGCGGCACGGAGCGTCTCGGCATTGAATAACGAGCAATTGTTACAAGCCATTTCACAGCAAATGTAAATCAGGCAGTTGCTGCAATAAATGGGATCAAAACGGCGGGCGTGAATAGCCTCAGCAACAATTTTCATAGGGTCCCCAGGCAATTATGGCTCCTGCAATGGTGGCCATAAACAACGAGCCTTTTCGAGGGGCCAGCCAATTGTTCTTGGCAGGCCTTGTTTTCCCGCTTCGTAAAAGGGGCGACTCTGACGATGCGATGGATTACCGGCCAATCGCCCTCCTCAATATGGGATATAATAAATTCGCGAAGGTATCGCTCTATGAGTGCAGGGATTCTTCGGGAGACTTATTGGTGATTCGCATTTAGGCTTTATAAACGGGTGTCAGGTGAGTAACACCATTCTAATGATGATGGAAGTCTTAGACATAGCATCAGCTGCTACAGACGTGGCAGCATTGGCAAGCAGGGCGATTTTACTCCTTGATTTTCGAAGCGTATGATGCGGTTTCCTGAGATTCTATATTTTTTGCGCTACAGCGGGATGACTTCTTACAGGAATTGTGGCCATGATTCGCGATCTTCACACAGATAATACAGCACGATTTGTCGTTAACGGCGAGGTTTCGGAGCCGCAACTGGTACTGGCTGGCATCCCGCAAGGTCGTCCATTGCCTCCGTTGCTCTTTATTCTAGCGGCGGAAGTGTTGTCTTTATCTATTAAACAAGATTCCCAAGTAGTGGGCATTTGCGTGTCTCGCGGTAAGAGATCCCGACATAAAATTCCACTTTCGTAGACGACTGGACGATTTTTATGGACGAGGCGCGACAATTGTCGCATGGTCTGGGCCTCGTGCGACGATTTGGTGAAATAGCTGGATTACAGATTCAGCTAGGTAAAAGCAACTTTTTTATTTATTTAGCTGTCGTTCATGTCACCATCATCGGCATACCGGAGCTCCGTCACGGCGATACTACGAGAAACATGTTGCACGCGGAGATAACCGGAAGCCTTACGGATGTAAATTGATCCGCGCGCATTCTACATGTTCAGCGACGACTAGCGATTAACTGGCGCATGGACGTGTCTGCGCGGCTGTAATAGACATTTAGACTTTTGTTGATTCAAGCACTTGCGACTTCGGCCGAAGAGGTGTACACTGCGACAGCATAGGGAATAAAAGCATATGGACTCATTTTCGCTGCCGTCGTGACGCTGTACGCGTCATGTTTTCGTGGCCGTTCCTTACTCAACGTCATTATCTCCCGGCAAGATTGTCTTCTGCGGCGGTATTCGACATTCCACCATAAGCGGAAAAGCAGCTTCGAAACCTGCAAAAGCAAGTTTTGTGGCGTCATTCGACCAGCATCGAAGCCTCTTGACACAAGATGAGCCTATTACTCTTGCACACACCCAAGCAGGCTGGTGGAGTTGGGCTGGGATCAATACTGCTTGCGTGCAAGACTCAACAAGTATAACACACCACAATTTGGTTCAAGCAGCGGAAGGACCTATATTGTTCGGCCTGGCGGGCGTGGGTGTTTCGGTTAAGTCGCCGGCTGCGGCTTTCGTCATTTCTCCTATCGGCGTCCGGTCCCAGCGCTCTTTCAATGCTCGCCATTATACCAAGAACAATGAACGGCGCTGATCAGTCCCTGGCTTGCTCAATCTCCATTGAAGTTAAACGATCAACGACAACGGTACTTGGGGAGCTTGTACGTCAGTCTTTACCAGCTATAAGCTGGGATACTCTTGATGAATCGAGGCTGACATTTCTACCCCACCTTCGCGATTCTCCACCGATGACCCTGGAAGAGGCGGCCTTCTGGCCAACTTACTCATTAGATGACAGCACCTGGATCGTAGATCCCAAGGGGGGTGATCGAAAAACGCGAAAATTCGACAAAGTTCGGCCTTGTGCACTTGTGGACCTTCAAGTTCACCGATTTAAGTTACACACTAACTCGTTGATAGTTTTACGGTCGGAGTGACCACGCACCAGCAGGCCAAATTTTAGGCGATGGGGTCTTGCTAACCTATTGAGTGCTCCAGCTCTGGCCATCGGAGCGCGGCGTACCGTCGAAAGACGCCTGCGACTGCGGAACTCGCCGGTTCCGCATCATTCATTCACTTGGAGGAACGCCTCGACACTCCGCGTCCACGGGAGGGCGACCACAACGGGGGCGAGTGAGTCAGGGTTTATCGTCTTTGAACAAGCAAGCAAAATTACAGTGGCAGGTGACCGCGGGGACGGCAGCAGATCAGCGGACGGCGGCTAATTGTCACATTCTTCTAAGAATCCAGCTCGCGGATGACAATGTCTTTACGGCACACCCGTGCCTCCATGGAATGCCCTGGCAGGATCCTGACATCATCGCGAATCGCCATAATCTTTTGGCGCTTAAGAAATAACCCTTATGCCATTTTGTAAGAGATGGAAAAGCGCTCACTCCGCTTTGATAAAGCTTTAAGTAGCGGCGCGAAGTACCGTCTGGCACGCCGCCTCATACAGCAAATTCCGGCCGTATTGTGGTCGCACGGCCACGAGCTCACTTCATACCAAGTTTGGGTCAGTCATCGTATCGCGACACACCAAATGAACCTATACCACGGGGGCCGTGCAACCAATCCAAGTTGTCGCAAACTTTAGTGCTGCGCTGGGGTCAAGGAAACGATGGTCACATTTTTGGTCCTGCCCGGGCGCCCAAGCCTGCTGGCGATGACTTGTTTGCCACTGGACAGGGCAACGTTGGACTTTACACAGCCTGCACGGATTCGTTAAGCCATGAGCCAGCCGAAAGGCGTCGGAGATATCCAGTTTTAATAGTAAACATCTCCGCCAGAAACACCGACGAACATGCAGTAGTCTGGAAGCGAATGTGACGTATGTCTGTATTACCACGTTATGAAATCAGCGCAACCGAAGCGCGTTTTTGGACGAACGCGGCACGGTTGCCGGCGGCCTTCAGGAATACTGGGAGACGGGCATGAGGCAACTTTGTGCGGTATCCAAACGGGAATTTAGACATTCAAAGACAAAAAATGAAGGTGCACGCTTATAGGAATACCCCGGGAGCCGTTGCCCCATGTGACAAACTCCGTACAACCACCGGACTCGAACGAGGTACCGGCGTTGCTAACTAGTTTTAGGATTTACCAGACATCTTGCAACCCCTAACGGAACAAAAGACTCGTGCGCCTCTCTCCTCTCACACATTGAGTGTCCATGTCTTGTTGATGCAGTTGTGTCATACAGACACAATCTCAAATACGTACTCTGGCTATCCCTTCGCCATCTCTACGATGGTATTCATCGACCAATGTCGTCCCCTCATTCACCTCTTTAGAAACTAGCGACATGCGGTCAGTGCGTACCTATCGTAATGTGGATTTTTTGGGAGTGCGCTAGAAGCAATGGCAAGTGGGAGTGATGCCATCGGATGCCAATGTTGACACGCCAATTGATAGAGAAAACATGTGACTGCATGTTTGATATGTCGTCGACCGCGTCAATGAAACGGTCGAAGGGGTTGCAAGGCGTGGGTTGGGCTCGGCTATGTGGGATGTTTGGAAGCAGCACAAGGGGTGGCGATGTGGCATGTACGGTTCATTAGTCACCAGTGAAGGTGTGGTGATCGAAGCGTTGGCACTTGCTAACAAGTGTTGGCGAATGAAAGAAGGGCACAAGAAAACGAGACTGTTGAGGGGAATACTGTAACGGGGCACACCCTTGCGTAACTTAACGCAAGGGATTTGGGTGCCCCGACGGACGTACACGTGGCGAGCGAGGAAGCGTAGGTAGGGTAAAAGTAGAACTGTTATATTATTAAATTAAGTCTTTAAACTACTGTCTCTTCGTTTGACTTAATTCAATTATACTAATATAACTGCATGTATGGTGACGTCTCGTCACCACTCATTGCGCGCGTCTTGCGGTGATTGGTGGGTTGATATCATCACGATATCAACCAATGAACAGACCCTTTGGTCGACCCTTCAATATCACCACTTTGGTGATATTGTTTTAAAGAATATCCATCTTATATTCTTTATTGTCACTTTCCTTAAGTGACAATATCATGTAACGGGCTGCCCCGTTACATCACCCCCCCTTAACTGATAGTCACCGTGTGACTATCGAAATATGGAGGCCACCCGTTGGCCACCATTGGGACAGGGAGCACTTGTTTGGTCCGTTCCACTCACTTTCCGCTTGACCTCGCATAGTTAACATGTCTATGCGAGGTGACTCAAGACCCACACAGCCTGGTGCTGTGCAAGCCTCTGCGGCAGACGCTTCGTCGTCTGCCGCCCCTTCTTCGCCTGCAGCAACAGGTGCTGCAGGTGCACGCGGTATCACGCCGCGTGCGCACGATGACCCCGATGTGGAGGTCATCTACTCTGGCGAGTCAGACGTGTCTGACTCGGGCAATGCTCCAGAGGCGTCTCGCTCACCGGCGACGCCTCAGTATTCGCCAAGGCCACTGCCGAACGAACGGACTCGTGATTCGCATCACAGTCTGTTCGGCAGTGATGACGATGATCAGGGTGGTGAGTTCTATTCTTCACCACCGCCGGCTCGTGCGTCTTCGCACGAGCGTGATGACGATGGCGCGAGCCGTCGTCAATCTGGGGGCCGTGGTACCGACAAGGGTACCACTGTGAAGCGTGATGAGTTGAAGCCGTGGCGTTTGCCCGAACAACTCATCAATAGCCTGTCTCACGAGACAGGCCAACACCATCGAATACCCTTATTCGATGCGACTGAGCTTCACGGCTTGGATCCCAGCGCGAAGAACTTTCGCGCTGAAGAAGACTTTTATCTCGATGTCTTCCTTAGACATCGATGGTACAATAGCAACCAAAAGCGTGACAAAACATCGCTTTTGGCTGCGTGGAACGCGTTCGTCCAAAACGTAAAGAATTTTGGACGAGAAGGGTGGCTCAAGAAACTTGAGGCAACACGCCTCAGGTTCGAACGGCGAACGCCAACCGGTGCTAGGTACCGGTTGCATTGTTTATCGAGTGAGGCAGGCATTCCTTGCCTCACATGGGGAGACCCTTGTGCGAGTTGTGTTGACAACTCGCAGCGTGCACATAGGGATGTGTACTCCCTAAATTCGCCCTGGGGAAGGGCACATCTCTCGGACGAGATGCGTGACGCGATTGCAAACTTGCAATCCGTCTACAAGCGCCTAGGGCGCGTGTTTACCGATGGGCCACAGGACTCATCGGATGGGTCTCGTCATACTGGTGGACGAGACCTTCAACATCCATTAACAGCTGAGAGCGGGGCTCCCAGCTGTTCCAAGAGGGTGGATACCCCCGCCACTGGACGAGGTAGCTCGTCCTTGATCCTGAATCGTCACGGTGATTCAAGATACGCTCCACTAGAAAGCGTTGATCACCGTGAGCATCCACCAAAGGATGTGGTGGAGGAGGAAAGACCTCCTCCAGAACCCCAGGCCCACCATCTCGACCCTTACGAGATGGATCGCGCAATCGATGAATTGCGCGATGACTTGAAGCACGAGCGCGACCGACGCTACGCTTTGACCGACACCGTGCGGAAGAACCGCAAGGGTCACGAGGCTGATCGGGCGAGGGATCGTGCCGATTATGCCACGGCGCAGCTTCAGGTCGAGCGGGATGTCCGCTCCCTTTTCGGCGAGCTGGCGACAGCTCGCGGAGAGATAACTCGGTTGAATACCGAGGTAACATATCTGCGCGACCAGACGGATCGTCTGGAGCGCGAACGCAAGAACTTGATGGATGTTCTTGAACGTGGGGGCTATCTTCATCGGAAGAAGAAGGCTCGTACTGATAGTACGACCTAAGCCTCCCCACGTAAAACGTAGGATGCGTGCGCATCCTACGTGGCAATTCGAGTGTGTATGTATTGCCCTTGCGATGCAACACTCGAAATGGCCCAATGTATTTCGGCAGTAGTTTACTACTGCCGACACTAGTGACTGCATGTCCAGGTAGGTTTACCGTTGACAGTAGTACTAGGTCGTTAACCTTAAATGAAAGAACATTTGCTCTTCCATTCTTGTCTGCGTTCCGTTTCTGACGGTCCACCGCATTTGCGATGGAGTCCTGAACGAAACGGACTACCGCTTCTCGAGTCAGCAGGAAGTTCTCTGCTGACTCTTTGTTTTGTCTAGCAGTGCGCTTCGTGCGCACTGCTAAGAGATTGCTCTCTTCTTCAGCGAGGTTGTCTTCTTCCTCGCTGGCATAATCGTTGGCGATGCTGAATATACCAGCATCGTCATCATCATCCGAATCAATAATAGCGTGTTCGCTATTATTGAGATGATCTTCTTCATCGATGTCGACTTGATCGACATCGGCATCATACGTGACGACGTTTGCGTCGACACGTGATGAGCAAGAGCCAAAACGGTTTTTGCTCGAGCGAGTCCCTCCTCCCCTTATCCAAGAGTCACACTCTAGAAGGGTGGGCACACGTGGATTGCGTAGGCCATTCACGTAAAACGGTGTGTGCTGTGTTGAAGCATGCACCGAATTATTGATGGCGAATTCCACCATGGGTAGGAATTCGCTCCAACTCGGAAACGAGTGGACATATCCTCGAAGAATCTCTTCGAGGACACGGTTCGCACGTTCCGTCTGACCATCTGTTTCTGGATGGTCAGAAGTGGACATCTTCAATCGTGTTCCGAGAGTACGGAACACGGTTTGCCAAAATTCCGCCGTGAACCGAGGGTCACGGTCGGATACGAGTTCACGGGGTAACCCGTGGAGTCTAAAGACCGTGTCTAGAAAGACACGAGCACAACCTTGAGCCTTGATTGACTCAGGGACAGCAGCAAGATGGACCATCTTGCTGAATCGGTCCACAAACACAAGAATACCATTATTCTTGTGAGCGTCTTCGGGAAACCCGAAGACGAAGTCCATTGAAACGGACTGCCAGCACTCTGTCGGAACAGGCAGAGGCTGCAATGGCGCACGGGATGAAGGACTAGGCTTCACCCGTTGACATACTTCGCAAGCACGGATGTACTTGCGAACAAACTGATACTGGCGGGGCCAGTAAAAGTCGCGACTTACCGTGAGGTAAGTCTTTTCTCTACCACGATGGCCGCTTGTTGGGGCATCGTGACACTCATACATGATGCGCAATCGCAAATCATGATGAGCGGGTACGACGACACGAGGCGTGTCGTCGGCAACAGCTGTATAGTACAGCAATCCGTTGCGTGTACTATACCGATCCGATGAGGATCGGTACAAAGCCGGTAAATCCCTCATGGATTTACTGGATGGATTCACCAGATGATCCATCAATCGCAGAAGATCCTTATCTTCCGCGTATGCCTTTCGTACGTCGTCAAGTAAACTTGACGACGGGACACTGACTGACAGTGTCGCAACAGTGGGCTTGTCCTCACTGTTGGATTGCGCGTCCGGCTCGAAATCGGGCCGGCGCGAAAGAGCATCCGCGACGACATTGAGTCGTCCCGGTTTATACTCCACGGAGAAGTTATACTCCGCGAAGAAAGACAGCCACCTCGCCATTCTTTGCGAGAGGTGTGGGCTGTTTACGGCCGTGCGTAATGACGCATGGTCCGTGTAGACAACAAACGGTCTATCTCCCAAGAGATAGACGCGAAATTTAGCCAGTGCGTATTTCATGGCAAGGAGTTCCTTGTCATGCACTGGGTAATTACGCTCAGCTGCTTGCAGCTGACGCGATTGATAACAGATGACGCGCTCCGCGCCATCTGCATCGAACTGCATTAACGCACAGCCGATTGCGAAATCGCTGGCGTCACAGACCACATGAAATGGTCTGTCCTGATCTGCAATCGCCAAGATCGGCGATTGCATCAAGCTTTGCTTGATACCTTCAAAGGAACGCTGGCACTCAGCGTTCCATGACCACTTGACATTTTTCTTGAGCAAGCAAGAAAGATGTACCGTCATCTCGGCGTAGTTGCGCGAGTACTTGTGCAAGTACGCCGCAAGACCAAGGAACTTTCGAAGTCCCTTGACATCGACTGGCACTGGCCAGTCGGTGATCGCCTTGATCTTTTCGGGATCAGGGCGTACGCCGTGTTTACCCACGATGCACCCAAGAAGTGGTATTTCGCTAGCCGCGAATATACACTTCTTGAGGTTGGCGTACAACTTATGCTTGCGCATAAGTTGAAGAACCTGACGAACGTGAGTTCTGTGAACTTCAACGTCCGTCTTCCCGTCCATAGCCCGGCTATGGACGAACACATCGTCGAAGTAACTCGGTGCGAAGTCCCGCACCGGTCTCAACAGATTTGTTACACATCTGTTGAATGTTGCAGGGGCATTACTCAGCCCCTGTGGCATCACTAGCCACTCCCACAGCATCCCGCTGGGGGTACTCACTGCTGTGAACGGGACGTCCCGTTCACGCATCAGGATCTGATAGAATCCATCCATCAGATCCATGGACGAAAAGATGGTACTCTTTGACATACCATCTATGATTACGTCCTTCCTCGGTATCGGCGTCTGAGCCGGTACCGTTGCAGCATTCAACTTGTTGAATGCGTGCACTATCCGCCACCCTCCTGTGGCCTTTCGCACACAGAAGGTCGGAGAGCTGTGAGGGGATGTTGATTCCCTCACATGGCCCGCTGCTAAGCGATCGGCAAAGAACTTGTCGATCGCTATCACTTGTTCACGAGGCAGTGGCCACTGCTTCATGACACAGTATTTCGAGCCCGGTTTGAGCTCGATCTCGTGTCGAGTGCCTTTGTCCTTAGGCAACTCGCAAGGTACGGATTCAGGGAACACATCCCTGAATTCGATCAAATCCTTATACAAAGGATTTGCCTGAAGTGACTCCCAGGATTGGGACGCGTATCGCTCAATCCGAGTCTTCTCATCGAGGACACTTTCGTCCATCGATGAGCTGCTGAGAACCCGTTCGTTCTCAGCAAATACTGTTGCCGACCGAATGTCGGTCACATACTCGTCCTCTGTGACGAGTACGCAGATCTGCTTGACTTTGCCACTACGCAGATCACGCAAGAACCGTTTCGGTTCTAGCGTTGGCAACTGAGTTATCTCCGAAGTCAACTTCGGAGGCACAATCAGATCAAGCGTATAAGCGCCTACGCTTGATCCGTCATTAACCAAGACGTTCAACGTCTCGGTTTCTTCCTGGGATCTTGCTTCCACAGGTTGCTGAGGGCCTAATCCCTCAGCAAGCAACTCTTGAGGAACTCCTTCCTCAAGTACGTGGGGACTTATTCCCTCGACGTCTTCCGACTGTGGCTGTGCAACCACAGTCAGGAACCGATCCTCTACGGTCGACTCTCCAGTCGACCTAGGATTTTCATGTTGCCCCTTGGGGGCAACAGATTTCTTTCTTCTAAGATGCTGCCCGCTAGGCATGCATCCATGTCCCGGTCCACTCGACTTATTCGAGTGGTGGACCTTCGGCGCAGCCTGTACTTCTGTACAGCCGCCGGGAGCTTGCTCCACAGTGTAGTGATCAACTACACTGTGACCTTGTGCAGTCGTGCTAACGACCGTACCGCAAGTGAGGCCATCGCACTCACTCGCAGAACATCCACACGCTTGTGGACGCTCCAAGATGTTCATCAGATGGCCATCTGATGAACAAGCAGCAGGCATCTTCACGGATCGATGCTGCCAGCTCACCCTTGGCTCGTATTTTCTGAGCCAAGGTAATCCCAGGATGACATCAAATTTGTCATCCAGATCTAGTACGATGAAATCATCATCGTACTGCTCGCCCTCTAACGTGTAGTGGATTCCTACTACACGTTTCTCAACGGTTATCGATGCGCCTGTTGCAAGGCGCACCGTCATCCTTGTGAGGGGAATGTCGCGCTCAACGAACTTGAGCCTACGACCCTCTAGTGACTGGCGACGAACAAAGTTGTTCGACGCCCCACAGTCTACTAGGGCACGAAGCGACAAGTCATTTGTCGCTTCCAACTTCAAGGTGATGAGCGAAACGTCATCACCAGGTGCAGAGACACACAATGATTGTGTATCTGGAGCAACTTTCGTCAAAAGGTTTGCAAATTCTCTTGAGGTTGCTGGATCAGTAGGGCGCTCCGCCCCTACTGACCCCGACCATTTTTTGATGGCCCGTCTCGCTGTTGCGGCTTCGCAACAGCGCTGGACCCACGCCCATTGCCCTTTCTGGCGAATGGTCGTCCATTTCGCTCAGTACTGTTTGGTACTGGGCGCGGAGCACTACACTCGTATGCGTAGTGCCCTAACTTCTGACAGCGATTGCACCTCTGCAATCGCTTGTTGCTTGTAGAGCGAGGTCTCTCGCTCTCAACATAACAGAGGTCCATTGGTTCTGGACCTCCGATCTCTTGTCGTCTCGGTGGACGGTAAGAGTTTGAGCTAGCATGAGCCTGTCTCATGCTAAAGTCTTCCTGTTCCGCGGCTGATATCGCTTCTTCAAGCGTATTCAGCTCAAGGCGGAACAGGTGGCTCCTGACGGGCCCTTCTGCGAGCCCTTGCATGAACACCGTAATCAACGTGTGTTCATGAACTGGGTTTGCAGTTATACTACTCGCAAGGAGTCGTATATGTTGTGCGTAAGCGTGCACATCACGCTTACCCTGCTTGAGTTTCAGGAGCTCTGAACGAGCCCTGAACTCAGCACGTGGCGGCTCAAACGTTTGTCTGAGCCGGGACTTGAAGTCATTTAGCGACCTAAACACATTTGGGTCGCTACTCTCGAGTCCCAGGGACCAAGTTTTGGCACGCCCTGCCAAGTGGGTCTGAGCAAATGTGAGTTTCATTTGCTCATCTTCGACGCGACGAGCCCTTAGGGCTCTGTCGAGTTCGACAAACCATAGTAACAGGGAGTCCTCCGGGACTCCACTGTACTTGGAGATGTCGACTTTCATCACTTCGGGACGACGCGCATGCGCCGTCCCGCCCACAGCAGCATGGAATTGCTGCTGTTTCAACAGCTCCGTCTGTTGAGCACCGAGTTCTCTCAACTGCTCGGCCTGTTGAGAGCCTTGCTGGTGAAGCAAGGCTACTTTCTCCCTCTCGAGAGCAAGTTCATTGTGAATGAACTTGGCGATAGCAGCATGTTGTTGGTCTCTGTCTAGAGACTCCAACATGGTGCTGACGACGAGTTCGCCTACGGTAGAACTCATTCGTTCTACCGCACCCCATTCGATGTCACTCAAATGGGTAAACCCTTCACGCGTGGCGTGAAAGGTGTCTTCTTCATCCAACATGTTCATGTTGGATGATGTGGTCCTTGGAAGGACTACAAAGTGCTACCAGGTGTAACGGGGCACACCCTTGCGTAACTTAACGCAAGGGATTTGGGTGCCCCGACGGACGTACACGTGGCGAGCGAGGAAGCGTAGGTAGGGTAAAAGTAGAACTGTTATATTAATATAATTAAGTCTCTAAACTACTGTCTCTTCGTTTGACTTAATTCAATTATACTAATATAACTGCATGTATGGTGACGTCTCGTCACCACTCATTGCGCGCGTCTTGCGGCGATTGGTGGGTTGATATCATCACGATATCAACCAATGAACAGACCCTTTGGTCGACCCTTCAATATCACCACTTTGGTGATATTGTTTTAAAGAATATCCATCTTATATTCTTTATTGTCACTTTCCTTAAGTGACAATATCATGTAACGGGCTGCCCCGTTACAAATACGCCCGAGAGCGAACGACAGGAGCGGCAATGGCATGTGCACAGACAAGTCCAAATCCCGACGACAGACTGGCCGATAGATGCTGCCGCTGGGAATCGATTCGGTCGTCAAGTCTATGCCTCTCGCAAACACCACGAGCTGCAGCTACATGAGGTTCAGAAGGTCCAAAACTTGCCCTCGTCTGGTACTGGCTCGACAGAAGACGACTTGCTGGACGTACGACAGAAACCCATGAGAAAACTGAAGATGGGACTGGGAATGGTGGCGAATGAAAGAGTGAGCGGAAAGGAAAAGCCGCACGTGGCGACTCGGTACGACTGCACACACGAAGTGAGGTAACAATTTCTTTTGGTGGGGTTACTAAATGACGTTTGGCTTCGCCTCTTCTTACTGCTGTTTCCTTTGTGCTGCTAGTCGGCCGAGAGACTGGCAGCAGCTGTAGCATCGTCCAGGTCTGCCAATCGATTGTCGCGCGCTTTCTAGCTCGTTGAAGCACCAAACGTTTGCTCATGCAAACCGTATACGGTGAAATGAATGTTGTTGCTCGGCGATTGTATATGCTCTGGAGCATTCCTAGTATTGCACTCAGGATCTTATAACCATTCTGTACAAGGTGTACATGCTAAATACAAGTGGTGCCTTGTTACACGTACCAGCTCCTTCACGTGGCTTGATCGCCTTCTCGATTCATACCACAAAAGCAACAATACTTTGTAGCTTTGTACCACGCACGCGAATGTGGCACATTCGAACCCACGAAGGTGTTCGTCCACGCGCAAGATATCGTCATGCTGCGCTTTTTTCCTGCTGGATTCCAACATTTGGTCATCTACGCTTCTCTTATACATGTAGACCGCGTCAGACGTAGAACGCAACATGCGCTCTGGGAGCGGGTGCTATCCCGCGCATTCCGAAGCGACTCCTTCTGTTTCTTGCAACGCCGGTAAGGTTTGTAGATATTTAGTTGTTGTGCGTACAGTGCATCTTCCACATGACCGATGCAGTAAAATTGTGCCTTTGTTGCGATGGTCTCAACGGAATGAGCCCGCTGCATGCTGCGGACATAAATTAAGATGTCAATGTGAACATTTGTCAGCAGATATGTTTTACCCGTATTTCTGTTAGCGGATAATTGGGGGAAATAAACACGCTGGGCCAATGCTACTGTCAGTACCAGACTGGACCATTAACCCACTAGACCAATTACTGTGTGGACCCTATCTATTTGGGGGCTTGTGAGGTACGGATCGTGTTCGAAGTGGCTGCCGTCTCTACTTTGGCTGTCAGACCGTCACACAAGTTTCACTACAGCGCGGTCCCGACACAAGAACAGAGCCCAAGCACTTGCGGTATTATTCACAGCCTAGCTCTGTACCAGCAACGTCCCACTTGAACCAGAGCTGCTCAGCAAGCGAGCCGCACTGCTCAATGTTTCGGCTCCGGCACGAGCACGCCACCCTTGGCCCAATTCTGACGCTGCACGTCGTCAATGGTCATGAAGATACGGTCCACGGCGATGTTCAGCTCTCGGCTTACGGTCTCGGTCAGTACTGACGCCGTCTGTAAGAGCAGTCAGTCAACAGCACTGTTAGTCTGTGTGCTTCGTCCTTTTGCACCTGAGAGCTGGCGCGTACGTACGTTCGTACCTTTGGGTTGTGCTGGGCGTCCACTTTTCCAATGCTTCGAACTTGAATCATCGCACATGGCTACAGTGACACACAGTGGCATCGTGGATCAGCACAGGTCGAAGAAGGAGTGGGAGGAGGCAGTACAGCACTTACGGCGTCTGTAGCCTGGAAGAACATGGGTGTGTCCAGGTTCAACTGCACCATCACGACTTGCTCCGACTTGTCCAGAGCGTCGGCCACACCTTTGGAGATCGCAGCCATGACGTTGGCTTTGTCTACGCCAGTAGAAGGCACGTTGCTCGTCACCTGTACGCTCGGCATCTTCTTTGCCTGGGGGAGTGGCGGTCGAAATGGAAGCTCAGGATGTGCGGTTCAAGCAGTACATATACCGGTTTTATGGAAGTACTGGTGCTCGACGCGCCTCTGTCGTTTCAATCACCAACACCACAAATTCACCCGATCTGCTCCACAGTGCGGATGCGCTCCAATCGGTAATTGACTAGGCAGCCGTTCTGCAGCAAATGTGCACGCAGCGTGATAACTGCAGCACATACAATGTATACCCAAGAAAGACTGCCGAGATAGACGGTATTTGCAGTGCGGCAGTCTGTGCAGGCGTGCTTGAAGCTGGTCCTTTCTGACAGTGTATGGCCATCGACGCGACAGTGTTGACCCGAACAACAAACACCAATGAATGAGACAGCACGCATTATCGACCGCGCTCGAGCGCCACCACCATACATTCTCAGCGTTCAAGTGCTACGCATCACGCCTTCAGTCGGTTTTGTTATCGCATACTCTCCAGCTTCATTAGCATCCGACACCGATTCTGACTGTACACCGATCGTATGGAATCCGCTCTTTTTGTGTCGAGCTATTCGTCCGTGAGGATACCGCACCACAACGTTCTCGCAGACAATATCGGTTTTCGCCGTGGACCTTTGCCAGGTCACGGTTATACCGATCGTGTTTGCGTCGCGAGGAGAAACGAAACCAGTAGCCTACCGATACTAATCGGTTCGAATCCCCCTCCCCCAGGTACAGAGGAAACGCTTGGAGACGGCGGAAAGACCATCACTCTGGTCGAGCAGAATGGCGGAAGAGGTCGCGCGTTCGCGGCAGTATGCGTACCAGCAGAACTCCAACTTAGTGTTGCAGGCAGACAGCGAGTCGCGCCGACGACCCGACGAGCCGACGGGTGAGGTCGAGTCGCTGGCGGGTAAGATCAGTTACCGCATGGGCGACCGCGCGCAGAAGGCCACGCCGCAGAGCAGTCGCAAGCGCTACAAAGACGGGGAGACCGACGAGGCGTCGGGGGGGAAGAAAAGGCGGAAGAAACGACGCGACGACGCGGACGATCGGGCGGGTCGCGGCGATGGCGTGTTGTTTACCGCCACGGGCGGTCTCGCCACTGCCAAAAGTAATATTCTCAAAGAGAGTTCGGCCTTCGAGGCGGCGGCGTACCGACCGCGCAATGCCGCGAGTCAGGACGCGTACGAGCAGATACTGAGCGTTGTGGCGCAGCAGTTGGGCGCGCAGCCGGGCGAGATCTTGGCCGGCGCGGCCGAAGAAGTGCTGGCGATTCTCAAGACGGACGCGTACCGAGACGACGAGAAGCATCGAGAGGTGCAAAAACTGCTAAAGAGCATCTCGACGCATACGTTTAGTCAGGTGGTAGCAGCTGGGAAGCAGATTACGGACTTTTACGTGGACAGTGACGACAAGGCGGCGAAGAAGCAGAAGAAGGACGAGGAGCGACAAGACGCGACGCTGGTAGAGAGTGACGAAGAAGTGGACAAGGAGATGGGCGTAGCGGTGGTCTTTGATGACGAAGACGAGGAAGAAGAGTCGGATCTGGATGAAGTGAAGGACGAAGACGAGGAAGACGAAGGAGATGAAGAAGAAGAGGAGCAGGACGCGACGGTTGCTGGACGTGCAGCTATGAAGATGAAGGACGGGTACGACGAGGAAGAGCATGTTGACGCCAAGTACCGTCTAGACGTGCATGCAATCGACGCATTTTGGCTTCAGCGTGAACTGTCGAAGTTTTACAAGGACGCAGAGATCAGTGCCAAGCTCGCAGAAGATGTGTTGAGCATTCTGAAGGTAGCAGGTCGTGACCTTAGCGCTTGCGAAAACAAGCTCGTGTTGCTGCTAGATTACGACAAGTTTGACTTCATCAAATTGTTGCTAGAGAACAGAGCAAAGGTACTGTACTGCACGAGGCTGAAACAGGCTCAGAACGACGAGGAGCGACGTCGTATTGAAGACGGGATGCGAGTCGACGAGACATTGGATGACGGCGAAGGGAACGCTATCTTAGACCAGTTGCGCACAACGGCGTCAGCCGACTCATGGATGCAGGATCGCATTGGCGCTAGGGAAACCACGTCCCGTGCGGAGGCTAACAAACTGCGTAAATTGCAACACAAGTCTAGTGGGCAGCGCACGCAGGCCCATGACAATGAGTCTGATGACGATGTCGATATGGATGGCGTAAGCAGAGATGTCGTGGAAGAGACAAAGAAAGGTGTACAGACCAAAAAGCCACAGCGATATGTGGACGTCGAGTCTCTTGCATTTCAGGAAGGCGGGCACCTGATGAGCAATCGCGAGTGCCGCCTGCCTGAAGGCACGTGGCGTGCGCAGAAAAAGGGTTACGAAGAGGTCCACGTGCCTGCTGTTCGCACGAAGATGGCTGTTGCCGAAGAAAAGGCGCGCATAAAGATCTCGACACTACCGGCGTGGGCACAGGGTGCTTTCAGTGGCATGGAATCGTTGAATCGTGTGCAGTCGAAAATGTTTTCGACAGCTTTCGAAACGAGTGAAAATTTGTTGCTGTGTGCTCCGACAGGTGCGGGTAAGACGAACGTCGCAATGCTGACCATTCTGCATGAGGTCATGAAGGCTCGTGACCCCGAGACTGGCGAAATTGATTTGGATTCGTTCAAAGTTGTCTACGTGGCTCCGATGAAGGCGCTAGTGCAAGAAGTTGTGCTCAATCTTTCCGCCAGATTATCTAGTGCCTACGGTATTCAAGTGCGAGAGCTGTCCGGAGATCAGAACCTGTCCCGCGAGCAGCTATTCAATACACAGATCATTGTCACGACACCCGAAAAGTGGGATATCATCACGCGCAAGTCCGGGGATGATCGCACGTACACCCAGCTTGTGCGTCTAGTGATCATTGACGAAATCCATTTGCTGCATGACACTCGTGGTCCAGTGTTGGAGGCTCTAGTTGCCCGTACGATTCGGAATGTGGAAGCCACACAGCAGATGGTTCGGCTAGTTGGTCTCTCTGCTACACTTCCGAATTACGAGGACGTAGCAGCGTTCCTGCGCGTCGATCCCGCGCAAGGGTTATTCTACTTCGATTCCAGTTACCGTCCTGTGCCTCTTCAACAGCAGTACATTGGTATCATGGAAAAGAAAGCAGTCAAGCGTTTCGCGTTGATGAATGAGATTTGTTACGAAAAGGTGATGGAGCAGGCAGAGCTGGACAACCAGGTCCTCATATTTGTGCATTCGCGTAAAGAGACTACCTCAACAGCGCAGGCATTGCGGGACTTGTTTTTGGAAAACGATGCGCTTGCTCGACTAATCAAACCGAATTCTGCCTCTAGCGAGGTACTTTTGCAGGAAGCCGACAAAATCGAGCACAACGAGACTTTGAAAGACCTCCTTCCGTACGGCTTTGGTACCCATCACGCTGGTATGAAGCGCCAAGAGCGCACGCTCGTGGAAAACACGTTTGCTGATGGTCACTTAAAGGTGCTCGTCAGTACGTCGACGTTGGCGTGGGGCGTTAACTTGCCAGCGCATACGGTGATAATAAAGGGCACTCAGATTTACAACGCAGAGAAAGGTGATTGGTGTGAACTAAGTTCACTGGACATATTGCAAATGCTGGGCCGCGCTGGTCGTGTGCAGTTCGACACGCAAGGCGAGGGCATCATTATTACACAGCACTCACAGCTGACCTACTACTTGTCGTTGATGAATCAGCAGCTGCCAGTGGAGTCGCAACTCATGGGGAAGCTGGCTGACAACTTGAATGCTGAAATTGTGGTGGGCAGCGTGCAAAACGTGTCCCAGGCAGCGACGTGGCTAGGCTATACGTATTTATTTATCCGCATGTTGCGCAACCCGACATTGTACGGTGTCTCGATTGCCGACCGCAACGAAGACCCGACACTGCTGCAGTATCGCACGGATTTGGTGCACTCGGCCGCGACGCTGTTGGCAAAACACAACCTGATAAAGTACGAGCGGCGCTCGGGATCGTTTCAAGTAACTGCGCTTGGTCGTGTGGCAAGCCATTATTACATCGTTCACGACTCGATCAGCACGTATAATGAGTATTTGAAACCTCACATGTCGGACATCGAGATCTTACGGCTGTTTTCCCTTTCGAATGAGTTCAAGTATGTTATTGTCCGATCCGAGGAAAAGCTGGAGCTGACGAAGCTTTTGGAACGTGTGCCTGTTCCAGTGAAAGAATCCTTGATGTCTACAGCTCCTGGAAGCGTTGCAGTGGGAAGTGGGTCGGCAAAAGTGAACGTTTTGCTGCAAGCTTATATTTCGCGATTGAGGTTAGACGGTTTTGCGCTTTTAGCAGACATGGCGCACATCCATCAATCGGCAGCGCGTATTTTCAGAGCGCTATTTGAGATTTGCTTAAACCGAGGTTGGGCCTCGCTTGCTGAGCGAATGCTTAGTTTCTGCAAAATGGTCGACAAGCGTATGTGGCTCTCACACTCACCTCTTCGTCAATTTGTTCCGGGACTGTCCGACACTATTTTGAAGCGAATTGAGAAGAAGGATATTTCGTGGGAAAAGTACAATGACCTGGAACCCGCTGATCTCGGCCAGCTCATAAACAACCCACACTATGGAAAACAGCTGTACAAGATGATTCATCAGTTTCCAAAACTAGAGCTCTCGGCCCATGTGCAGCCGATCACTCGCTCAATGCTGAAGGTAGATTTGGTTGTGACGCCAGATTTTGAATTTACGCGGGAAGTGCACGGTAATGCTGAGGGATTTTGGGTGTTTGTACATGATGTCGACGGTGAAAACATTCTCCACCACGAATGGCTGTTGATCAAGCGCCGCTTTGCCTCATTAGAAACGTATTTGAGTTTCACGATGCCATTGTTTGAGCCTTTGGCTCCTCTGTACTACATCAAGGTGATTTCCGACAAGTGGATTCATTGCGAAAGCTCACTGCCGGTGTCATTCCACAAGCTTATACTTCCGCAAAAGAACGTACCTCCAACCGAACTGCTCGACCTCCAGCCACTCTTTGTCAATAACGTTCTCTTGAAGCTTGCAGGTGGCAAGAGGGAGATTGCGGAGTCCATTCTCGAGTCTCTGTCAAATGCTGGTAAAGCAACGAACGCGTGGCGGTTCAAGCGCTTTAATCCCATTCAAACGCAGGTGTTGCCTCGCTTGCTCGAGTCCGAGAGTAACCTTTTCATTGGCTCTCCACCCGGAAGTGGCAAGAGCGTTTTGGCAGAGCTCGCTATTGTGAAAACACTGCTTTCTCTGGACCAGCCTGACCCTAAGAGCAACGAGTACGGTGAGCACTTGGTTGTGTATTTGAGTCCGAAAGAAGCGATTTGTCATGAAAAGAACGACGACTGGCAAGCTAAATTTGGCGAGGATAGCTTTTGGCGGCAAAAGGTCGTCGAGCTCACCGGTGACTCGACCGCCGATTTGCGCTTGCTCGCCAGCGCAAACATCCTGATAGCCACACCAACACAGTGGGACGTGCTCTCCCGGCGCTGGAAACAGCGCAAGCGCATCCAAGCTATCAGCTTGTTTCTTTTGGATGATACTCACTTCGTAGGGGGCGGCGAGTATGGACCTACGATTGAAATCGTGATGTCGCGTATGCGGTTCATTGCCGCCGACGTGGACAAGAAGAAGAAAGCAGCAGGTGAGAAGGGTAGACGAATGCGTATATTGGCCCTGAGTAACTCTATCGCAAACGCTCGCGATGTCGGTGAGTGGCTCGGCGCCAGTGAATCGGATGGAATTTTCAATTTCCACCCGAATGTTCGCCCGCAGCCGATGGAAATTCGAGTACAAGGCTTTGAAATCACCGACTTTTCGTCCCGCATGCTAGCAATGGCCAAACCATTGTACAATACTGTCGCAAACCAAGCAGAAAAGAAGCCCGTTGTCGTGTTTGTACCGTCGGCCAAGCAGGCTCAGCTAACTGCGATTGATCTGATCACCTTTTCTTTATCTGAAAACGACCCGCAGAAGTTTGTGTCTCACTCAGCAAACGACAAGGTAAAGTTGCCGTTGGATGAAGCTGCTTTGCTGCACACGATGGAGAGCGGCGTTGGCTATTGCACCGACACGATGGCTCTGCGAAACCGCGAGTATGTGTTGAACAGGTTTGCAACCGGCAAAGTTCAGGTGTTGGTTGTCCCGCAATCAATGGCATGGGAACTGCGCAGTGCTCAGATCAATGCGTTTATGGTAGTCATCATGGGTACGCAGTTTTACGACGGACGGGAACACCGGTATGTGGATTACCAGCTCGCAGACGTATTCCGTATGACCAAGTTTGCCAACCACGTTGCTTCTTCCGCGGTCAAGTGTGTTCTTTTCTGCCACGCTTCGAAGAAGAAGTTTTATGCAAAGTTCCTGTACGACCCTCTGCCAGTGGAATCGCAGCTTGAACATTTTCTCAGCGACCACATCAATGCTGAGATTGTGACGAAGAGCATTGAGAGCAAGCAAGATGCGGTGGATTACCTCACGTGGACCTTCATGTATCGTCGGTTCATGAAGAACCCCAATTACTACAATTTACAGGGCGCTACAAACGTGCACTTATCCGACCATTTGTCCGAGCTTGTGGAGACGACTGTCAACGCATTGGAAGAGTCTCGCTGTATCCAGGTTGTCGAGGAAGAGGGGGATGACGAAAATGAAGGCGAGGAACGTCTGTTGCCTCTGAATCTTGGGATGATCGCAGCGTATTACTACATCAAGTACGTCACGATTGAGCTATTCGCATGCAGCCTGAAGGCAGATTCGAAAGTGCGTGCACTTTTGACCATTCTGTCATCTGCTGCTGAGTTCAGCGACCTGCCAAGTCGATTTGGCGAAGACAAGAAGCTAGAGAGTTTAGCCAAGCATCTCAAGTTTCCTGTGGCAGCTGGAGGAGACTACGGCCAGGCTCACGTGAAAACGAACGTGCTACTACAGGTTCACTTTAGTAAGCAACACGACCGCCTCAGCCCGGCGTTGCGCCGGGATCTGGACTTTATTCTACGTCACGCTGTGCGTCTTTTGCATGCTATGGTGGACGTGATCAGTTCGAACGGGTGGCTCAAACCCGCGCTGGCGGCCATGGATCTTGCACAGATGGTCGTGCAAGCACAATGGAGCAGCGACTCGCCGTTGCTTCAGATTCCGTTTTTCAACCAGGAAACGCTTGAGAAACTGGGCGAAATGGACCTGAAAGAAGAGATTGAGACGCCTGTGGATATATTGAGTATGGAAGATGATGCACGCATGAAGCTTTTGCCTCTGGATGCGCAGAAGATGTCGGCGGTTGCAAAGTTCTGCAACGCTTTTCCGGATGTGACAGTGCAAACAACGATCCAGCGGGATGGCAAAGATTTGCCGCAGGGATCTGTTGTGAGTGTTAAGGTGCAGCTCGAGCGGGAAGGAGTCGACGAAGAGGACGAGGACGAGGAGGAACGGGACGAGTCCAAGGAGTTAGGTCTTGTAAACGCGTGTCATTACCCTGTGAAGAAAGCTGAGAACTGGTGGGTGGTCCTGGGTGATTCGTCGAAGAACACGCTATTGAGCATCAAACGCGTACCTTTTGCAAGCGCGCGGGCAAGCGTGGCATTGCAGTTTACTGCCCCGGACGAGGTCGGTGCCCACACTTTTCAGCTATACGTGATCTGCGATGGCTACGCTGGTTGCGATCTGGAGAACGAGATGAAGATCACGGTCGTCCAGAGCGAGGACACCGACGAAGAAGAGGTAGAAGAGGACGATAAAGACGAGTAGTCTGTGCCGCACTTTCAGCGCCAAGAAGAGAGGTGAGAACTTAACATACACAACATCCACGTCGTATTCACGCTTATACCTGCCATGTGTAGGCTTTTTAAATGTCCAGCGTCCCAGAATACGGCGACGAGAACTCGGAATCTTCTTCTTCCGTCTCGCTCGCGGCCTTTTGTCGACCACGAAAGCCGCGCGACTTGAGCTTCCGCGCGGCTTCAGCTGACACGACGTTCAACAGCCCAGCGGCCTTGAACACGCCTGCACGCAGCTTCTGCTGACGTGTCGACTGTTGTGGGTCGCTCTCAGCAGAGCACGCGTTTGCGGCACTGATAAGCCGCACGGGCGTTGCAGCGTCCAGGCGGATGCTCGATGCACGAGTCGGCGAGGCCATCACCTCTTGATACGCAGGACTCTCGAGGTAGCTCTCTTCACTCATGGCGGTCGAAGCGCTCGAACCCGATCGAAGCAGGTGCAATTGACTGTTCAGCTTGTCCACCGCGTCCTGCAGGTGCTTGGCCACCATCGCCGGTTTCATGCTAACGTTCACGCTTAGTCGACGCCTGGCAAAGCCCGTACTCGCTGCTCGTCGCCGCTGATCCGCCTGACTGGGCTCCATCTCATCCACGCTGCGGCGAGGCAGCGCTGGTCTGTACCCCTCATCGTCGCTCGAAAAGTCGCCGTCGTCTTCGTCGTCCTTGACGGTGACTGGGTGCCGCCCCGCACGAGACACTGAGCGCGCGCGCGCCTTGACAGCAGCGAGAGCCATTGCTGCCGATCCCGCGCCCGAGCACGTGCGGGCCTTTGGTCGTCTCCAGGGCGCAGCAATGGGAACTCGGGGCAAGAGACTCGGCCGACGCAGTCGCGTGGCTTCGTCGCAGGTGCTACGGACTTCGTGGGTTGACTGGTCCCGCGTCTCTGCCAGCGCAGCCGACGGGTGACCCGCAAACGGGTTCACCGGCGCTGGAGTGACTGCAGCTGACGACAGGACACTGCAGACGTCAGGTACCCAGCACGTCGTCGAGTCATCTGCCGTCGCCCCCTCCTCCTCCTCAACCTGCACGTCGTAACCTCTTTCCTGCTCGTGCTCCTCCAGCTCCTCCAGCTCCTCCTCCGCCACCAGCTCTTGAGCGCTGGCTTTCATCATCGCGTGCGTACCTTCCGACTCGTGCTCGGACCCCTTCAGCTCACTGCCTCGAGACGAGCGCAACACGTGTGTCAACGGAGACGAGACGCGGGATCGAGAAGACGACGTCTCGGAGCACGGCGAGATGAGGTCCCAGTGCAGCGGATCAGCTTCTGCGGTCGGGCTGACCGACGCGGTGGGCAGCACAAACGCGGACGACCCGTCGTCGTCGTCGTCGTCGCCACTGGATTCGTGGCCCGGCAGATCCCACGAGAGGCTCTCGACGGAGACCCGCGACACGTCCGTGAGCTGCTTTGCAAACATGTCGCGCATCGCCGCGTCGTCTTTGCCCCGACGATTGCCGACTTGAGCCCAGTGCCCCTCTTCGTCAGCGACCACAGGAGCTCTCCAGCCGTCCTCGGGCCAACCGCTGGCGCTGCGAGAGCTGTGGCTGTCGTCTTCTCTTCCGGCACAGAACGTCATGCCCCTTTACGGACAGACCTGAGCGCGGGCTCGAGACAACAATAGACGACGAACCACAACAACCGGAAGAAGAAGCAGCAGCAGAGAAGAAGAGGAGCGAGAAGAGAGAAGCAGACGGACGACAAATGACTTGATGATGATGGACTCTGCCAGACGGTAAAGCGCCTCGTCCTTGTCGTCGACGCGACGGCGACCACGAGCCTTTCGCGAGAGGCTCTTCTTGCCTTCGAGAGCGGCAGTCGCGGACCAATCCTCGGCCCGCGTGCCACGTGGATATAGCCAGCCCAAGGAAGGGCTCGTGTGTCACGTGAAGCGCCGCGTAGGATGCACGCGCCGTGCGAGAAGAGCTCTTGCGATTACTGCACTGGCTGAGGGACTGCGATGGAGGGGCAGCAGCGGGTGGACGCTGAAATGGTCGGGAGCGCTTCCGTGTCACGGCATTCCCTCGACGGACGGACGGACGGACGGACGAGAGCGTTGAGTTGAGCGTGCGCTTGACACGCAGAAAGAGCTTTGCGATGCATGAGGTCACTTTTCTAGTGGAAAAGAGCTGACCGTCGACGGGTAGAGCCGTCGTGACTCCACCGAAATCGACACCGACACGCAAGAACAGGACGCGGCCTCGAAAACGACCAGAGGACCCAAAGATTGCGACCGTGCGAAGGATCAGCCACGACGAGTTGATCGAGATTCAGACTCGAATGCGTTGCGGTTCTTAGAAGCCGTTGCGGCGGGGCTTAGGCGGATACAAGCAAAGGTGAAGATGGACAAACCGCCGCCTGCTCTTTTGTGCGACGGGGTGTCGGTGACGAGGCGCACATTGCGCGTGGGCTGCCGTGACTGACACATGATTTACATGAGGTTACGGTCAGGATCGAGCGAACGTGTAGCACGCAACATGACCACTGCCGTGCGACGTGAGTCAGCTCTGGTGGTCGTTTGCATCGGAATGGGTTCGTCGCTTCCGTCTTGAGCCACCAGCTAACAGCGTCGACGGTCTCATGCTTTTGATGGGCGAATGGCGACACGATTGGACCTGTGTACCGGTGGCACTGAGCCAAACGACAGCGACGTTACGCCTGACTTTCGATTTCTCGACAGCGATAGTTGGCTTTCTTCACATTGAGTCATCATGTGACGTCGGCTCTTCTTCCTGATCCACCTCAGGTCTTTCGCATGTTACTTCGTGGCACACTGTGTTGTGACCCACGATGACGAAAGAGCGCATACAGGGAGGCCATCACCTTCGTGGCCGTCCTGACGAGGGATCAGAAGATGTAGACGTATGTATGGCAGACACTGGGCAGTGTTTGTATCACTAACTTGTGGGTACACCAAAAGCGAGGAACGTTCCTGCGTGCAGCGTCTTCATTGAAGTCAGCGTCAGAGAACTGTAGGAAACAGACACGAGGGAACTCCGCGCTGGAGCGAAGCGGGAAAACCCGCAGTCTGACACGCAAAACAGAAGGAGCAAATCTCTGCTGCTATGCCAAAGCAAAGTTGCCAGACCAGCGCTGTACGACCGCCTGACTCGCAAGAGGAACGGGCGTTGCGAAAAACGCTGAGGATGTATCAGACAGATATCCTGCAATCACCAAAGACCGAGTCGCCACGTCTCTCTCTCTCTCTCCTCTATGCTGAGAGAGCGCACGTCGACATCTTGCGACCATCAAAGTCTGGATAGACACGTCTGACTCTTTCGCTCGATGCTGGAAGAAAAGCGAGTGTCAAACAATGCTTCGGATCGACCACAGCTCGTCGTTCCTTAGGTTGATAGGCGTTCTTGACGCCCATGGATACCGTTGGATATACTCACGAGTTTTGACACTTGGTCAGCAACGACGTCAAGTCCCATCCGCCCGCGTGCTTCCGCACGTCCACTCAGCGCGATTGACTCTGCTTCTCAATCGATGAGTCAGAACGAGCCTATCTTTTTCCAGGAGCAGCGTGTGCAATGCTGTGTGTCAATGCTACGACAAGGACTGCGTGCAAACGTCGAACAGCGGTCTGCATCTGTAGACCGTTTCTCGGTCCAGCTAGTTCCGCTCGTTGATCTGTTTTTCAAGCTATTGTTTGCATGCAGAACAACAGAAAGCCACAATGTGCTCCTCGTACGAATAATTGAGCGATTCCACTCACCTTTTAAGGTCGAACAGCGGTCTGCAATCTGCTCGACAGTCATCGCCGTTTTTTTCTAGAGCTCGATGCAGAGCATTGAGATGGTCCTGCCAACGAAGAGCTTGTCACCGGACGTGCGTTTGTGGGATAAACTGTGCTGCCACCACCTTGGAAGCTTCCACTGATAGTCTAATGCACGATTACTGCTTGTCGCTATTGACGGGGAGTTCTCATCGATGCGATTCTGCGAACGACCGCTGCATGTTCTGCTTTTACCGTATGACGCAACCATTTCTGCTGCATAAAAAACACAGCGGATTGCGCACGGTTCCGCTACTCTGCGCTGAGTTTTACGCACCAGTATGCACGTACACGTCTGAATCGGTTTCACGCTACTACCGGCTAACAGAAGGAATGCTAGCAATGCTTCGTGCGTCGTTTCGGGTTGCTCAGTTCTATGTTCAGCAACAAAAAACCAATGCAAAGACAGAGAAAGCGCGAGAAATTTCATCAGCAAAGAACTAGACACGGCATCGCACAACGGGTAGCGATCCTCGATGTAGTTTACACTTGTGTAGCTACTTTACTTGTGCCTGGTTCGGATACGATGCACACGAAGGCTTTGTATCGATGGTAGGACATCCACGATTTCAGCAACGGGTGCAGGTGCCTTCCAACGTGGATCCACATCACAAACGGCTATACTGTGCGGCTAGCGATGCATGTTGTCCGCTGGTGATGTGAAAGCAGTAGAAACGTTTTGTGTGATTTCGAATGACATACTTATTGATCTAAGCTCTACAGAATGGCTGTTCGTAACAGACTTTGAGTACTGGACCCTGCTTCGCCTCTTACTTTATTCATCCGATTCCCCTCGCGTATTGCCAGTGTCAATCGACGAGAACTCTCTTTTGGAGGAAGAGTAACGTTGCGAAGTAAGCATGTGGGCTGGGACTGGAGTGTTTTTGTCTAAACAAAACGACACGAAGTTAGCTTTACGCTACTTTGCTATTTACATCAAGGCCCGTTTATCAACAACGTCTGGGAATAGTGGCTAACGCCGAGTTACACACATGTCTGCTCGAAAGACCAATAGGTGCCGGTCAAACACGCGGTGAATGCGATGCTCAGAACGCTCAATTCTGGCGGTAGCTGACTTTCGTTCTTTCGATAAGCCATGTCGGCGACGATTATGGTCAGGCTATATATGATACAATAAAAGGAGAAGCTCGACGACAAGAGTACGCGACGCATCCGAATGTCGACTTCGGTGACCAAGTCGGATTCGAGAGAAAGGTGCTCATGCTGACTGTTCGATCTAATAGATGTTCGGCTTGTTTACATAGCTTGCGGAATATTCGCTGACGCTGTCGATTGTTTTTTTCCACTATTGAGGAATCAGATAGTTGGTGATTTGGCGATATAAGTAAATCTCTTTCATTGAAATATATTGCAATCAACAGTTTTGATATGACAATATCGCTAAAATCCATATTTTTGATAGCAAATTTTAGCTCCTCTGATAACAACGTAGCCGACGAGTTCCGGCCAGTATCTGTCGACTTTATCTGAGCTTATTTCTAGCTAAAATGAATGCTCGTATCTAGACAGCTCGGCTGTCACGTAAGACAAATACGACAGACTTTCTATACGGCGAGCGGAGTCTACCCACATGGCAACATCTCCGCATAAGACCCGACACCACAATAACTCGACCGATGTCTTGTTCATAATAATAAGTTTTCTCGTCCAATACTCGCGCACAGAGGCCACTCACTGCTCAGTCGGCACATTGATCCCGATGTTCTTCAGCAGAGCAGCCGTCTCAGGCGTGGCTACAGTAAATTGGCAAAAGATTAAGCTACCATTGCTGACTCATCAGGCACGATCGAAAATATGCGAGCGTACCTGAAACTGGAACATCAAAAGGGATGTCCATGTCGTCCACATCCGACACCTTTGCCCGACATCGTCGCTTCGGTGTGGAACAATCAGCATTGTCTACGATGGAAGGCGATGCCTGTTTTTCAGCCGAAAACGATCCGAACAATTGATCCTGCCGGGTGATCTACCGAAACGCTCGTAAGCTTGTAATACAGAACCAGCATACATCATCCACCGCTTACCTCAAACTCCAAGCGGTCTTTGTCAAGTTTGATAGCCTGTTCTTGTAGAAGCTTGCGTTCATTTTGCAAATTCTGCCGGAGTACTGCTAGCTCTCTTTTTTCACGCACCAGATCTTCCTCAGCACTTGCGTCAGGTGAGCTTCTCAATCTCGCGGCACACGCTGCACTCGCTTTTGCCCCCATGCCTTGCTGACTCGTTCCATGACCGAGTCTAACGTCTACTATAGGCACAATAAGCGACGCTTGCAGCAGCTGGTCTTGCTCGTTGATGATGCCATGTGCATCGTCTAGCTTCTGGCGTAAGCACTTGAGTGCCTCTTTGTCGCTGCGAGCTTCCGCTAGTGGCAGTTCGTTACGAATGGCCTCTTCAAGCTGCTTCAACCTATTGTCCAGAGCCTCCATCGACCGCGCAATGTATTGGGAAATCCCCTTCTTTGTGGCCATGTTAAACGGCGTAGGAGTGAAGTCGTCAATCGGAGCACCAGCAAGCTTTTCAAATTCTTCGCTGTTTCCGCCTAGGCTTTTCCTGTACGAGAAGCAGTACGTGTAAAGTAGTGCATTGTCAATATTGACGTCTTGTAACTGCGGTATAACAAGCGTCCAACGTACTGGGCAAGAAAGAGCTGGACGGCCTTTTTGTACTGTGAAGTCAGCGCTTGCAAGTGATGCTGCAGCGTATCGTAGCGCTTTGCAAGCGCTTCGTTGTCACACAGCAACTCAGCTTTTTTCCGTTCGAGATTCTCCATGATTTGCTTTGTCAACTTGCTTTCTTTCGATTGATTCGTCATTGATATCTGCTTTCGCTCCTGCACACCATTCAGCGGTTTCGCTATAGCCATACCCTACATCAAGTGGACACGTCGCAGAAGTTAGCCATGATGAAATACACCGACCTTGACACGCCAAAAAATGCCCTCGCACCCGTTTCTCTTTTGCAGCACGAGCAACTACATCCTGCAAACTCTTCTTTAGTCGTGCATAGTCGACATCTTTCTTTCGCAATTGCGCTTTGTACGCTGTCTCGACTCCCTGCAGCCTGCGAAATCACAATATCGTCGGAACAAAACCCCCCACAACCTAGCCGCCCTCGTGTTTCCAGTTGCGCGTACCTTGCACAGTGCACTTCTGCTGATTTCTTCTCCATCTGCAGCGTCTTCCTTTCTGTCAATAGAACCTGCTCCCTGGCTTTCAACACATTCTCTCTCTGTGCACTGTTCTGCTTGAAAGTCTCCAGATCAGACGCCAACGTCTGTACAATGTGGCCCTTCCGCTCCAGCTGCTTCTCGGCTCTCGATAAGCTCTCGCTCAGTCGATTCTGGTGTGCCAACTCGCGCTCCCGCACGTACAGTAAGAAACTGACGAGATCCAACACGTCTCGCAGCCCGCGCTCAGCCGTCTGTTGCTGCAGCGTCTGAGCCTCTGAGCCCACTGCCAGTAGAGTCCATAGACTCGTCACGTCTAAAGAGCACACCCGATCCACATCGTCCTGTTCTGCTCTCTCTTGGAGCAAAAACTTGTTTCTTGTGGTCTTCTCTGAGTCGGACAACAGCACAGACGAAAGCGCGACGACATGTTGAAGCTGATCGTTGAGGTATTGCTGACTCTCTGCGATGGACTGCTGACTCGGTAGCCGCCACGGACTCACACGGGCTACCGCAGTCATTGCAGTGGGCCTTAAAGTACCGGTATCTTCCGGTAGAAACCGTGCATTGTCGGTATTCCCTCCTGGGGGATACGCGCGGACGGTATTACCCGAGAGAAACTGCCACCTGTCGGGCGCGAACGTGCGGGTCGCCTTCTCCTCTTCGTCGACACGATCGTCCGAGCGAGCGCGCTTTACCTGACGAAAGACTGAGCTGAAGTCCATTGCGTAGCTTCCATGGATGCACTCCTCGTGCGCTTCGTTGAGTTGCCTGCTGTCCATGCCCAGCAACTTGTCGGAAGATGACCGATTGTCAGGTGACCATCACTCTGTCAGTAAGTACCACAACGAACTTAGTGAGGACACTCGAGATGTACCCATCTACGATCCATCCACTGGCCGGAAAAAGTGTAGCCATTGCGTCATTTCAATTGACAATAACCACCAGCTATGGAGCACGAGATCGAGAGGTTCCTGCAACAACACGCGGCGCAGCTGCGTGCAGCGCAAGTACCGCCGCGACTGTGGCCCATCGTGTGTTACAAACTCAAGTACGGTCGTCGTCTGACTGACTCGATCGTGATACTGTATGGGTTGACGACTGACGAGGGCATTGATCCGTCTCCGCTCGTGTTTCTTCTCTGCTTCGTGTTGCATTCCTTTTAGACGCGAAGTATTCGATGCCGGCGACTTCTTTTTCCTGGCGCGAGACGAAGACGGAGATCTGCACGTTGTTGTGCGTGATGATGTGGACTTGTCGCCCATGCAGCCTGACGCAGACGAAGCGCTGTTTCTAGTGGACCATGCCTGGACGTTCACGGCGGACAAGGTGCAGCAGCAGCTAGAGACAGTCCCGTCTCTTCTCGAGAGAATGGAGGGCCTCATGCTGCTGACCACAGACGACACGCAGCAGGGAGAAGATTGTACAAAAGAGCAGCGTATAGCTGCTGTTGCTGATCGCGTGTGGCGGTATGCCAGTACCTACCGTCTTGGCAACGTGAAGCCTGAGCAGTCGTCGACGATCTGGTACGTGATGGACGAGGTGGGATCTGCCATTGAGCACAGCGATGATCCCAACGTGCGCATGGCACCATTTTACTACGGCGCGTCGCACTGTGCGTTCACACTTGTGTGGACCGTGCGAACTATCGAAGGAGGAGACTTTTTGTCACGGGACTACTTCCCCGAGTATGCAGCAAACGCGTCGATGCACACGGCGCTGTTAGCTGCGCTGTTCTACGAGCCTGGTAACACCGAAACGTGTCCGTATGTTGACGAGCTCCGAGAAATAGTTTGTGAGCGTAAGCAGGCATATTCGCTCGAGAATGCTCGCTCGAGATTCCACACCATTGTGAGCTGTGATTCGGAGACGTATTCGGACTCGACCACGTCTGTTACATCGGCCCCGCTTTCTACGATCGTAGCAGACTCGGAGCCTCTTCGCGTGTATTCTGGTACAGCGTTTCGTTTTTGTGTCGGTGATGTGCCAGAGCCTGTTTACTAACTTTGCGTACTTGAATTCAACAGATCTGGAGTTATTGCACGAGAACTTGAATCATCCGCGCTTTGCCCTTGTGGATAGCGAAGCAGATGCGCAGGTTATATGGTCCACCCGCCACCTCATGGACTTTGACAAGTATATTACAAATGAAAACGTGCAGATAATCAATCAGTTTCCGAACGAGAAGATTCTCACGTGCAAGGATCTACTCTACGAAATGTGCAAACTGTACGTAGAGTGGCTCTGTAATCCAAGCCGCATACATTGACGCCGCTTTGTTCATGCTTAGGCACAACGGTGGCGAGCAGCCGGACTGGCTTGCAGAGACGTACAATATGACTACCGAGTTCCCTGAGCTGATCGCGCAGTATATCTGCCGCGACGTAAAGGCTCATGAAAACGGCGAAGACGATGATGAGGCCAACCACTGGATCTGTAAGCCTTGGAACATGGCTCGCTCCATTGACGCGTGTATTGCGCAAAATGCCCCGCACCTCGCGCGTATAGCTGAGACCGGGCCCAAAGTTGCATGCAGATACATTCACCGCCCGCTGCTGATCGATGAGCGAAAATTTGACTTTCGTTTTCTCGTGATGATCAAGTCGACGGACCCTTTGGAGATTTACTTGAGCGACGTTTACTGGCTTCGTATTGCGAACAAAGAGTTCAGTATGGACGGTTTCCAGGACTTTGAGAAACACTTCACTGTCATGAATTACTCGGATTATGATGTTCGGATTATGGACAACGCCGAGTTTGTCGACCGATTCGAAAACGAATACCCGAGCGAAGATTGGTCGGTGGTGTACACTGACATCTGCTCATCGATCAAGAAGCTGTTTGAAATTGCGACAGCGCACCCTCCTCCACTTGGCCTAGGCCGCTGCACGAAGTCGCGCGCACTTTATGGTGTAGACGTGATGCTATCGTGGGAAGCTGACGAGGAGACTGGTGATGAGCGCTTGCGTCCGGTCATCTTGGAAACGAACTTCCAGCCGGATTGCACCCGAGCTTGCAAGTACTTCCCGCACTTTTACAACGATCTTATGAACGTGCTGGTGTTGGATCGCCCGGACGAGACAGTGCATGGCTGCTCTCGCATTTGACTTGCCGTCTCGAGTGGAATGTTCACAGAGCAATTGGTACGTTCACTGCGTGTAGAAGGGCAAAGGCAAAGTACGTCGATGTTCGTACGCACTCGTACGCCATCAACCATCCCAACAGACATCACAAAGAGACACCTGCAGCTGTGCAAACAATGCTTCTGTTGACTCTTTGTTCTGGTCGATCCAATCACTTGTTTTTCGAGTGGTCACACGTGGACCACGACTACAGTGCTATTCGGGCATGAGCTGATACATATTGACTAGAAGCTCAGTTCCACCACGCAAGACCAGCCTCCCGTTAGAAGCCCTGTCTTGGCCAAGTTCTGCTTACGATATCCAGGCATATAACAAAAAAAACATGTGCGCGCATAGTATTCATCCACTGCGTGCTGTTTCTAGCGTGCTGCTCTTCCCACGGGTGCCACTGGTGTGCAAGTGGCCATGAAGAAAAGGCATTTTCGTGATTGCCATTGCTTCGTGTTGCATTCCAACTATTCCGAAGCCATACCTTATCTTCTTTACGTGCACCGAAAGATCAGATACTGATAGTAATGGTATGTTGAACGCTCTTTGTGACCCGTGTTGTGCACTACAGCAATACTACCTATTCGCTTACTCGTAGGCGCGTACATACTTGTACAGACCAGAACCGGTAGCTCGATAGGGTGCCCAGTTGTGTATCAGGCTTGACGAACGAATGAATGTGTCAGCCTGTGTTAGTACCCTTGGACAAATTGATGGCATGGGGCGCCACTACCAACTGCCCGCCGTTTCTGTGATCCCAAGTTTCGTCGAACTCGCTCACGTTCTCCATTATGGTACCGCAGACAGGACGCCAATGAACTACTACTGTATAACGCAATCGTGTAATGCAGTCGGCCAGGTGCGCACACACAGCAAGACTAGCGTTATCACTGCTTTGTCTGGAAATTTGCAACCTCTTCTCGGTAGCACAAAGTATTAATGCCGTACTGTTGATGTGCCCGATGTCATTGCCCGGCTTTACATGCACTCAGTGACTTGTCGAGGCGAACAAGCTACATGCTACCTAAGTTTCGGATAAACAAACATCTGCATCCGGCACGTGCTTCGTCATGGAAAGCCGGGTGGCATCGCCTTCTCAACAACCAAACTGAACCGCAGATCAAGCAAACCTTTTACTTTTGGACTCCAATGCAAGCGTCAAGGTAGACAAAAGAGCACTTCTAAACGTACTGCACGTATGCAAAGGATGACCGTAGCTGCGTAAACTTTTGCAATACGAAGATGTCGAAAGGTAGGTTCGTATGGGGTGTGACGAACACGTGCCTATGGTGTGAACGTCATGAAAGTAAGAGGACGAAAGAAAGATTTGTACGCGTGAGCGGACTGCACCTAGTGGTCGCATCGATACATACCGGTTCCGAGTATCGTCCAAGGTGTATGTGCCATGTCAATGAAGGACCTCAGAAGGGTGGAAAATGTCCATGACTGCGCGTTAGATCGACAATATAACAAATGTGCTGAACCATCAGCTTGCTATCTCCAAGAGTTGCTGAAGCCAAAAGGTTTGTAGATGCAAACACAGCGAATGCATCTTGGAGCGGAACCAGCGAGGCAAAGGCACAAAACGTAGCTGCTGATGTAGTTGGTCACTCACGGAAGGCCCATATTCCATGATAATTTGTCACTTGAGAAAAGGTTGCCGATGATAGCGTACTGTAAAGGGGAAGTCGTCAGGTTGGCTATGAACAAAGCTGGTCATTAGGACAGCAGCAATTCTTCTTTTGATTTGCGCACAGCGATCTATTGCTCGATGACATCAATGGTCACCGAAAACGTGACAATGTCTGGATTACTGTTGTAATAGTCAAGGCCAACACGTCTAGGTCTATCGCTGGAGTTGGCCATGCAGGTGGTCGCTTGTAACTGTTCTCCTTGGCATCCCTAGTCGACGTTGACCTGTATGATTCCAAAGTGGGTCGACTTGGTACAATCAGGAGGGTATCTAGCGCCTCATGATGCCACTTGTTAAGCTTATCGATGACATTTTTATGTTTGAAGCCACGACAATCGCAATGAGCTTCCCTGACGGGCGAACTTATGAAGCACACGAGTTTTGCACGGTAACAAGCTCATTATAACATGAGAACACATGTTCGCAAGCACTCCTTATTCGTTTCATAGATCACGAATACACCGCATCGTGAGACGGACCTCGTGTATATTGTCAAAAACATGCATACATGCCTTCATCGTCGAAGATAAATACGGTGGTCTAGTGTCACTTGCGTCGTTTGATCGGTACCATAATAAACACTCGACTTTTTAACTGATGTTATCTTTCTTAGTCCACTGCTTTGCTGTCGTCTTTACATTTCATGATTGTAGCCGCGCAGAACGCGAAAGAGATCTGAAACACAATGTTTTATGCGTTACGGACGTCAACTGTCTCCGATATGCAACGTTTCGCTTTTGTCAAAAAGTGAGCAGTTTCATTCGGCCACACTTTGCAGCTTACGAGGGAGAAATATAAGCAGAGTATTCTGTAGATCTGGACTGATGCAATCGGAAGTGGGGGCCCCGTATTGTAGACTGACTAGGCATGTACCGAGTGCTAGGTCCATTTCGGTGTTTCAGACGAAAACGTTTTGCGATACTGAGTCGGCAAGCTATCATGTCTCTTGCAACCGGTAAGAAGTGCAGTCAAGGACGTGTCGAGGATCATTACAAAGTCTTGTGACCGTATCCCGAGGAAGCGTCTTGCCATATCAACATCATTAGTACTTTTGTTGCGATTTCAGCAAAGTTTTGCTGAGGACTTGCGTCCAAGATTGTATGAGACAGGTACCGCGCCGTATTCTCAGTTGCCTTTTTAGCCATGAAAGTTGAACAATGATTCGTCACTGATGCATTGGTCACAATACAGATTCTCTAGGACAACAAAGAAACGCTTGCTAAAAATGATTCTTTCGTGCGTTGTAACACTGCACCAACTGTAAGGGTGAACCTGTTACAATAGTATCATTTACAAGATTTGATAATAAGGAGTCTGACAATGAATGTTTCCTATGAGAATATCGCAAGACACAATGATGTTCTTTCAGTGACTTAAGGCCTACTACTTACTAGATGCATGGAATGATATCAACACACCAATCCATGCTTGACGCGCGCAACGAGTGGTGAGTAGACTTCACAGCTCATGTTTGTATATTGACATCATTGAGTTGGGACCAATTGACAAAAAGAAGAGGTTTATGACTTAATAAAATGTAAGACAGTTTTTGTAACGGGGCACACCCTTGCGTAACTTAACGCAAGGGATTTGGGTGCCCCGACGGACGTACACGTGGCGAGCGAGGAAGCGTAGGTAGGGTAAAAGTAGAACTGTTATATTAATAAATTAAGTCTTTAAACTACTGTCTCTTCGTTTGACTTAATTCAATTATACTAATATAACTGCATGTATGGTGACGTCTCGTCACCACTCATTGCGCGCGTCTTGCGGCGATTGGTGGGTTGATATCATCACGATATCAACCAATGAACAGACCCTTTGGTCGACCCTTCAATATCACCACTTTGGTGATATTGTTTAAAGAATATCCATCTTATATTCTTTATTGTCACTTTCCTTAAGTGACAATATCATGTAACGGGCTGCCCCGTTACATCACCCCCCTTAACTGATAGTCACCGTGTGACTATCGAAATATGGAGGCCACCCGTTGGCCACCATTGGGACAGGGAGCACTTGTTTGGTCCGTTCCACTCACTTTCCGCTTGACCTCGCATAGTTAACATGTCTATGCGAGGTGACTCAAGACCCACACAGCCTGGTGCTGTGCAAGCCTCTGCGGCAGACGCTTCGTCGTCTGCCGCCTCTTCTTCGCCTGCAGCAACAGGTGCTGCAGGTGCACGCGGTATCACGCCGCGTGCGCACGATGACCCCGATGTGGAGGTCATCTACTCTGGCGAGTCAGACGTGTCTGACTCGGGCAATGCTCCAGAGGCGTCTCGCTCACCGGCGACGCCTCAGTATTCGCCAAGGCCACTGCCGAACGAACGGACTCGTGATTCGCATCACAGTCTGTTCGGCAGTGATGACGATGATCAGGGTGGTGAGTTCTATTCTTCACCACCGCCGGCTCGTGCGTCTTCGCACGAGCGTGATGACGATGGCGCGAGCCGTCGTCAATCTGGGAGCCGTGGTACCGACAAGGGTACCACTGTGAAGCGTGATGAGTTGAAGCCGTGGCGTTTGCCCGAACAACTCATCAATAGCCTGTCTCACGAGACAGGCCAACACCATCGAATACCCTTATTCGATGCGACTGAGCTTCACGGCTTGGATCCCAGCGCGAAGAACTTTCGCGCTGAAGAAGACTTTTATCTCGATGTCTTCCTTAGACATCGATGGTACAATAGCAACCAAAAGCGTGACAAAACATCGCTTTTAACTGCGTGGAACGCGTTCGTCCAAAACGTAAAGAATTTTGGACGAGAAGGGTGGCTCAAGAAACTTGAGGCAACACGCCTCAGGTTCGAACGGCGAACGCCAACCGGTGCTAGGTACCGGTTGCATTGTTTATCGAGTGAGGCAGGCATTCCTTGCCTCACATGGGGAGACCCTTGTGCGAGTTGTGTTGACAACTCGCAGCGTGCACATAGGGATGTGTACTCCCTAAATTCGCCCTGGGGAAGGGCACATCTCTCGGACGAGATGCGTGACGCGATTGCAAACTTGCAATCCGTCTACAAGCGCCTAGGGCGCGTGTTTACCGATGGGCCACAGGACTCATCGGATGGGTCTCGTCATACTGGTGGACGAGACCTTCAACATCCATTAACAGCTGAGAGCGGGGCTCCCAGCTGTTCCAAGAGGGTGGATACCCCCGCCACTGGACGAGGTAGCTCGTCCTTGATCCTGAATCGTCACGGTGATTCAAGATACGCTCCACTAGAAAGCGTTGATCACCGTGAGCATCCACCAAAGGATGTGGTGGAGGAGGAAAGACCTCCTCCAGAACCCCAGGCCCACCATCTCGACCCTTACGAGATGGATCGCGCAATCGATGAATTGCGCGATGACTTGAAACACGAGCGCGACCGACGCTACGCTTTGACCGACACCGTGCGGAAGAACCGCAAGGGTCACGAGGCTGATCGGGCGAGGGATCGCGCCGATTATGCCACGGCGCAGCTTCAGGTCGAGCGGGATGTCCGCTCCCTTTTCGGCGAGCTGGCGACAGCTCGCGGAGAGATAACTCGGTTGAATACCGAGGTATCATATCTGCGCGACCAGACGGATCGTCTGGAGCGCGAACGCAAGAACTTGATGGATGTTCTTGAACGTGGGGGCTATCTTCATCGGAAGAAGAAGGCTCGTACTGACAGTACGACCTAAGCCTCCCCACGTAAAACGTAGGATGCGTGCGCATCCTACGTGGCAATTCGAGTGTGTATGCATTGCCCTTGCGATGCAACACTCGAAATGGCCCAATGTATTTCGGCAGTAGTTTACTACTGCCGACACTAGTGACTGCATGTCCAGGTAGGTTTACCGTTGACAGTAGTACTAGGTCATTAACCTTAAATGAAAGAACATTTGCTCTTCCATTCTTGTCTGCGTTCCGTTTCTGACGGTCCACCGCATTTGCGATGGAGTCCTGAACGAAACGGACTACCGCTTCTCGAGTCAGCAGGAAGTTCTCTGCTGACTCTTTGTTTTGTCTAGCAGTGCGCTTCGTGCGCACTGCTAAGAGATTGCTCTCTTCTTCAGCGAGGTTGTCTTCTTCCTCGCTGGCATAATCGTTGGCGATGCTGAATATACCAGCATCGTCATCATCATCCGAATCAATAATAGCGTGTTCGCTATTATTGAGATGATCTTCTTCATCGATGTCGACTTGATCGACATCGGCATCATACGTGACGACGTTTGCGTCGACACGTGATGAGCAAGAGCCAAAACGGTTTTTGCTCGAGCGAGTCCCTCCCCCCCTTATCCAAGAGTCACACTCTAGAAGGGTGGGCACACGTGGATGGCGTAGGCCATTCACGTAAAACGGTGTGTGCTGTGTTGAAGCATGCACCGAATTATTGATGGCGAATTCCACCATGGGTAGGAATTCGCTCCAACTCGGAAACGAGTGGACATATCCTCGAAGAATCTCTTCGAGGACACGGTTCGCACGTTCCGTCTGACCATCTGTTTCTGGATGGTCAGAAGTGGACATCTTTAATCGTGTTCCGAGATTACGGAACACGGTTTGCCAAAATTCCGCCGTGAACCGAGGGTCACGGTCGGATACGAGTTCACGGGGTAACCCGTGGAGTCTAAAGACCGTGTCTAGAAAGACACGAGCACAACCTTGAGCCTTGATTGACTCAGGGACAGCAGCAAGATGGACCATCTTGCTGAATCGGTCCACAAACACAAGAATACCATTATTCTTGTGAGCGTCTTCGGGAAACCCGAAGACGGAGTCCATTGAAACGGACTGCCAGCACTCTGTCGGAACAGGCAGAGGCTGCAATGGCGCACGGGATGAAGGACTAGGCTTCACCCGTTGACAAACCTCGCAAGCACGTATGTACTTGCGAGCAAACTGATACTGGCGGGGCCAGTAAAAGTCACGACTTACCGTGAGGTAAGTCTTTTCCCTTCCACGATGGCTGCTTGTTGGGGCATCGTGACACTCATACATGATGCGCAAACGCAAATCATGATGAGCGGGTACGACGACACGAGGCGTGTCGTCGGCAACAGCTGTATAGTACAGCAATCCGTTGCGTGTACTATACCGATCCGATGAGGATCGGTACAAAGCCGGTAAATCCCTCATGGATTTACTGGATGGATTCACCAAATGATCCATCAATCGCAGAAGATCCTTATCTTCCGCGTATGCCTTTCGTACGTCGTCAAGTAAACTTGACGACGGGACACTGACTGACAGTGTCGCAACAGTGGGCTTGTCCTCACTGTTGGATTGCGCGTCCGGCTCGAAATCGGGCCGGCGCGAAAGAGCATCCGCGACGACATTGAGTCGTCCCGGTTTATACTCCACGGAGAAGTTATACTCCGCGAAGAAAGACAGCCACCTCGCCATTCTTTGCGAGAGGTGTGGGCTGTTTACGGCCGTGCGTAATGACGCATGGTCCGTGTAGACAACAAACGGTCTATCTCCCAAGAGATAGACGCGAAATTTAGCCAGTGCGTATTTCATGGCAAGGAGTTCCTTGTCATGCACTGGGTAATTACGCTCAGCTGCTTGCAGCTGACGCGATTGATAACAGATGACGCGCTCCGCGCCATCTGCATCGAACTGCATTAACGCACAGCCGATTGCGAAATCGCTGGCGTCACAGACCACATGAAATGGTCTGTCCTGATCTGCAATCGCCAAGATTGGCGATTGCATCAAGCTTTGCTTGATACCTTCAAAGGAACGCTGGCACTCAGCGTTCCATGACCACTTGACATTTTTCTTGAGCAAGCAAGAAAGATGTACCGTCATCTCGGCGTAGTTGCGCGAGTACTTGTGCAAGTACGCCGCAAGACCAAGGAACTTTCGAAGTCCCTTGACATCGACTGGCACTGGCCAGTCGGTGATCGCCTTGATCTTTTCGGGATCAGGGCGTACGCCGTGTTTACCCACGATGCACCCAAGAAGTGGTATTTCGCTAGCCGCGAATATACACTTCTTGAGGTTTGCGTACAACCTTTGCTTACGCATAAAATAAAGAACCTGACGAACGTGAGTTCTGTGAACTTCAACGTCCGTCTTCCCGTCCATAGCCCGGCTATGGACGAACGCATCGTCGAAGTAACTCGGTGCGAAGTCTCGCACCGGTCTCAACAGATTTGTTACACATCTGTTGAATGTTGCAGGGGCATTACTCAGCCCCTGTGGCATCACTAGCCACTCCCACAGCATCCCGCTGGGGGTACTCACTGCTGTGAACGGGACGTCCCGTTCACGCATCAGGATCTGATAGAATCCATCCATCAGATCCATGGACGAAAAGATGGTACTCTTTGACATACCATCTATGATTACGTCCTTCCTCGGTATCGGCGTCTGAGCCGGTACCGTTGCAGCATTCAACTTGTTGAATGCGTGCACTATCCGCCACCCTCCTGTGGCCTTTCGCACACAGAAGGTCGGAGAGCTGTGAGGGGATGTTGATTCCCTCACATGGCCCGCTGCTAAGCGATCGGCAAAGAACTTGTCGATCGCTATCACTTGTTCACGAGGCAGTGGCCACTGCTTCATGACACAGTATTTCGAGCCCGGTTTGAGCTCGATCTCGTGTCGAGTGCCTTTGTCCTTAGGCAACTCGCAAGGTACGGATTCAGGGAACACATCCCTGAATTCGATCAAATCCTTATACAAAGGATTTGCCTGAAGTGACTCCCAGGATTGGGACGCGTATCGCTCAATCCGAGTCTTCTCATCGAGGACACTTTCGTCCATCGATGAGCTGCTGAGAACCCGTTCGTTCTCAGCAAATACTGTTGCCGACCGAATGTCGGTCACATACTCGTCCTCTGTGACGAGTACGCAGATCTGCTTGACTTTGCCACTACGCAGATCACGCAAGAACCGTTTCGGTTCTAGCGTTGGCAACTGAGTTATCTCCGAAGTCAACTTCGGAGGCACAATCAGATCAAGCGTATAAGCGCCTACGCTTGATCCGTCATTAACCAAGACGTTCAACGTCTCGGTTTCTTCCTGGGATCTTGCTTCCACAGGTTGCTGAGGGCCTGATCCCTCAGCAAGCAACTCTTGAGGAACTCCTTCCTCAAGTACGTGGGGACTTATTCCCTCGACGTCTTCCGACTGTGGCTGTGCAACCACAGTCAGGAACCGATCCTCCACGGTCGACTCTCCAGTCGACCTAGGATTTTCATGTTGCCCCTTGGGGGCAACAGATTTCTTTCTTCTAAGATGCTGCCCGCTAGGCATGCATCCATGTCCCGGTCCACTCGACTTATTCGAGTGGTGGACCTTCGGCGCAGCCTGTACTTCTGTACAGCCGCCGGGAGCTTGCTCCACAGTGTAGTGATCAACTACACTGTGACCTTGTGCAGTCGTGCTAACGACCGTACCGCAAGTGAGGCCATCGCACTCACTCGCAGAACACCCACACGCTTGTGGACGCTCCAAGATGTTCATCAGATGGCCATCTGATGAACAAGCAGCAGGCATCTTCACGGATCGATGCTGCCAGCTCACCCTTGGCTCGTATTTTCTGAGCCAAGGTAATCCCAGGATGACATCAAATTTGTCATCCAGATCTAGTACGATGAAATCATCATCGTACTGCTCGCCCTCTAACGTGTAGTGGATTCCTACTACACGTTTCTCAACGGTTATCGATGCGCCTGTTGCAAGGCGCACCGTCATCCTTGTGAGGGGAATGTCGCGCTCAACGAACTTGAGCCTACGACCCTCTAGTGACTGGCGACGAACAAAGTTGTTCGACGCCCCACAGTCTACTAGGGCACGAAGCGACAAGTCATTTGTCGCTTCCAACTTCAAGGTGATGAGCGAAACGTCATCACCAGGTGCAGAGACACACAATGATTGTGTATCTGGAGCAACTTTCGTCAAAAGGTTTGCAAATTCTCTTGAGGTTGCTGGATCAGTAGGGCGCTCCGCCCCTACTGACCCCGACCATTTTTTGATGGCCCGTCTCGCTGTTGCGGCTTCGCAACAGCGCTGGACCCACGCCCATTGCCCTTTCTGGCGAATGGTCGTCCATTTCGCTCAGTACTGTTTGGTACTGGGCGCGGAGCACTACACTCGTATGCGTAGTGCCCTAACTTCTGACAGCGATTGCACCTCTGCAATCGCTTGTTGCTTGTAGAGCGAGGTCTCTCGCTCTCAACATAACAGAGGTCCATTGGTTCTGGACCTCCGATCTCTTGTCGTCTCGGTGGACGGTAAGAGTTTGAGCTAGCATGAGCCTGTCTCATGCTAAAGTCTTCCTGTTCCGCGGCTGATATCGCTTCTTCAAGCGTATTCAGCTCAAGGCGGAACAGGTGGCTCCTGACGGGCCCTTCTGCGAGCCCTTGCATGAACACCGTAATCAACGTGTGTTCATGAACTGGGTTTGCAGTTATACTACTCGCAAGGAGTCGTATATGTTGTGCGTAAGCGTGCACATCACGCTTACCCTGCTTGAGTTTCAGGAGCTCTGAACGAGCCCTGAACTCAGCACGTGGCGGCTCAAACGTTTGTCTGAGCCGGGACTTGAAGTCATCTAGCGACCTAAAAACATTTGGGTCGCTACTCTCGAGTCCCAGGGACCAAGTTTTGGCACGCCCTGCCAAGTGGGTCTGAGCAAATGTGAGTTTCATTTGCTCATCTTCGACGCGACGAGCCCTTAGGGCTCTGTCGAGTTCGACAAACCATAGTAACAGGGAGTCCTCCGGGACTCCACTGTACTTGGAGATGTCGACTTTCATCACTTCGGGACGACGCGCATGCGCCGTCCCGCCCACAGCAGCATGGAATTGCTGCTGTCTCAACAGCTCCGTCTGTTGAGCACCGAGTTCTCTCAACTGCTCGGCCTGTTGAGAGCCTTGCTGGTGAAGCAAGGCTACTTTCTCCCTCTCGAGAGCAAGTTCATTGTGAATGAACTTGGCGATAGCAGCATGTTGTTGGTCTCTGTCTAGAGACTCCAACATGGTGCTGACGACGAGTTCGCCTACGGTAGAACTCATTCGTTCTACCGCACCCCATTCGATGTCACTCAAATGGGTAAACCCTTCACGCGTGGCGTGAAAGGTGTCTTCTTCATCCAACATGTTCATGTTGGATGATGTGGTCCTTGGAAGGACTACGAAGTGCTACCAGGTGTAACGGGGCACACCCTTGCGTAACTTAACGCAAGGGATTTGGGTGCCCCGACGGACGTACACGTGGCGAGCGAGGAAGCGTAGGTAGGGTAAAAGTAGAACTGTTATATTAATAAATTAAGTCTTTAAACTACTGTCTCTTCGTTTGACTTAATTCAATTATACTAATATAACTGCATGTATGGTGACGTCTCGTCACCACTCATTGCGCGCGTCTTGCGGCGATTGGTGGGTTGATATCATCACGATATCAACCAATGAACAGACCCTTTGGTCGACCCTTCAATATCACCACTTTGGTGATATTGTTTAAAGAATATCCATCTTATATTATTTATTGTCACTTTCCTTAAGTGACAATATCATGTAACGGGCTGCCCCGTTACAGTTTTACTTTTACCACTACAAAGTTCTATCGTCTTCGTAGTTTGCCTCCCTCTTTGCACATGTACGTGAGGTAGCAGGGCACTAACTAACACTGTTGTCAGTGCGTAGCTACCAGCGCCCCGTTACAGGTACGCTATATTGAATACTGACTATGGTGGCAACAGTCATACGCATCGGACAATTTATATGTTGCAGAGGACCTACATTTAGTGGTTCGGCAATTACTTTGCCTGTGAAGGCCAGCTTGCTGTCATTCTGCGGCAATGCAAGCAGCAGGACATAGTCAAATGCAGCTTGGTGCCATGTTCTCTGACGTGGGGGTAATTCTCCGGAGCAGGTCTGCGCGCAGCTCATCGGCAGTACCAGCAGCGTCTTTGTGATGGCCGAAATTGTCAAGGTATGTAGACCGTGACTAAGTGCAAGTTTACGCGACGAAGTGCAACTAACCACAGCTTTGATTTTGTTGTTGGCTTGTTGACATCCACATCGGGATATCTTTGCGCCCATGCTGTTCGTCATCACGTGATACTGCTGTCGGCTACATTTTTGATCAGCATTGGTGGCTGGTACAGCCAATACAATTGAGAGGATGTCTGATGAGTTAGAGGATGTGTTTAAGCCCGTGCTGCTTATCTATATCGTGGAAGTCCCGGAGATCGAAACTCGAATTTTCGTGCTAAGTGCGCACGCGTGGTAGGCCATCGAGTTCAACACAGCGACTTCTTCGAAGTTTGAGCATGTTACCGCTGTTTTGAGTGCTTCTATGCATCGTCAAAGATGTAGGATCTGCCGATCGACAGGCTATCATGCGAGGAACGGCCGGCAAGAAGCGACAGCGGCACGAACAACACGTGCAGCTGTAGCATTCGATATAGGCTTCAATCAAGTAGTATACCATTTGTAGATCCCCGATTGTTATTGTGATTTTATTGAATGTTTTCGTCGTATATGTCAGAATTAACCAAAGACCATAATTTCCACGTAATCTATTACTTTGTGGAAGGTGAGGGCTAATTTATAAAAAAAACTGGGGCTAAATAACGATTCTCTTAATTTATCGTAGTAAAAAGTAAGCCTTTCGTATTTACTCGTCTTCACTCCATGCATGATTGCGCTTTCACTTCATCGATGTGCACAGAATACCGTCATATCATAAGTGCAGATCTGATGATTGTTATTGTTGTTGCAGTGGCAAAATCGAGTCAGTCTCGTTGTGCTGAAAGGCGTGCTGGTAATCGGTATCCTCGACTTCGTAGGGTGTCCGTAATGTAGTTTCTCGAGACCATTCTGTGCCGATTCCTTGTAACATGAACAGCATCATTCACTCATCGAAAAAACCACTTTGGGGAGCAGTATCCACCAACGACGCTCTACAAGTATACATGCAGACACAGCTAATGCACGACAGTAGCTTGACCTTGCGGCGTATGTAGCCATAAAACGTGATTCGATTGTCAATACGTCTCGTCTAACGATCGAGTGACTACAGTTGCGACCTAACAAGTTCTGTAGTAAGATACGTAAAATTGGTGTCAACTGCTCAAGAAACGTTTCTCTTGTCATGCGTGAATCCTTGATAGGTCATATCGTTGGGACCTCTATCAACGGACCAATGATCGACGGCCAATGAAAATGGGCCTCAAAGTTGACGCAACGAGCTTGTTAGCAGATCGATCTATAGATTTGCATTCATTGTGCGCTGCTTATCGGACGATAGTGCGCAAGCTGAAAAAAGCGTTGCGTCGTTCAGTATTTATTTTCCAGCTCAGGGGCTTGCTGCACTCATAGGGTGCTCCAATGATATAGCTTTGCTGAAGAGCTGACCCGTCTCATGCTAGTTGGAATTTGTTCGCATATGGTGTTGTTGTAGTTGGGCACGTCAATTGCTTATTCTTTGTTTGCGGCACGTCACACTTACTATGCTAATTCCGACAGTCAAGTGGCTACATCGGCACGGTAATATGACACCTCACCATCAAGATTTGGCACTGCAGCAAACTCTAAGAATACAGAGAGCAGTCAATAATAATAGATGTTCGATTGTAACACGAGATGCTCCAGTTTTCAAACCGCAAACTAGAAGAAGGGCAACGACTAATGCTTAGTGGGCTTCCTTTTCAAAATCTCTGCAATCGGGTTCATTGCCGGCGCACCCTCGTTGTTGTTGACGTAGTCCATAAGACTGTACAGCAGATCTTCCTCCGAAGACTTGCCGTCACTGGTCCCACCATATTCCACGGGAATGTTGTGGACTGGGATTCTTTCCGACAGCGCCTCGAATATGTTTTTCTTGCCGCGCACGATGATAACCTTTTCACGAGTCACGTCGTCCACCATCCCCTTGACCGAGTTCCAAATCATGCTGAACCAGGATGGCACATTGATCACGTAAATGTACGCACAGCGTTCCGGATAGTGCTTGCCAGAAAGAGAAGCAGCTTTGCGAACGTACTCAACAGCCTCGCCAGCAAAGTCCGAGATACCGATTCCGTCAACGTCCAAAACGGAAATGCCCTTACCGTTGTCGTCCTGCTCAATCACTTGCCACAAAAACTCTGTGATCATGAGTAAGTTGTGCATCAAGTCGTCCAGCGTAAGCCCTGCGTTCTTGAGAGCTTTCAGATTTATCTTGCCTGGCTTTTCGTAGTACACCGGCTCGCCATTTTTGCCGCGTTTGTGATAATAGTGCGGGTAGTTGTCTTTGATGATCCTGAAATACGGGTTGGGCTCCTCTAAAATAGAATCAATGCCTTGCTCGCGTCGCCACTTGGTAGTTTCATTGTACCTCTCCAGCGCCTTCACCTGATCACCCTTTTCGGCAAGGATGAACCGCTTGGGGATCGACCCCGTGGCCTCTAGCGCTGTCGCACTTGAGTGTTCAACCGTACTTCCATTCATAACATCTGGGGCTTGTGCAAATTTCACTTTGCCATCGTTTCTGTTAGCATTGACGCCGCTCGCTGACAGAAAGCGGTACTCTTTCACGATGAGCTTCAACGTATCACTAGCCCGACCCACTCCAATGTCTGAGGTGTCATGAACTTCTGGCTCATAGACAGGGGAATGGAATAGTGCTGAAAAGGGATGGTCTACCTTCACCGCAGCGTACATGGCTGGCAGAATTACCAAAACCAGTACCGCGATTTCGTGACGCAAACCGCCTCCCGTCATGTTGAGAGTGCCCCAAAGTAAACGCGCGATTGCTGCGTAGACTAGCGCAAAAATAGGCACAGGCAAAAGTTGAAGCAGGTCGGACACATAGTACAATACTGCCACACCCCGTTTGGTCCTGGGCGTCGACAGGTGCTGTTTGTTGTTTCCCGACAGCTTTGTCCGAGGTGAAACACCCGTGAGACGCACGACCAGTACACCTGGTGCGTTCCGAAGGGGCAGCTCAAAAACCGATTCAATTTCTTCATCATTGGTACCAAGATGCTTGGCATGTGTCAGCACCTTCTGCTGCAACAGCGTCCCTGACAACACAGCTTCCGCTCCATTCGAACATCGAAAGATGATGTCCTTCTGCTCGATCCTGCTTGGCCGCCCTGCACCTTTCCCGCTCATAGTACTGCGTAGCAGCCCCAGCGGCAACGCAATCTTCTGTCCATAATTATACGGCGTAATGATTCGATCCATCATGGAAATCCGCTCAATCTTGGGCTTAGCTGGCAAGATAGAAAACCGCAACTCGGTGCCGTTGCCATCGCAGCAAATGTAGCCTCCTGCAATACGGCTCGTAGCCTTTTTGTAATTGCTGAGCCTCTTATTGAACATCTGCGAGTGACGGTTCGACTCGACGACGGTGATTGCAACGTCCGAGTCACCGAAGCACACTGGACCTGCTTCGGCTGTGCAATTCTCCGCCGCCGATAAACTGCCCGACATGGACAGCGCAGACGTCACAATCGACGCCTTCAGCTGGTCCCGTTTGTTTCCCTTATCTCGCTTGCGGCATTTGTCCAGCTCTTCATCGGCTGAGACTCTCGTAAAGCACACAAACATTTCGCCAGAGACACCGCGTGGTCGAGGCCCGACGTATCCCGTGATCCCGCCCGTCTTATTGTTCCACACCATTCCGTGCTGGTTCACGAGCACGAGCGGATCGCCATAGAAAACCCGATCGTCGCTCGAGCGTTTGCTGTTGGGACGCACGACCACAAACTCGTCCTCCGCAAACAGGTGCTGGCAACTCGGTCCAAGCGGTGGGACGCAGCTGAGGATCCCGTGGCGGCCGTTCTTCTCGTAGTATCCAATGCCGAGCTCGGTGGTCGTCGTCGCAATCGACTCGTCGACATAGACCGAGCGCGTGACGAGCCGTAGCTTCTGACCGTAATGGAGGCCGTTCGTAGTGTCGCCCATGACGATCGACAGTTGGTAACTGGACGAGAGCTGTATGGCTTTCGCGAATGGACGACTACGATTGGCTGAAAAGGTATCGAGGTACCAATACCGTACGTCGATTGGACGAGCACAGAGGCGTCGAGTGCACAGAACCGAGACACAGGAAAAACATGTTGATGGGTTTGTTCCTCATTTGACGATTGCAAGCAAATGATTGCGCCAAACCGACAACGTGACGCGCTTCAGCAAGTGATGGTCAGAAATGGGTTAGAAATGGGTCAGCAATGGGTCAGAAATGGGTCAGAAATAGGTTAGAAAGAGTACTCGGTGGACTCGACTTTGTCGTCGGCAGCAACACAAGAGCCGTTCGGTAGTTGCTGCGTGTCCACCGCAACATTCTCTGCCTGTTCCTCTTCGTCGTCGTCGTCGTCCAACGCCTCATCTTCGTCGTACGCTGCGCGCGAGCGACCTGCGCTGACGTTATCGTTGTCCTCTTCGTCGTCTTCTTGCAGGTCCATGTCCTCGTCCAAGTCCTCGTCCTCCTCTTCAGCCTTTTCTGCTTCCGTTCCTACCGACAGCTTCTCCACGTTGGACGTCGCACTGCGTTCTCGGATCAGAGACTTCTCGAACGCGTGCTCCTCCTCCTCCCCCTCCTCATCTTCGGCTACTGCTGCTGCCTCGACAAAGTTGCCACGTGTGGTGACCGATACTGAAGCGATGCCGGATCGGCTGGACGGCTGGTCCTTGCTAGCTGACCGAACGCTGTCCGCATACTCAGCAAGCGCCTGCTTCTTCAGCGCGTCCAGACGTTTGCGTCTCGTGTCAAGTTCCGCCTTCGATCGGCCTACCATTGCAGCGATGCGAAGTCGAATGATCTCGCGTAGCGGTAGAAACATCTGTGTTGGGTACCACCCGCCGAGCAATGATGGCTTTGACTGCTTTGCGAACTGAGCAATCCACTCGCGCACCTCATCGTCATCGATTTCTTCGAGCTGAAACAACACGTTGGCACTGGACAGCTGCACTCCGAATATCTCGAAAATCTTTTCGCTGTTCCCCGGAGCTGTGTTTGCAGATGCAGTCAATCGATTTGCATTGTTTGCGCTCTCTTGCTCCGCGTCGGACCCTTTGTCGTCTTGTTCGTCCTCCGATTCCCAGTCATTGCACGAGTTTACGGTCGATGACAAAGACCCTGCGCAAGGTGAAGAAGCGATTGTGGGTGCTGCGCCAAATGCGCTTTCAGGCAGAGTTGGCTCTACCAGATAGGAGCGCCGTGTCTCACCCCGAGTGAATCGTTCCTTACGACGACGTTTGCTGGCTTGCGCGTTCTCGAGCGCCGAAGTTTGTGTCACTTTGACGATTCGCGGAGCTTTCACGTGTCCACCATCCCCACATGCGTTCCCTAAACTAGCACCGGCAAACTTTTTGACGCGTTTTCTAGTAGCATGGGTGACCTTGGAGTGTATAAGCTCGCGGTTGTTTCGCAGCTCAACAACCTGGTAACATGACGCTGTATCCGACACTTCAATCGACCTCGGGTCGTAACCCATCTTGATCCACGACCCTCTCCAGGGTCCGTCCACAAATACGTAACAAAGCTTTCGCAGCAAACGTCTTGCAGCTCGGCGCTCGCATCCGTCCAGTCCATTGAACAACTTGGAGCGAAGCCAAACCGGCTTCTCTGCAAGTTTATCCTCCAGCATCTCCATCACGTGTGCATCAACACCATTATCATCCACGCCCACAGATCTCCGTCGCACCACAGGTTTCTCTGGCTTAGGTTCGATAGGTGCAGGCGTGTCGTCATGAAAGTTCAGGTACGTCATTGTAGTAGACGGTTTCTTCGTAGTGGCTGTTGGCTGGTACCCTGACTTCTGGCGGAACTCATACTTCAGCGGTAGATCTACCTTCGAAAATACTTCGGGAATGAGCTCGAGCTGTGTTTCATTCTCTACCGCCAGATACGGTCGCAAACAGTCTTGCAGTTCTCTCTGTCGCAACGACGGTCTGGACAAAGGACCGTTCTCCACCACTGCACTGTTCATCACCGCTGTCTCCACTGCTTCTGTCGCATTTACCACCACAGTGAGTGCATCTTTGTCTGGTTTGCACGTTGGGTAGAACTCCCGGGCGGTGAAGTACTGAAAGTCCGCCATGCCTTCGCACACGTACTTTTCCTTGATCAGCCCCACCACTTGGACTGAGAACCTTGTGAGATCGGCAGTAGACTTCTCCAGTTCGTTACTATTCGCTTTCGTCTCCTCGACGGCTGCCATCTCGCTTCGATGTCGGTTGACCTGCGACCGCTTCACCCTCAGCAACACCATCTGCGTCTTGGTCAGGTCCGCAAAGAGCGGCTTGCACGAAGGCTCTACTGGCCGCAGCTTAACCGGAAGAAACTGGTTCTTGGTTTCATGTGCTTTTTGCAAACTCTGTAGTCCACCTACAGTCTCCAATACTTTGACCATGTCAGAGCCATATACAGGCAGCTCGAGCCCTACGAGTGGACGGACACCATCACTGTGTAGATTCAGTTCATGCGAAAGAGGTCGAGGACATGTAGTATCAGAAGGTACTGAAGCGGGTGCGTCGGAAGACTCAGCAGGAGGCGACTGAGGCGCTGCTGCGATGTCCGGAGTAGAGTCCTTGTCTGCCATAGCTTTTGACGTAGAAAAATAGACATGCATTTTCAACGACGCCGACACAAATTCGGGTCACGGTAAACACGCGATACCGAAAAGTTGTGGCACAACTTAAATACGTTTGTACATTTAGAAATACGAGACACGATTGAACGATGTGTCGTCCACAGTGATGCGTGCACGACCGAAGTTATCTATCTGCCTTACTCAGCTCAGCAGCAACTGCGATGAAACTGCTCAGCGGTCCTTTCATAGCTGCCACGAAACGCTTCCATCAGCTAAACATCGAGTGTTCAAAAGTCCTGGAACTCGTCAGCCCCAGCGACTGGCCCCGAGCAGTCGTCACGTCGCAGGCGTTTTAGGACATCACCCGGTTGCAGCTTCAGCGAGACCACGTGTGCAGTCGTAAAATCTTCGTCGAAGTTCTCGGTGGACTCGCGTCCTCGACAGACTGGCACGATAGGCGGTGTGACTTGGCGCTGATAGAGCTCACGCCAGTCCAGAGACAGCTTGAAAAACGGGTGCTCCATGGCTTGAGCGGCAGTGAGACGACCGGCGGGGTTGGTGCACAACAAGCCCTTGAGCAGTGACATGGCGTGACCCGACAGGAAGGGTGGATACCATACCCGCCCCTGCTCAATCAACCTGAAGAGGCGGAGCATGTTGTCGCATCGGAACGGTGGCGAGCCGGTGAGGAGCTCGTAAATGAAGCAGCCAAACGACCACATATCGGTCTCGATACCGTGGCCGTTTTTCTTGACCATCTCAGGCGACAGGTACTCGGGTGAACCACAGAATGAATACGTGCGCTGTCCAGCCTTCATATCCTGCTTGGCAAAGCCAAAGTCCGTCAGCTTCACATGGCCTTGAGCATCCAGCAAGACGTTTTCGGGCTTTAGATCGCGGTAAACGATGCCACGAGCATGGAGGTCACTCAGAGCAGCCAGCACTTCTGCAGCGTAGAACCGTGTCGCGTGTTCGTCAAAGTTGTGCGAGTGTTGCTGTTGCAAGTGGAAAAAGAGCTCGCCTCCCTGGCAGTACTCGAGCACGAAATGCAGGTCGCGCTCAGTCTGGAAGGCCGAGTAAAGCTTCACGATAAACGGGTGGCCGTCCAGTTTCTCCAGCACCTTTTTCTCCGTGAGCGTGTGTACCACTTGTTTGCGCTGAAGCAGTGCGCGCTTATCAAGCGTCTTGACGACGTACAGGTTCTTTGTGTTCTTGTGTTTCGCCAGCGCCACTTGACGCGCAAAGGTGCCACGACCGACGACTGTGAGCAGCGTCAACTCGTACGGATCAATGTCAACACTGACCTTGTCAATGGCCTTGTCAATGGCCTTGTCGTGTGGGCCTTTCCCAGCATAGAGGATCGACGGACGATCAAGTGTCGGCTCAGGATCTGCAGCGTCATCCTCGTGGGGGACTTTGAGCGTGTCGTCTACGAGACGAAAGAGTGCCAATGGGCGTTTTTTGGTGCCGTGAGAGGCGAAGGGCTGCTGGACAGCCAGCACCACACTGGCGCTGTGGCTCGAGGTCAGCGATGCAAAGGGCAGTACGATGGCCATTTTGTACGGATTGCGGTCCTGAGGCGGAGGTCGATCGGCCGGTGGCGAGTGGAAAGATGTGCTGTGTGTGCTGCGTGGAGCAAGTGCAGTTGTGGCGCCTGTTGTTGCCTGTCCTTGAAGCCCCCTCCCCTCTCCCCTGCATCTTTTTTGGCAGACGTAGACCCACCCACCCCTCATGACGACTGTCGGCAGAAAAGTCCCACGCGTCTCGTCGACTTTGTATGGTCTGGAAAAAACTGTTGGCCACAAGTGAGCAATTTGAGTGGGAATTTGTATGTGACCTTTCTGATACACAAACTCAGGCAAACGATGGTGTTTTCAGTACGAGGAGTGTTCAGAATGGTGCAACTGTACGGAGGTTTTGACAAAGAGGTGATGGCTCTAACGCGGAAAGTCAGCTTACGTAATACAGCCCCAGGCCAACGAGATGTCGATCCGACTCTTATGCTGTAGCAAATACGAGCGGATAAGAAATCCGTAGCTACCACATCGAGTCTACTTCCGTAGACATTTATGACGCATGGGCAAAGCGAGTGCGTCAGCAGCTGTTGCATTCCGCTTTCTCATACCGTCCTACAGTTGAAGTAAACCGAGTGGTCGCATACCCTATCGTATCCGTTTGCTTCACCTTATTCTGCCCCTCCAACCAATCAAACATATCTACGAGCTGTATCGCGATCGCACCTTTACACGATCGGACACGACTATGTGGCTGGCGTACGTCTCTCTCGTTGGATCGTACTTGCGCAGGTCCCGTTTGCTGTCGTTGATCGAAAAAGTGTCGATTGACCACCGACATCACGGTCGCCTCCACCCTAATGATTGCAAACGATGTTTGCAGTGTTGAGATATCATCAAACAGTGAGGCTGTCGTAGTCTCACACACGCGACGGAGTCGACCTGTCCAGTCAGGACTATCGCGGTCCGGCGTCGTGTAGCTCTCTCCACTAGATGGCCGACACACACTGCATACATGGACAGCCGCATCGTAGTCAGACAAATTGACAAGATAAGCCTGAGTCGTGCTGGCTCAGGAGCTCTACGACACGCTTGACATCCAACATGCAGCTAAACGACGTACAGACCGGGCTATCCACCGCAGTATGAAGCAGGCGATAAGGCGCCGCGTCACGTTGACGTGGAGCTCTCCATGCATCGCCAAAGACGTCATGTTCGTTGTGGCACAAGTGTCCAGCTTTGCTCGTGGCAGCGATTCGTTCCAAAAAGCATGAGAGGCAGCTCGTTAGCCTGTGACTGCATCGCTTGAAGCAAGTCAAGTGACCTTCTTCTCCCTCGGATTGATGCGCGGTAAACGTGGAGCCAAAGAGCATTTGCAATCCCGCAAAGTGATGCGCGTTCGGGACCGTAAGGCGAGCGAAAGTCAGATACAGGACGGAGGATCCGTGAGTGTATACCTGCGTATACTCGACCCTCGCGGCACTGTTTTTCTGGCCACCCGCCCGATATCTGAAAAAAACGGCGTTTTATTCTGCTGCACATGTCACGACGCACAGTGGAAGAAAAGACAGTGACGCCACCTGCTGCTCCAGTCCGTCGTCCATCGAGTCGCCGGCTCCTCCCGCCTGGACGACACTATCGCTCGTGGGCTCCCAATGTCGCTGTCGCAGCCGCTGAGCGCGCGGAAAGGTCTGTGCAACGACTCGGGCGCGAACAACTGCTTCCTGAACGTCGTGATCCAGAGCCTGTGGCACGTGCGCAGCTTCCGCGTGCTCATCGCCCGCGGCGACCACGCGGCGCATCACCGCTGCAGTGGCGACGTCTTTGCTGCTCGCGGAAAAGAGCGGCCGCCGGCGCACGTGGCGTCCGTCGTGCTGCCCTGTCTCTTGTGCGAGCTCGAGCAGGTCTTTGTCCTGTACCAGTTCGCCGAGCAGTCGGTCCTGGACGTGGACCGCGTGCGACTGGCGCTGGGCGACACGTTCGCGCTCGGCGCGATGAACGACGCGACGGAGACGCTGGAGACGATCCTCGACGCCCTTCACCACGATACGTTCAACCGGATGCTGGCGCTCCGTCGTCGAGGGGCCCACCGCAACGGTTCGATCAGTGACGTCCATCGAGTCGCCGACATGTCCGAGTCTCTTCGACAAGACGCAGCGTCGATCATCTGCGAGCCGCAGTGTGTGGCCCACCGCCTCTTTCAGATGAATCTCATGGAGTTGAAAGTCTGTACCGTGTGTGGGCATACGGCCGAGCCGGGAATGAACACGGACTTTCTGTATCGAGTCTATGCGCAAGAGTTACTAAACAGTGCACGAGCTGGGTCGGTCGGTGAGAAGCAAAAGAAGGTGACGCTGGAGGAAGCGTTGCACGTGGTCGCACAGACTCAAGATGTGGCTGGAACTTGTGACGTGTGTGAACGTGGCGGACCGCGAGCGCTGAGCAGGTGGATCCTCACGCTGCCCATGGTGTTTTCCATCAGTATCATCTGGTCCAGCAGTCACGTGCACAAGACTGACATTAAGGACTGGATGGAACTTTTGTCGTCGCAGTGTGCGGCATCCAATAGGGACGCAGAAGCGCAGCAAGCTCTGGATTTAGGACGCATCTTTCGACTGGATAATTCGACGGAGGTGTCGTCGACGTACTCGTTTCGAGGTCTTGTCTGCTATTACGGACGGCACTATGTGGGATTCTTCGCTAGCCGGAGCCTGGACGAGAACGGACGCGAGTGTGAGCGCTGGTTCTTATTTGATGATACGCGGGTTAAACTTGTTGGGACGTGGGCTGACGTCCGACTACGCATTGAGCGCGGAGGTTACCAGCCGACGCTGCTGTTTTACGAACGCAATGGAATCGAGCAAGAGTATCTCGAGAAGATATCTACCGAGATTCACTCGTGGTGGGCTGCATCTGCGAATGAATCGGATGACGCTGTGATGCATGAGGAAAAAGACTCTGCTGGCAAGGTGAAAATGATTGGCAAGGGGGCTCCGCACGAAGTCGATTTGGGTCGAGACACTGAGGACGAGCTGCTTGCAAGAATGGAGCAAAGTGTTCGAATGGCTCAGGGGTCTCCGCTCACCTTGTTGACTCCTGCTGGACCCGGGAAGTTGCCAACAAGCCCGATTTCGCTACCGTTCCAAGTACCAAAATCAATGCCTGTCCATACTGAATCAAAAACAGATGACGGATGGCGCGACGAAGATGTTCATCTGCATATGGCCCACAAGTCCGCTCGAGACACTTTGTCTAGGCTCAACGGGATGTTGTGTAAGAACCAAGGTCCGGCGTCTACTCCGGTTGACGGTCGAGCAGCATTGCGGATGGCGATGTCTCAATCGATGCAGCGCTCTATTCGCCTACGTGACTACTCCGTCCGCCGCCCCGCTGAGAAGGAAGTTGATGTGAACCGTGACAAGATTTTTGAAGATGCGACGCCATGCATTAAAGAATTGCGAGACACCCCACCCCAACCTGGCTCGATCAAGCTTGTATCGACAACTTGCGATGAAGCAGCAACACAAGTATCTCAAGCTCCGGTGAAAGTATTTGATGTTTGCCTGCATGCTTCAGACGGTGGAATTGGTTTGCTTCTTGACAAAAGTACACGTAACGGCAGTCACTCTGCGTCGACAGCGCCGGACACTAAAGCGGCGTTTACTGTATCGGGCTTCGAAGTGAATGGTGTCGGCTCTAAGCTACCCGCTGAAGCTAGCGGGGCGATCGACAAGGGGGATATCCTCGTGGGTATCAACGGGCACGTGTTGGAAAACGAAGAACTATTTGACGTGCTGGAGATGCTACTAATGTCGTCCAATCCCATTCGGCTGCAATTCAATCGCATGCAGCAGTGGGCATGTCCTCGCTGCACCCTCGTTAACGAAAGAATGGTTGCTACATGCTTGGTATGTGGACACACACCAACGTTATGACCTTAGCGTCATCGACCGGAGCAGAGGTTCATGATGTTAAGCAAAGAATAATTATTTTCGAATCGATCGCATGTGACGAGATATGCCCGGGCGATGCAGCTGTGATGTCTACGCCGATGCATCCTACTGATTTAGGTCAGTAGGCCGTACATAAGAACTGGATTCTCTATCTAAAATGGACAATATTTGATCGAATATTTCACGCCTAGAAAAAGAAAATATCTGGATCGGTATTTTCATACAGTGACGTCCGCGCATAGTTGAAGCCTTGACGACGCTGTGTGCTCGACCAATAGAGTTTGAATGCGTCAGTGGCATATCGTTTACACAACTACTATATATCCCTGTTTGCCACTCGCAGCAGGTCTCCGCGATTTTTTAGAACTCTGGAATCCTTCCTTGATGGACAATATGTTGCAACATTACTCATCGAGCATCATATTCAAATACCGATGTGCAGCGCCAACATGACTCAACACTGGTGGATTTGGCTCAAACAAGGAGGTTTCACATAATAGGTATTCCGAAGATTGCAAGGTAATGACTAAGTATCGGACCATGCAATCGTTCCACTGATCAAGACCATTCTTCTTTAATATATTTCTCCGTCACCCATCGCATAGATGTAGAAGGTATGCTATACAACAGTTGTGTAATGAGTCAACACATGCATCTCATCGCAGTGGCGAATATCGCCGTCTTACATTATGCAAGGATCGGTTCGATGTCGCAGAGGTTGATCAACAAACGACCGACCTCAATTTCTTGTGCCAATTGCCGAATAAAATATGCTTGCTCTATCTTAGAAGGTGAGCCATCACCGGGGGGTAAAATTCTTCATTCGACACTTTGTAAATACATGTCAACAGATGCAGTCTCTATCCTTAGATACATCGAGTGAACCTGCAACTTCGGCTCATTCAGTCGATTAGCTGCGCCCTGTACATACATATGCTAATTGACTGACTTCAAAAGTCGACACGGTGCCGGCAAACTTTGCGATGACCTGTCCTTTGTCACCGCATTTTCGTTGCTCAAAATGAACTATAACTTTTATATTTCCAGGCGCCGTGGAGCTCACTAATTATGCGAGTGTTTGCAGTAAACTTATATGCGTTCTATTATTCAATTTTGCTGAGTTGAAACGTTTCGCTTTCTATTGGAAGGGCTTGAGGTGCTGGGAACTTGAGCGCGAGCTGGTATTATCCTGACTAACATATCCTAACATATCCTTGTTCGCTTGACAAGCTACGGTTGTTCCTTCCACACTTTGTTCCCAACAGGTGATTCCGCAAAAGAAAACAGATTAATCCAAACTGGATTCTTCCCTCTGTACAGACTGCGTGGGTGCAGTGCAAGTGCCCTCGTTTTGCTAGCACACTTCTACATCTCTTTATCGTCTCACCAGTTGTGCGCCTCTAGCGCTGTACAGATATGTCACACTCACGTCCGCTTTGAGCGGTGTGCGGTTAGCAAATATTTGAGGATTGAGGACGTATGACACCGTATTCTGATGAAGGTTGTTACAAAAATCCAACCGCCACTTTGCTGACAAAAACACCCGACGAAAATATTTTTGCTCGATGCTAGCACCAAATCACTTTATATGTCGCGGAGCACCCTCGATGGCACCAAGACAATACAAGCTACTTACACTGACCACATTATGAGTACTGACCGTGAAGCTATACGTACGCATACATGCAAAGGAAGCCTTATCTACAAAGCAGAGGTGCTTGGTAAAGGGATAAAATAGGACACCATTTAAATTATACTTGGGCCGTCCTAACTATAGTCTTTTAATCTTACCATAACTATATCACACTACAAAGATGTAACATGACTATTGCTCACGACTCATTGCGCGCGTGCAGGAGCGACTGGTGGTTGCGTTTTTAACGCCTTGGTTGCAAAAATGGCCTAGACCAACCAGTGAGGCGGTGCTGAATATAACATTCAAATCTAACATTTCATCGATATTTTACGAGCAAGGTAAATATTAAAGAATGTTATCAATTAAAACAATGTTCACATTGACCCAATTTGGTGTCCATTCATGAATTGGGCTCACCGTGTTACATTAAATGTTGCCCCGGGTCAATCGTGGCGCATTGAAACGTTGTAAAAAAGGCACATGCAGCAGCAACTTACCCGGGTGTAACCTTGACATCCGGGCTTGATTAGCAATAGCGAATTATTTCGGCATATACAAAGTATTGTAACAGCACCCTACTATTTTATCTGTATTTCGTATCAACACCATATTAGCTGATCCGTATATACACTATTTTGCAAGGTTCGTACCTTTACTGAGACCTCGTCACTATGACAGTAAAGGCTAGCCGCAAGCGCGAAGCTGACGTACAGAAATGATTAAATTTGTACGCACCGAATCCGCACAAATTGATGCACTATCGGTGTCATATGTCTATGACAAAGTAGTGCTAAAATGCTCTGATGCCTGCAAATCCAGATCCCATCACCATATCATCAAGGCTAAACGGTTTTTGGACACAAAATTATCACTGGTTTTTACAACATCGAGGCAGGATCATTAATTTCGCGTCAATGACAAGTACGATATTTTTAACATTCAACTGGTGGCGTTTGTGGAGGATGAGTAAGCGCAAAAGTGAAGAGAATTCTGTAAGTGCATCTTTCCTAATAGCTTCTATCTCTTCGCTCTAACAGATCGATGTTTAAATGGTCAATGCCGTTGTTGCGTACCCTCTGTGCACCCCTCGTGGCACCTCCTTTCTCCTTGAACCTATGTCGATTCGATGAAGGATATAAGTCATAAACGAAGGACGTCATTTCCTGGTAAGAGAGTCCTGGAGAACTCCAAACACCAGATCCCGAACTTTAACTTTCACACCCGCCTAGTACGAGCCGGTATTCTATACACTGAGACTACTATACCAACTCAATCAAGCTGCAGATTACATATGATATAGCTTACTTTTCTATATGATAAGTAGCGCCTACTCTGGCACCGGTACTTGCACACATATGTACGCGTGTTTAAATAGATATTCTCACATATCTGCATTAGACGTACACATAAACCCATCGATATTGAGGTGACGGAGTCAAAGTTCGTTATGTAGCACCCAAATACTGCATATTGATGTGATAAACGTTGCTTCCAGGCCGGTAAATCGATGAGATGGCTTTAACTAGTTACCAGCTGTCATTTTGCGCTGATTTCACATAATGATGATCGGCCTCTCCACACATGAGCAACATCGGCGAAGGTCATAGCGCAGCAACGCGATTGCAAGGCGTTTAACAAACTAGAAATAGTCGGTTCGTGCTAAGGCGCTTTTCCTTTTACTACGCCACAATTGTATACTAAATTTTAACAGGTGATCAATTTTGCACTAGTCATGTAACGGGGTAACACGTCGACTGGTAGTCGACAATAGGTGCGGTACACACAAGGGATGGGATCTCCTTTAAAGTAATATTAGAACACAGTATCAATTGTTGAAGACTGATGTCTGTCAACAATTGCTTACGAGATATTTTAAGAGGTTTATTTAGGACATTAGCGGGTAGGTTAATTACTTTGTTATACGGTGTTCTTTAGGTTAAAAGAAGAAATAAAATTCAGTTCCCATTTTGATCAACAAAAGACACGTGCCTCTCTGAGGCGTCTTGCGATCGTTAAGGAGGTAGCAACGCCTTGTTAAGGCAGATACTCCTTGTGCACTCTGTGCGTTTGATTCTCTGAATCGTTTGGTCCCCCTGGAACAGGGACCGTAAGCTCTTTGAGCTTGTTGGCTCTTTGAGTCGGTTTCTTTGAACCACCCTTTAGCTCTCTGAGCTGTTGGCTATTTGAGTCGGGTTCGTAGGACCAAAGTTGCTCGTAAGAGCGTTAAGTCTAACTCTGACTTAAGGAGCTGTGTAGCCCCGCTACACGTGGTAGCACTCGTAGTCAATCTACGTCTGAGTCGGTAACGACTGATCCTCTGTGAGGATGGAGCAATCCACATCCCTCTCTGAGACCCAAAAGGTCGCGCTGGATAAGCTGACCGCGGCTGTAGGCCCAATATATGTGGAGTTTATAGCTGCACAAGGTCCCGATGTGCTTAATGCACGAGTCGAGACCTTCATGCAGTATGAAACGGCCCTTTTAGGGCAGGTTTAAAACCAAGCAGCGTCGGCTATGTCAACACGCTTTGTGGCTATGCCAGACAAAGAGCTAAGCCTCGTCCCCTTAGAATGGACGTCTCACATTACTTCGGTAAGGAGGGAGAAAATCTCACCCTCTGGATCCGTGAATTTGAGATGGCCATGAGATCGGTCTTAATCTCACTTGAGAATCAGTGAGTATCGCTGGCCATTTCTAATCTCTATGGGAGATCTAGAGATTGGGCTCTAACTTGCGGCACGTCTGTCGACTTGGCGTTCCCCACATAAGATTCGCTCAAGTTAGACCTTCTGCGAGTTTTATCGCCGCCTAATTAGGCTTACCGCGTGCGCTCATGCTTCGTATCGACCCGCCAGGGTAAGAATGAGCTTACGGAATATGTAAAGAATTGAGAACTTCAGTGGCTGCTATTCAGTCCGAACCTCTTCCTAAGACAGTCTATGTGACTGTCTTCATGGAAGGTCTTCGCACCGGCGTGGCCAGAACCGAAGTCTTTCGGTTCCATACCTCTCCCCTCTAAATAGGCTGTGAGCATCTCTCAGAAAGATGAGCACAACTTTAAGTGGGCCAGACTTGGTTGAAATGGGTGGAACTAAGCTTTGGTAGGGCAACCTCAACAAACACTTCGGCTTACTGCAAGCCTGAACCGATGGATCTCAGCAATGTCAAGGACAAAGGTGAAGATGAGCTTCAGTTTGCGGAGCGACAACATGAAGTAAGACGCTGTCATACGTGCGGAAGCACTAAACACTTGCGTTCCACCTGTCCATTGCGCTAGCAACGACATACTCCGATGAGTCGAAACCCGAGCCCCGACCAGAAATCTGGTATGGCACGGGGGAACGCCGACGACCAGTTGGCTCGAGCGCTATACTGGGGTAGAACTAGGGTCCGTCACTTCTCTAATGGGTAGAGTAAAATGGGACTATCCTCAAAGAGCTGTTTGCCCGTCAGCACATAGGGTATAAAAAGACCTGGCTCTTAGTCGTCGAGGCGACAGTGAAGGGATTTGAGGAGAATTGGTCGGTTTATATCGATCAGGAGCATCATACAATCATGTTCGACGTCGTTCCATTGAGAAAAACCATCGATACACTGTAGCGCTGAAAGCGCATGCGGGTGCCTCAATCACCGTTCGTTCAGCGGCTGGTAGTCGCGTCACCATGCCTGAAGTTATGACGAACTGAAATGTGAATTTTTTGGACTTTGACAGCATTGAACGCTGCCACGTCATCGATCTGGATTCGATATATGATCGCATACTAGGTATGCTTCGACTTGAACTCCATGAGCCATGGATTTATTGGAGGTCTAAGACCTTAGATGAAACGCGCACTGTTCCTAGAGAAGTTTTGGAGAGTCATGAACACACCTTCGCTAGTCAACAAAAGCACTGTTAGCGTGAGCCATTGTCACAGGATGTCAACGTGCTGGACACTGGAATGTCCGATTTAATTGACTCCAATGTCAATGACATAAATATTGAGCGGACCTATTTCACCGTACGTGAATCGATTTGTACTCCGTTGAGTGATACTCGTTGTAATACTGAGTAACTGCATGCTACAGGCATGGTAGGCCTAGGGCCGAGTCATCAAGAATGTGATTTCTCTGATGTGAGTGGGGTGGCACGTAAAAATCTACCGAGTGAGGTCGGCCGCGATGGAACCTCAATGAACGTCGGTACTGTCTTGGTTGGCGAAAATCCGAAGCATTTAGGGCTAGGCCCACATAACGAACGTGAGGTGATACGTTTGAACCCACTGGGTGAAGTGTTCGAGTAACGTGACTTTTCACCAGATGTCGTTCAAGACATGAGCTCTCATATAGAACGTACTAAGATAAATAGCAACCACGGGGACCCTACTGTCCCGGCCTCTAGGAGGCGTAACATTTATTTAAGGAAACAATCTCAGAGAAGGGTGGCAACTGTTAAGCGCCAAACTTCTAAGAAGTCACGAGGTGATAATAGTATTAATACACTATATACACTTGTCAATGAGTTGACTGGCCAGATTGATGGCAATATTAGTCTTGAGACTCTTCCGTCCTTGTATACTCTCTTTGACCGAGACGAAATGTCTGACGGCTATATTAACCAAGCCTTACAGGCAGGAGAATTATCCAATTTAGTGGTCATTCGGCCGGATATTGAGCTAAACTCATCCTCGTTATTGGACGGGTCTGTCCTTGAGGATACAAAGGTGGCATTGGATGCCCGTAGTGGATCTTCGATCCTTATGGATCCTCTTAATCCGTTCTATCCTTTGGTAAAGTAGTTTCAAGACGTGGTGTGTCACGACCCACAGTCCGTCTTGCCTCCCGATAGAGGTGTACGTCATGAAATTGACTTGGTTCCTGGAACTAAATACTGCGTAACACGGCAGTGGCCTTTACCGAAGGAACAGTGTGACGTCATTGACGACTTCTTTCGTGCAAAGCACGCGGCAGTATTGGTACGTGAGAGCAAATCTCCCCATACCACACCGAACTTCTGTTTCAAAAGACCAATGGGAAGTGGCGCATTGTTCATGCTTACAATAAGCTTAATGCGGCCACCATCCCGGCTCAGACACCAATTCCGAGGAAGGATGTTCTTCAGAACAATATGGTGGGATGTACAATGTACAGTGCGCTCGACTTAGTCTATAATTATTACCAACTTCTCATGCGAAAAATCGATATTCCGCTGACAGCGGTCAGCACTCCAAGCGGTATGCTCTGGGAGTGGCTTGTTATGCCGCAAGGGTTATCAAATGCCCCGGCTACATTCAACCGTCTTGTGACACAACTGTTCAGACCTCACAGAGGTTATGCACAAGCGTACTTTGATGACATCTTTGTCCATAGTCGTGCTATAAACGGTCGGTCAGATGTGGACAATCACATTGACCATTTACGAGCGGTGCTCGAGTGCATGCGCCCGAATAAGTTGTACGCCAACGCGTCTACGTGTATCTTTGGTGCAGAAAAGATTCCCTTTTTAAGGTGCTTTATTGGTAAGAGAGGCCTTCGAGCGGATCCCGCTAAGATAGAAGCCACGGTTGATTGGCCGGTTCCAACGAACCAAAAGGACTTACGTAAGTGGCTTGGGCTTGCCAATTACTTACCCAAGTACAGTGCGAATTACGCAGATATGGCTCGGCCATTATCCAATCTCCTTAAAAAGGATGTGGAATGGCGCTGGAATAGCAGCGAGCATGATGCTTTTCAAGCAGTCAAGGAGAGTCTTCTTCATACGCCAATCTTGTCGTTGCTTGATCCTAATCGATCTTTCAGTGTCGTCTGTGACGCATCTGACTTTTCCATATGCAGCGCTCTGTTACAAACAGATTCTGATGGACGGGGACACGTAATTGCGCTTGAGTCTCGGCAGCTGAAGGCTGCAGGAAAGAACTATCCTGTTTATGACAAAGAGCTACTTGCAATGAAGTATGCTTTAGTTAAGTTCAGAGTTCATCTTCTTGGCTCGAAGCCGTTTGTGATCTATACAGATCATGCGTCACTACGCACTGCGACACAGTCGCCTCACCTCTCTCAGAAAATGGCTAGTTAGCGTTCCTTCTTTGCCGAGTACAACTTCGAGGTGAAGTATAAGCCGGGCAAGCAGAATGCTTTGGCTGATGCGTTGTCACGCAGGCCTGACTATGAGCTTGCTCATGTTACGACTCTGTCGTCGTCGGTCACTGACCTAATCCGTACGTCATATGCCAAGGATGAACACTGTGTAGCTCTGCTACGTGCTCTAGGGTGAGAGGAGTTTAAGGACTCGGACATAGAATTTTCGGCACGGTTACGTGCGAGGTTACATCGATATTCTATCGATCAAGGCCTGTTGTGCTATAGCACGGATGTGGAGGATACCCCTCGCATCGTTGTCCCTCATGATGAGGAGTTGAAGTATCGGATCCTCTATGAGGCACATGATACTGAGTTGAGTGGTCATCTCGTTCGTGAGAAGACCTACGGCTCAGTTATCCAATGCAATTGGTGGCCCAAACTAACCAAATGGGTGAGCACGTATGTGCGTACATGTGAGACGTGTCAACGGGTGAAACCATCACCTCACGCGGCCGCGCCGCTGGCTAGTTTGCCTATACTCAAACTGCGCACACACACCGTGTTCTACGCTGGATTGCTTCAGCCGTATCGGGATCCGTCCCGCGTGAACTTGGAGGCGCTTGCTCCGGGTAGGTTGTCCTTTCCGTTGGTTGCTGAATCCGTATCAGGAGGTCAATCTGAGCCTCCATCCGGGCTTGGCCGAACTCCAACGCCTGGACACGGACTCGTATCGCGTCAAACGCACTATGGGTCTTACCCAATGTCTCACGGAGACCACTCATCTCGAGAAGCATCTTCTCATGCTCCTCCTTTGGTATACCGACCACCTCCGACGCTGCTCGATGAGCAAGGGAACCGGCAGTTCCATGTGGAGCGACTCCTGAAACGACGTAGTCATCAGGGTCAATACCAGTATCTGGTGAAGTGGCGAGGGTACCCGGAGTCGGAGAACTCGTGGGAGTTTGAGACACCCCTTCGGCAGGATTGCCCATACGCCGTCGATGTTTTTGAACATCGTGACAGGGTTCATCCCTCGACCGAGAGCTCTTCTCACCAATAGTGGTGGAAGCAGGTGGGTAGTTGGGTCCCACTTGACCAACACCCACATCAATCGGCACAGCCGGAGCATAGAGCGTGCGAGTTCGCAACTGGCCTCTGGCCTTAAGCTTGGCGTAACTATACCGAAGCTTTCGTTCTAGACGAACATCTGCCACATCGGCACTTGCTCTGAGAGCTAACACGCTGCTGGGATGTCGTTTCCGATGCACCCAGCGAACAAAAGCGTTGTCTTCTTCCTCCTAAGATTCGCCTGCGAATAAGAGGATGGGTATACCCTTCATCGGTGGAACCGGTGCACCCCGTGCTTGCTTGTCAAGTCGCAACTTGTATTGACTTTGAGTCGTCAAGTGGGGTTGCAGGTACCTCTCACGAAGTGCCTGTCGACTCGCCACCTCATCAGAAGATGTAGGATCAGCGCCAATGGCCCACGTTGACAAAGAACGACCTGTCGTCTGGCGTATACGCTCTTCCACATTGAGTGGTGTGAACAGATAGCCACGACGACCCTCAAGGGTTTCAGCAAGCTGCATACAGCGCTGAGTGCTTTCACCTCGTTGGATAGCCAACTCTTGTTGATCATCGAGCGGATTAGTGATGATAGCATCGCCCACGATAAGTGTTTGGTGCGGCGCCGATGGCGCGTTGGCTTCGCCACGCTCGGCAAATGGGTTAGGTGTAATATGAGGCGCTGCCTCTTGCACTGGTGCGTCGCACATTGTCCTCTCGTTACCATGGATATCGGTATCGCTACCATAATTCACATCCACATCGATGCCGAGGTAAGACGAGAGAGTCGAGGACTCATGGGGTGGCGATGCCATGATCTTTCGTGTTTTGCCAACTGTAAGGTTGAAGCGCACACACACCGTCCTCTTCAAAAAAAGAATTCGATTGACGTTTTGTGGAAACGTCAGTCTGGTGGGGGAGGGTGTGACGGGGTAACACGTCGACTGGTAGTCGACAATAGGTGCGGTACACACAAGGGATGGGATCTCCTTTAAAGTAATATTCGAACACAGTATCAATTGTTGAAGACTGATGTCTGTCAACAATTGCTTACGAGATATTTTAAGAGGTTTATTCAGGACATTAGCGGGTAGGTTAATTACTTTGTTATACGGTGTTCTTTAGGTTAAAAGAAGAAATAAAATTCAGTTCCCATTTTGATCAACAAAAGACACGTGCCTCTCTGAGGCGTCTTGCGATCGTTAAGGAGGTAGCAACGCCTCGTTAAGGCAGATACTCCTTGTGCACTCTGTGCGTTTGATTCTCTGAATCGTTTGGTCCCCCTGGAACAGGGACCGTAAGCTCTTTGAGCTTGTTGGCTCTTTGAGTCGGTTTCTTTGAACCACCCTTTAGCTCTCTGAGCTGTTGGCTATTTGAGTCGGGTTCGTAGGACCAAAGTTGCTCGTAAGAGCGTTAAGTCTAACTCTGACTTAAGGAGCTGTGTAGCCCCGCTACACAGTCGCTTAAATTAGTCTAGAGCTACGCCAATGTCTCTACATGATCGAATCTGCCATGCACAGCACTCTTTCTCGCATCTTTTCCCAAACGATGTGGTTGCGACAACGTTGACCTAATTCCTTCCGCACATGATGTGATCCGCACAATTAGGTCGCTGTCCAGAGTGATCAAGGCCCGGCGTGATCGCAGTCAATACGAGGTCTACCAAGACATGTGATGTAAAATACATTATGTGGTATATACCAACATGGTCTTGCAAAAGTGAAGTGGTCCGCAATAAGTATGTATTATGTACAATTGTGTGATTTTCACACTAATAATGCGATTCACCGAATGCGTGGAACTATCTACGAAGGTGATCGCGTATCGTAAATCTGTCGCGCCATAACCCATACAGCGCATATTCCTTCTTTCCCACAATCATATTTTCTACACTACAACGTAGCGAGACCAGCATGGCAAGGTTATCGGTTACCGATTTTTGCTCATGGCACTCTTGGACCGTTCGCCTATCACCTACCTTTTACTAGGTCCACGTGACCGTAATGATCGTGGTCACAGTATGTATACAAACTGGCAATTCTTATATATATAACCATAATAACACTATCGTCAGCGCAAACGAAGACCATATGTGTGATAAGCCAATGAACGTGATTTGTTAATCAGGTGATCAAAATCGAAAGTCTAGCCAGTATTTTACCGCGATCAACAGATTATAAAGAAATGACTTTGTTTCCTCGCCCGCATATATTTATCCGCCCTGTATAAAAATTTACAAGCACTTCACACATTTTGTGTAACGGGGTCACACCACATGTGTGATTTATACAATATGTGCGGGCTACATAACATGTGTGATTTACACAAGGGACGATGTCCCATCAAAGATGATATCAGAACACCACATCAATTGTCGAGGGCTGACGCGTCCCAGTCACCGAATTACTAGATCCTTTTAGCGGTATTAATAGGAGCGTTAGTATTAAGATTAAGTGAGTTCGTTAAGGTGTTCTCTTCGATAAAAAGAAACAAAGTTCAGTTCCCGTCTGGATCACTCAAGACTCGTGCATCACGAGGCATCTTTGATAGTTAAGAGCTTACCAACTCCTGTGAAGGTATCTACTCTTGGGCACTCTGTGCTGTAATTCTCTTTGCCTTTGGTCCCCTGGAACAGGGACCAGAAGACCATCGAGTTTGTTGACTCTATGAGTCGGGTTCAGTGAACCAAAGTTGCTCTTAGAGCGTTAAGTCTTCCTCTTACTTAAGGAGCTGTGTAGATTCGCTACTGTTTGCCCCTGAATTGGTTTTGAAGGAGCTTCAAGAACTGACCAAAAATACATCTGCTACCGGACTTATAAGAAACGAAAAGGCACGATAGTTGATGTGGTCATAAAATCATTGTGCATGCAGTATATACAGTATTAGTTATAACGATTGTAAGGAGGATCACAGCCACTTGATTATTGTGCCACGAAATGTAACTGCAAAAAAGCAGCGTTTCTGCACGTTAAAAAAATTCCACATATCTTAACTTCGATCAAAGTTTGACTTCAGTCCACTCGAAAGTATCGAACTCGGCTACGGGTGTATACGTAATGAAATGAAAAAAAATCAAAAGATATACATATTGCCCTTTCTATTGTTTAGTATGAAGCCACTAAAAGCCTCACCGCGCTTAAGCGTCGAGCCAAAGGATCCATCCTCTTGCATACCCGATAGTGTGGTCAGTCCTTGAAAAGTTCACTTCGTAGCCTGGTACGAACCACTTGGGTATGCGAGTGAGCGGCAATTCACACAACGTGAAAATCCGTCGATGTGCCATCTTTAGCGTCTCCAGCAGTTGCGACGAGTGTCCTCGTGGCGACTTATGTGGTGCAACTTCTGCCAGCAGATCCAGCAGTACAAGCGTCTAGTCACGTTTGATGGTAAGTGCCTTGCAAACAAACGCAGCCGTCATGATCAACGCCACGATCGTCTCGTGCAGTGCCGTTTCACTTTATAGCAAATTGGCATAACGAATAACATTAATGGAAGTTGACGGAGGAAGTTGCGATATGCTTTGATGAATTGGGTGAAAGAATGAATGAAGCAGGTGTAAGAGAGCTTACGCACAATTTTCCGGACACGTGTATCTTATTCATGTGTACTGTGCACGATGTTGAAGCTCTATTTCTATTCATCCTGGGGTGCATGATTTTGATACCATCTGGTGGTGCATCAAATTGTTCTATATCTTGGAGTTTTTTCCGACATCTTCATGTAATTCATAATTCTTGACTTACCTTTTAAGAAAGGCCACGAAGAGGAGCACACCCCGTTTTTGCTGCGGGCACACCCACCCACCTTAGGTGATGTAAAAGGACTTCACATTTAATAGTGCAGAATAATGTACGTGTTCAGTACAGTGCACTTGTATGTAGAAGCACCTTATTAAATTGCTGAAATTGTTTGACCTGGGGATCTGGCGATTAAGGAGGAGAATTCCATCTACTGCAATTAGAAAAAACATGTCTTTAACACATTTCCTGTTCGCGCAGTTGCGTCTATGTCCCCTCATACTTATACAATTCGACAGAAAATACCGGATCATAACACGCTTCATCTAAATTCCCACAATTACATACGAAGGCCCGAGGGAGAGACAACTGTCGCTAAAACACCCTTAACTCCCACCGCCGCTCTCCTTGGTACCAACTTTTCTTATAGCAACGAGATGCATAAGCAAAAGTGAGGTTTTCCCCTAGTCGTGGCCTTCTTCAACCGGGAAATGTCAGAGGCCAATTGAGTTCGTTTGGGTAGAGTATCCACTCACATCGGTGTATCGAATTGTGATTGCAGCCAAATGGTTCGGCTAAAACAGCCAGAATGTTAAGTCAAGGCATGATAGCAGACATGTCTTCATCTGCGATGGCTTCATTATGGAGCATCACAGCCACGTCTTTGTGCTCGAGCAGCGAGTGTAATTAAACACCGTCGAACAAGGGTCCACCAACTGCCGGTGAGGCAGAGGAAATGTATAAAATGGTAAAACCCAAATAACTTTCTACCCAAAATTGACCGACAGCCGTATAAGAAACCGTAAAACCAGTTCAGAGCCTGTACCTCCACCACGAGCATTTAAAGCCTTGCAGTCGAGAACATGCGTATGCGAGCTTTCGCACCCGGTCCAGTAACAGGTCGTCATGCTTTTTTCAATCGTATATTGGCCTCGTGCGTGATTGTTTTCAGCATCTCCTTACCTGAGATGATCTGCCCGTGGTGGAACATTCGACGGTATGTACTTGTACGTCACAGACGGTAGCCTCAAGGTAGACAAATACTGCACGCAGAACGTGTTTGGCCGTGCCTGTCTCGACAAAAAACGTCGAAAACGGGTCGTTACCACTGCCGAAGGTCAGGTAACTTAGCATCTTAGCATCGGAACACATAACATGTTCTAGACATTAGAGCTCCCAGCAGGCACTGCCCGCTTGGATACAGCCCTGGACAAGATGTATTGATAGAATCTCACGCATGGGTGGATCTGCTGTACAAGATAGGAAGATAGGTAGCAGTAGTAAGTAACTACATTTTATACGTATATTCCTGCGCTATAAATTGTGAAGTCAGTTTTATCATTATAGGCAAGCGGATGTGCCCATAGCAAAATTTGGGTAAGACCTTAGTCGTGGCCTTCTAGAATAATTTACACTTTATAATTTCGATCATTCTTGAAGTGCAATACAGTATTTAGGCGATCTACATCGGCCATGATGCTGCGCGAGTGAATAGGGAATGCTCTTAATCATGTGGTCGCACACATCAAACGACAAGAAGAATCCTGCGTTTCAATTCAGCGCAAAATCAAGATTTGGACATGTTCGCCATTTGGTAGTTATCTCATGCCAGCATACTAGATTATTCAGAATCACGCTTCAAAAAGGATATATTTTATGAAAGAATTAAAAGCCAATTTCGACTGTGCAATCCGGCTAACTCTATGGATTCCCAAAGAGGCAAAATATCACAAACTTTGCCCATTTGTTGTCGTTGTATACGACTCTTTCTTGAGTGGTTAAATTATCTGGTTTAAGGACCGATCAACACGGTTACATCTTCTTGAAAGGAGCGAATGTAGTTTCAAATTTGTTTGTGAACAGAATCCCCAAGTATAAATTTATACAATAAGATGCTCACTGCTTCTGCGCTTGGTAGAAATAGACCATCTTCCAGGAAAAAAAATCGTATCGCAAGACAGAAAATCAGGAATGAAAAGAATCCACATCACTGTTTGGTATAGAAAAAGATATATAGCAGTTAAAAAATTGCAGCAGATACTTAGAGGATAAACATGCACTTCGTGATAGTTAATATAAAAAATGCAGCAGGAAATCGAAATAAGAACTAATCTAATTAAATAAACGAATGCACCTGCGATGTATACTATACGTGCGAGCACGTATGTGCTTACTATTAAACGTCATATCATGAAGGAACTGTCGTCGATTCATTTACACGTTGATTAAGATAACGCGGTGATTTGCAAGTGAGAGGGCTTTCCCGACAATTTCTGAATGTCGTAAAAGCCGTCGATATTCACTAATCATTTTGTCATACCATGAAAGCAGGCGGTACGCAACATAGCTCTCGCAAAACAAGATAAATATTAGCGCAAATATCATCATTTGTTACGCAAGAGAACCGCTGCATTGATAAAAAACATTACTAGTATTAGTATCTTGACATACTACCGACCAGACTTTGTCTGTGTGTCAAAAATACTAACAACAAGTATTTTTTGTCCAAAGATCTCTTGTAACGCATATCATTGATCTTTCTGAAAAGCCTTACAGAATTAGAGCAAATTGCTACAATCATAAGATGATCTGTCTTATTACTGGTCATTAGTATGCAATAATCCGAGACCTTTGCAACAGCAGCACCAAAAAAGCGAAGACCAGCATGTTCCGTCAAGAACTTCTTCGATTATAGGTTATACGCCGGTATGCGCGATATCATGTAAGCTGTCATAAAGATAAAAACTGCCCTCACAGTGTTGTGTTGGGCTATACATAGGCGGTCCAATGACGTCTGCGCACAACGTGGCTGATTATTCGTTGTTCATTAGAATTTTCGCACTTAAGCGGCCAACGACAAGGTTTGATCTGCTCTCTTACCAAGTAAAATTAAGCTATTAGGACTCTCCACGATATGCGACCGCCACATCAATTAGATCAAGCGTAAGAGAACCCTTTGACCGAAATATAGAGTGAATGAACCACCCCGTTGCATAAGTACTTTTTCATACATTTTACATTTTACTTCAGTAGGAGAGCTACTTCCCGACTAGCGGATGTAGCATGTCGTAAATCTTAGTGGGGTTAATGAGTTCGGACTAATCAATATCCAGCAAAATACCGACACGTAGATCGAGTGGTTCCCATGCGTTCAGGGAACCACACGTACTTAGGATCAAAAGAAGAAAATATAAAATAGTTAACTTGGCTGGATACCTAATACTTGGGCTTTAGTCTTCCTCAAGCGATAGTGTAAGCTAACTACGGGTTGTTCTAGCCCCGTTGCACCTGGTAGCACTTATTTTCCCTTCCCATGCCCGAGTTTGGGATGAGCGATTCGTCGTACTTCGACGCTCCAGATCTGATTATGGAGCGTGCGACCTTCCCCCATCTCACTGGTACTGAGTGCGATGCCCTGAATCGCCTCGCAGCGAGATCAGGAGAGGCTTTCATCGTGTCACTGATGATATCAGCAACCCCTAATGCATAGCGACTCGCATTCTGCGATTCCATGGATCGCAAGCTCGCCGAATACAATCGGCGAGATTTAAATTCCTCGCTCTCTTTACGGAATGGGTACGTGAAGATAACAACCTCCGTCTATTTGGACCAAGCTTAAAATCGGATGTCAGTCAGTCGCTGGTTTTTAAAAGTCGATATAGCCATCGCCTCGAGGCTTCTCGAGACGCCCCAGGCGAAGGTCAACTTCTTCCTTTCCCGTATCACTAGGAAAGCCCAGGAATGGGCCCTCGGTAAACTCGTTTTGGAAGAGCATACATTCCCCACCCTGGGGTCCATCCAGAAGGACCTCCAACTAGCCTTTGAGCCCCCTCAAGAAGGCAATATATGCGCTCGAAGTTCCTGTCCATGCGACAGGGGAAAACGGCGATGCGAAATTGCGTGCAGATGACTCGACATCTAGCGTCGTACATCATCACGCATCCAACGAAAATGTAAACTCAGGTGAATGCCTTAGTGGATGATATGCATGAGAGGCAGACTCTTGTCGATTAAGCGGGCAGAGCATGGCACATTGAAGTAACCATTTTTGTTACCCTCCGCAATGACTTCCGGATCACCAAGGCTTACGCCAAGCATTCGGTTGTCACAGTCGCCCGTCCTTCCTGCCCAGAAGCGATGAAGATTGACGTGACCAAGTCATCGAGTGACCGACGACGTGTAAAAAATTACAAGGGCAACGCTCAAAAAGGAGGTCAGATGGTTTTCTTTCGTTGTCGAAAGCCGGTCACCGCGCAGCTGAGTGCCGCGCGCCAGCGCTGATATCGGCGCAAGGAGTAAGCGTGCATCACGTGCATGATGCACCATCTGGTCGTCCAAAATACGGCTGGGACCAGTAGGTGCGAAGAACCCTACTGGTTTGAATGAAAGTCCGGGCCCCCCGGTGGCAGCCCAATCTCGACACCTCTTGTGCGGCGCGCACGGTTAAATGCCACCACGAGTGGAGATTCACGTCTCATAATTGTCAACTTGCCGGTCGCCGGTGTCCGGTGGCCTTTTGGTGCACTCCTGAAATCATGAGCGACTAACAATTTCTTTTATGAAAATTTTTATCGATGCTGCCTTCCATCATCTAAGTACGCGAGGGACCTGGCCAAGTTGTTGTCATGTTTGCCGACGGGAACACACACCGCGTACCGCGGTGCAGAGTCGATACTGTATACGTTTGAAGGCCTTCGCAGCAATGAGAATTTCGTGGTGATTGAGGTAAATTATGCATTTGGCTTCATACTGGGGATGCCGTGGCTGGCGCGCTACACACCCCTATTTTACTGGTTAGCTAGATCAGTGAGACGTCGACACAACTGCGACGTCAGTGAAGTGTTTAACATCTATTGGTGTCCCCAAGTGATTGGCCCTACGTTACAGTCGTGGATAGTGACAACACGTCACAGGCAGTTCACTGAGCGAGCGATGGACCTATTTGCGTTGCTTGTACTGCCTCGTTCGACAAGAGTGACAAAATCTCCTCACTTCACAGCAAGGAGGGTAATGCTGTGGAGCAGGGGTTCCCGCACGAGAATGCAGTGGTTGAACCGGGATTCCCATGTGCACCCATTGTGATTGAGCAAGGAATCCCACTAGGCCAAGGTGAAGGCGAGCAATAGCTCGTCATTGAGTGCTACTTAGACGGGCAGAAGTCTTCATGCGAGCTAATGATGCTTAAATCGGGGTTAGTATTATTACCTACTCTGGTCAAACCGAGGTTCCCACATGGGCGATTTGTGGGTAAGCAGGGGCTCCCACACAAGATTGCGACGGCCGAGCAGGGATCCCACATTCCGCATTGAAGGTCGAGCATGAATCACTTCCGCCACATGATTCCGGCGTCATGGATGAGGAAATCAGGCGCCTAGAGGAGGGTGATGATTTTCACCTGAATGCGGTTTACCAGCTTCGAGTGCCGACTCGAAGAATGACAACGACGCAAACATCGCTAAATTAGAATTGGCATGTGTCCATGTTATCGTCTAGGTCGATTGAAGTCCACAATGATGCCAATAAATTGAAGTCGCGAGTCCACCTCGCGACGAATCCTCGCTTATGGGTTTATTGGAATCTCCTGGAAGCACTTCCTACGCAACAAAAAGGTAGGCACGGTAGAAAAGGTATGCCTGATCACCAAAGAGGCGGTTAAAGAGACGAATGAAGAGCATACGGCTCGCCCTCATCGCACTCAACCAAAGTCAGCGCGTTAGGAACGATTTGAGTCGCAGTCATGAAACACTCTCCACGAATCTAGAAATTCTGTTTTACGACATTGCTCGTGCGTATGCAGACGTGTTTTCGAATTATATACCGGCTGAACTCTCTGCTGACCGCGGGGTTTGGCACAAAATTTATCTCGTGCCAAGTTCGAAGTAATGTTTGACACGGCAGTGGCCGTTACTTCGATCTCAAGACGAGGTTATATACAAATTCTTCGAAGGACGCCGTAAGGCGGGTCACGTGCGCGAGGTTATCTCACCACACTCGAGTCCAACCTTCTGCGTGAAGAAGGACACGGGAGGCTGGCGAATAGTTCATGCGCTTAACAAACTAAATGATGTCACTATTCATGCGCAAACGCCTATCCCCAGGTAGGTTATGATGTTCAACACCATGTCAGAAGCGTCATTTTTAGCACCATCGATGCAACCAATGGCTTTTACCAGATCCTGATGAGAGGGATCGACAAATAACTCACAGAAGTTAGCACCCCGAGTGGCATGCTATGGCAATGGCCAGTAATGCCAAAAGGGTCGAAGATTTCACCTGCCAATTGTTATCGCATGATATATTAGGTGCTGAGACCATTACGAGACCTTTCTCCCAGTTACTTCAACGATACCTTCGTCCACAGTCGCACTGAGGGCGACCTCAGCGAGATCCAAGTTTATCTTCAACAATTAAAAGAGCATCTTAAGTCCTGCGAGATAACAGGCTCTATAAGAATTTTAAATAGTGTGTCTTACGCGCACCTGAATCTCCGGTGCTGGGTTGCTATGTTAGTAATTCAGGCGTTCGAGCTGATCCAAAAAATGTCTTGTCCATCTGTTCTTGGCCCACACTCAAGACCCTCTACGAAATCACGTCAGTCAATTGGCTTGGCAAATTACTTAAAAATATAAAAGGACTACACCTGTTCTATTCAGCCTTTATCGTCAGTTTGAAGAAAGAAGCTACGAGGTCGTGGCGTCCTGAACATCAAGCATCCTTGGACGCAGTAAAATAGAGCCTGGCGTCAGCGCCAGTGCTGGCCCTACTGGACGATTCCAATTCTTTTTACTTCGTATGCGATGCAAGTGATTTTGCGATTGGTTGTGCCTTCAAGCAGTTTGATTATGAGGGCCGTGAACAAGTCGTGATCTACAACTCACGAAAAATGATCCCTGCGGAAACAAACTAATCTGTTCACGACAAAGAATTATTGGCAATGCGCTCTACACTCATCAAATTCCACGTTCACCTACTCGGTGAACGCACATTTACTTTGCTAACTGATCAAAGCATCTCTGCGTACAGCGACGAAGAGTCCGCATCTTCCTCATCGAATGACACGGTGGCTTTCTTATATTTCAGATTATAGTTTCTTCGTGCAATATAAGCTGGAAAACTATAACATTCTTTCCGATGCTTTGTCGAGACGTCCCTATTATGATCGTCGGTCGGCATTGAGTCGTCAGATTCCTGACGACGAAGATGGTGATCGTTGCTTAATGTGTGTGTCGCTAACTTTAACGCGGTTCAGTCCCGAGCTATGCTTACTCGACGAAATTGTCGCGGCTTACGCAAATAATCCAGACTATCCGAATAAAATCGAAAATCTGCGCGCTCCCAGTGACGTTGCACTTGGTGATTTTTCGCGAACCAAGCGTGATCATGTTCTGCAACATTGTTTGGACGAAGACCTGCGTCTATACGGCATCGATCATATTGATGCTCCTCGTACGATTCTGTCCAACAACATGGATCTACGCGCTCTGATTATCAATGAGTATCATGGTTCATAATTGGTGGTCATCTCGGCCGCGAAAAGAATTTTGCGGCTGTGTCTCGCGACATCTTCTGTCTCCAGATGTACAAGTGGGTGCGCAATTGGATTCGCACTTGTGACATTTGGTTAAAAGTGAAGCCATCTCCATGGTCGCAGGCTCCCTGCGACTGGTACCTATAGCTACGGGGACTTGGCGCTCCGTTTCCATGGACTTTACCTTCGGGCTCGTACCCCATAGTCAAGAAAGAGCGAGTATTCTGGTATTCGTGGACAGGTTTAGCAAGATAAAAGATCTGTTTCCTATCCATGCTAAGGTTATTGCGGCAGAAATCGCGGTGAATTTCGTCTACGCTGTGTTTCGCAATCACGGATTGCCTTACAACATTGTTTCGGATTGCGATCCTCGATTCACATCCAAGTTCTGAACGTAACTGTTCGAGCTTCTCTGAACTAAATTAAGTATGTCGACAGCGGCCTATCCGGAAACGGACGGGCAGACCGAGCAAATAATTCGAGGACTCGAAGATGTCCTTCGAAGGTACGCTGTGTCCTTCACGAGTTGGAGTGCGTTCCTACCACTTGCTGAGTTTGCACTCAACAATGCTGTACACGCGTCAATAGTGCTGACGCCATTTTCTGTGAATACGGCTCGACATCCTCTAGTGCATACCCTACTCTCCTCGTGACCTTTCTCTGTGAATGGGTGAAAGTGACAAACAGCGATTGAGGGCGACCCAGACTTATTTAAAAAGCAAATTTCGTCACCCGATCCAGGACAAAGTTTGCTATTGTAATTCCACGTGACAAGGCGTCCCTGTTAGCTTGCTGGACTGCTCAGTCACTGATTGACCCGTCTTTAGCTCAAACTGTAACTTCTCTAAATTTTAACCACGCGCCGATTCAGTAGGCGCGACCAATTGATGACGCAGCTGTTTCGGACTTTATAATCCAGCGTCAAGCCACCACCCGCTTCGTACGTGACGCACATCAGGCTTCAAGTGAACAAACAGAAAGAAATAAACCGACAAGCATGGCAGGAAAAACATGAACAAGTTCGTTCAAGTTATTTGTGTATTACTCTCTACAAAATCTTTAAATGAATGGGCAAAAACTAATTTAGGCCGCGAGCAAACTCGCGCCACGCTTCATAGTACCATTCAAGGTTTTAAGATAATTGGTGATGCCAACACGCTAAAAATTTCCACGTAGGTGCGTCTTTACTCGATGTCCTGTGTCGGGCGTATCGCCCGGCCACGATTCACGGGTCGGCTCCGATGATGGGGTCCGAGGTTCGTAAGTTGACCTTCCCTCCCGTTTTATCTACGCACCAATGACATCGAACGCGGCTGCGTTCCCTTCTGTGCATTCCCAAAAACCTGGCGTTCAAGGCTCCTCATCCGTTCGAGCAGCTCGCGGTTCGACTGACGGATCTCACTCGTAGTCTTTTTCCGCCTGTGAAGCACGCTTGAGAGAAGCCTCAGCTTCCATCTGAGCTTCAGCAGCCATGTATACAGCCTCGTCAATATTGCCCTGAGCAACCAGGACGCCAGCGTTTTCTCCGTGAGGGCCCACCACCGCTTGTCGAAGGGGAAGGCCAGGTGCATTAGATATTAAATCATATTGTTGATCACAGGGATCTATCCACTTCCGCAGTGTCATCGGCCCATGGGACGTGCGCAATATAAACCATGCGCCAGTTCGTATATTCTGCCTTGAGTTCCCACCCGAGCAGCATTCGTGCAGCATTCACGGGATCCGCGCTCCTCACTCCTCTGTATAGTTCCAGATGTCATTCGAGACTATGAGCCCATGCTGTCGGGGCTCCCTGACGTGAATGCAGGGGTGATTGTTCTCGTGGTGGATGAGAACGGAGAGACGAACGATGACGAAAACGAGACCTTAGTGATGAATATGTGTCACCGCGTCCGCGAGAACGAGACCTTGATAAGTACCGCGCATCGAGACGAGTGGTCGAACGCATCGCCACTCTGCAATGGTAATCCAGCGAAGATTGACTCCGCTGTTGATAGTGGTGTTGCAAGCGAGGCACAACGCGATCAGGTGCAGCCCATCCGCTCATACAATACTGCGCTCGTACTTCCCGATCCAAGATTGATCGAGATCGCTGAGCGGGTGCCCAGCCATGTGTCTTCGCCATTCGTCACGAGTTGGTCGTGGCATCGAGTCGCAAGAGTAACATCTTTCTTTTGCGTGGACGTAGCAGAGTCGGTTCTCATTTCAAGCGTTCTCGCACACTCTATCGCGTAACGCGCCGAATATATGATCGGCGTTTTTTTCTCTCGCGCGGCGAGCAACACCGGAAAGCTACGGTCAGCTTCAAGCATCCAATTGCATCGCCGGATGAATGCGCACCAGGAACTCTGCAAAGCGTCGTATGCGACACCTTCAAGACTATTTCCGCGCAATCCGCAAAAACGCCTTAAGTGATCCTGCATCATAAGAAGTGAGTCCGGAGTGTGAGCTCTGGACGAGTCGTACATTTGATACGGTATAATCTGTTGATCCATGACGTGGATTGTTGCACTCCCGCTGATTGTGTTCAGAAGTGGTGTATTGTTGGGGGTCGCCTCGGCATTCATCTTGCTTCGGTCGTGGAGACTTGTCGTTGCGACAGTTGTGCATTTACGGTTTGTGAGTGCTGTTTTAAAAAGGGGGTGATGTAATGGTCCACCCCGTTGCATAAGTAGTTTTTCATACATTTTACATTTTACTTCAGTAGGAGAGCTTCTTCCGGACTAGCGGATGTAGCATGTCGTATATCCTAGTTCGATAAATGAGTTCGGACTCATCAATATCCAGCAAGATATCGACACGTAGATCGAGTGGTTCCCATGCGTTCAGGGAACCACACGTACTTAGGATCAAAAGAAGAAAATATAAAATAGTTAACTTGGCTGGATACCTAATACTTGGGCTTTAGTCTTCCTTAAGCGATAGTGTAATCTAACTACGGGTTGTTCTAGCCCCGTTATAAATGTTTTCCGAGAATTTACGGGTGTCTTTGAACATCGAAGGAATTAATGCTACCTACATGACTTGCATAAACGCTCAACAAATCAAATATAAAAAATTATTGGATTGTGATTTTGAATATTACAACAGCATTCAATCATCCGTCACTGTATTGAAAATTGTAGTCACAAAGTAAACCTCTATATCGTGTTTGATTATGAATTGAAGCTATGATCATTGTTCTTTAACTTGAACTTCAATTATGCATGACTTACCTCAAACATAGAACATACGTGAATCACGACTTCTTAAGTACGTCAAATCGTAAAATTTTGCTTGCTGTATGCTTGTTAACATGTAAACAAATACTTTATTATGTAAATTGGGCTTGTACCTATGAATCACGATCGCTATGGTTGAACTTTATAGTTCAAAATAGCCAACGTCCAGCCAATCTATCATTTGAGATGTCAAGGTACAGGTAATGTGCAAAATTTACGCAGCAGACGACACCACAAATTCCATATTTTTTTGCGTTAGGCAGCAAATGAATCATATTGACCAAGGGGTACAAGTAGAAAGTGCTAGAGAATGGGATGTATATTAACATGCTAAAAAAACCTTTATATTGATATGGCTGCTGCAAAAATTGCTTCATAGGGCTGCAATGTGATAGAGTGGCTTGAAGATGTGGCACGCTAAAAATCGTCGACAGCATTCGCACATATTACATTATTTTGACTTCAAAGAATGTGGAGTCTGCGTAAAAGGAAAGTTGTAAACATTCCATGATATATTGCTTGTTGTAGGGCGTTACGAGGCATTTAAGTGGAATGTAAAGGTAGCAAAATAAACATAATGGGTAAATTGACTCCGTTTACATCTCGCAGAGTGGCCAGATCAATGATGCTGATCAGTCGAGTAACGTTGCTGTAAGCTAAAATTGCGCTTTATTGTAGCAATGCGACCAGGATTTGGGATGCTTTCGTCAATTCATAAGTTCAATAATGCAATAAAGTGATACAATTGTCGTAGCTTCACTTTAAAGACTCGTCTTGTTTGTGTTCATGCATTCGTCCACAAATGAATTCCAGTAAATTTATATATCATGATAGCTCATTTTCTGCGATACGGAGAAAATTTAGGGTTCAAGATGATTCTGTTGATATAGAAGACTATATCACGACGCCAATCGTAGACGAGAACCTCCAAAGAAGAGACGGGTTTGAGCTCCGTCTACTCTAAGAAAAAGGCGCATCAAATAAAGGTGCGATTTTTGCGACAGGCTACATATATCACTGATAAGCGTCAAACCAAAAGATGCGGAATATGCCGCCCAATTTGGTCACAATGACAGGACTTGTCCGATTTCGATGCATGATTGTATCTCAAAGCTCATTTGTTCGAAATTGCATATGGGATAGATGGTTTTATTTTTCATGGTATTTTCCACGCAAAAAATGATTGTGGAATATGAGATACTATTGCGTGCGTGACAGGTACAGTATAGTTTGGTCTGCATAAAAGGACTACATGTTTGACTGATTTAAGTATAGGAGTTAAATACAGTATGATGCGTTCCATATCTTCATCACATTGTTCGATTCCTAGTGTTAAGTGCAAAGCTGTATAATGTCATATTTCAATTGCTTTCCTAACTGGGTAAACAGTTTGGACGTACTTCTAAAATAAAAAAATATATCACTATATCAGCAGAGCGATAAACCCACAATATCGTGAGACAAATGTAAGCAAGACAAAAACGGATAACTAGTAGTTGATAAATAAGTAATCAACTGCGTGAAATGTTTTTCGTAGCTTGTATACACACCGCACCCATCATCTCATATATAGATATCAGTAAATTAATTTATTCTACCAATAACTTGAAATGAACGATTCCTTACTAATCGATCAGAACGCATAATCAGAACGCGCTATTTTTGTCTCCTATCACGTTTAGGATGTCGCAAGTAATCATACCGTCTTGAAGTAGTTGCGTGAGCTGTTTATGGTTTCGCAACGTGCAGCTGTGTACGCTTGTTCTTGCTGATGCTTCGGTTGCACCATATACGCCTCTTGCACGAAACGCACATATTGGTTGTAAAACAATCAATAGATTAGGTTCGTTACCACGCTGACGCAACACTAAGTATTCTCTACTCTACTAATTAATCAAGATAGTTTAGACCAGTCAGCAACGACACATTTTTCAAGATGAAAGGAATCGCATCCGCAAGACCTTTCAAATGTTGTATATGACAATTGTGTACTTTTAGATTGTTTTTTTGTATATCGATGCTTTCCTATCTGCCGAATGCCTCATTTGTCCAGTCGTTTATTCGGATAAAGTTACGTCCGGCATGGCAATAGTCCTGGCATGCGAGTTTTAGCAAACGTCTACATGAGCACGTACAGAAGCACCACAACATATTTGCTCGCTATCTAGTTAATATGACTATTATTTTCGATTGTCTGCACGTGGTGTCATGATGCTCAAGGCGTACCAATCTCGAGCAATGTCTACGCGACATGTATAACCTGGCGCTGTCTCATTAATTCTTTTACAACACTTTCTCCAGGTACACATCGACACAAGACCACGATAGCACATCAGCATGGATGTCAAATGAGTTGTAAGGCCATGCAACCTTATTTCGAACGTATTTAGCACCGTGAGACTACGGACAAAGCGCCAAAGTTGTTCTCCTTCGTGCAAATTTGAGGGGACAGAGAAAGTAGGAGTTTTCGAGATAACTTAGAAAGAGAGGGAGCGAAAATGTGCGTAAAGCATATTTGTATGGTTCCAGGCAGTGTATCTTCGGGCGTTTCGCATACAAATCTGGCACATTTCATCTTTTATATCTTTACTGCATGCTTTTAGAATCATGTGTATTTTTTTTTAATATTTTAATATCCCAGTGCATTCTTTGTATATCTTTTTTGTATACTGAACATTTTCGTTGAAATTTGTCTCACATTTTATTCGGAAAGTAACAAAACTTGAGATTATATGAATATAAAAAGGGAAGTGCTATTTCCACCACACGTTTTGGTATTTCCACCACACTTTTAGCAAGTTCACCACACCACACTTTAAATAAGTTCCGCCACACCACACTTAAGGAGTTCCACCAAAACATAGCTTTTGTTTGATTTAATCAGCACCACACCACCACATAATCTTACCACACCACCACATCATGGAAATACCAACACACATTGTCTTTGCGAATAGAGACGCGCTTTTAGATCATGCCAGGAAGTCTGAAGTGAGGCAGATTTCGCATTTGCAATCAAACGATCGGACAACAGGCGCACCCATCCGCGTGTGAAACTAGGTTGTGACCTTGGCGGCTCATTTCAAAAGCGAAAGTCACTCTTTGTAATATACACGGAACAACGTGAAAGCGGGACGCGTATGACTACTGCAGGTGTAAACTAGTTTGAATCCAACGGAAAGATGGATGGCATCTCAAAGTGTGGGGAAATAGCAATTTTCTATTAAAAAATATAATCGATAAGATAGAAATATAGTGGTATCAATTCATAGAAAAATGCACCAATGTTACGTTCGACACAAGCATTGTAAGGACCACAGTGACCTTCAGATCGATTTTACATTTGGCATATTTAAAATGTCGACGTAATAAATACTCGAGTTGACAGTGGCGTAATGGTGTCAGATCGGTTACTGATATATTTGTTCATCACCTAATATTACATCATGCAGTGTTGATGCGCCAGCCCTTTTGTAGTACGATAACCAAGCGTTACGACGCAAGCCCCATTATTTTGTGTAAAAAAGAAAGAGCGAATATGTGGGGTATGCGATTTAATGAGCTATTCGCATTTTGTGCTACATGATTGACGTCAACTGATAGGTTCAATATACTTATACCTGAGTGCTTCGTGTCCTCCACTGCATAATATCAGTATTGTGTCTAATTATGGGGATTCTACATCAACGGTTCTACAAAAGTAGCATGTTCTTATTTTGTGCAATTTTCACTTAATCCACATTGCGTGTTATCTCAGCGTGCCTTTCTTTTGTATACCCGCATATATCCGCGATACCACTTGCAACATCAAGAAGTGCGCGTCAGCTCTTAAGTCAACGTCTGCTATAATCGTATATTTGTCGTCGTATGGCCTAAGGTCATTCCCATACGTCATAGAATAGCGACATTATTTTTTTGACACTCACCCATCTTATCCGATGTAAATTTAGCATTGCCGCACAGGCGAAAGCTCCACATTAATGCATTATTACGCCAAAAGGGATGAAGTGAAGATAAACAAGCAGCGGGTCCCTACAACCGATCAAAGAAGAAATTATTCTGTCAAATTGCGCTTGACGCGTCAACGCTCCTTATATTTGTTATTAATGTTTGTCGATCAATAAGATAAACAAACTTTTCTTATGGAAATAAGAGAGGCAATAAAATTGATATACGTGGTAGTATATCAATGATAGCAGGCATCTGTGTCTTCGTTGTACGACAATATACTACAGTGAATTTTGCGGGAATATGTCTGGCCGGGTGCATTGACAACATTCGGATCAGGGGTAATCTGGAGTTCGAAAAGCTCGCAACAGCTTTATATATAATGCCGCGCCTGACCAGTAACTAGCGTTTTCATAATAATGTAAGTGGATTGCCCACAAAGTAATGCCATGATGAGGAAGTGATGAGATCTAATGCAAACTCAGCTGAATTTACCAGCAACAGCTGTGAATGTCCCGACTGCGCTTAATCTGAAAGAACAGACTTTTTCGATCGGAAAAGACCTGCTTCTGGATTGGCGCCGCTTCGATTGTCTTCTACTGCACATCACGTGCGAACATCGTTGTGGGCTGATTGTCGCGTCATGATTGACACGTCATGGTTAATATCGCAACGACTGCAAGTATGGCATGACATTTCCAACAGCAGATTGTAACGTCGATGCAGGGTTATAGGAGCCTTGCTTGCACAGCTTTGTGTTATGGCTACCGATGCTATCACGAGCGATTTACAAGGCATAAGCTTCATATAGATGTCACAGCTGTTCGGTGAACTGCTCCAGTCGAATGTGCCAGAGTCGCACCAGTTGCAGGTCACAAGCTTTGTGCTTCCTGCACTACGAAGCGGGGCAGTCCTTCGCGCTGCAGCCCTTTATGCTGCAGTCAGCCGGCAGCATCTCCCATCTTCAGCAGACGTGCCTTTTGTGATCAATTGTAAGCGTCTAGCGACAAGAACCGTTTCTTTTGATCCTCACTACATTCAGACGACATGCAATTATTACTTCTTCGTCGATGGCTACGACCGCTTTCCGACATGGGATGTGTCGCGATGAGTTTTGCTGTCGTAAGCCGTCACATCTTCCTATCCCAATCATCATCATCACTAATGTCTCTGTTTCTTATTGTTGCCACAGACACGAGTCTTTACGAGTCAGGACTCTTCTTACGGGCGGAGAGGCTCGCAGTCGAAACGAACATAGCAATAGATGCGGCCCATGTAGAGTTAAGTCGACACGAGTGTGCTGACACGCGAGACGGCGTGGCGAGACAGGTAAAATCAGAATCAGAAAGAATCGACGCAGTCGCTCATTGCTGTAGACTGGTTTATGTCGCGCTCACCGTCACGCCTGGCTTCAGACCAGGGTTCCGGACCTCATAAAATTCCCGCGTGTTTGTATGCTGAGCTGCGAGACGAAGTGGACAGAAATCCCCGCAGCCGATGCGATACGACTTACCGTGCATGGCTTTATAGCCGCGACGGCTGGTCACTTGCTTAAGCATACAGAAAGATAAGCGGCTGATATAACGGTGTGTTTAGCTCGGATGTCATATGCGAGAGCGGACATGAGAAGCTGCCACACCTGGCTTCCCGCTGCCCTTCTGCACCCATGATCCCCTTCTACGCCAACTGAGGCCAGCTCTTTTGACAGCATTCGTGGGACGGGTTAAACATCCTTAACTGAAAGACTACCTGTCCCCAAGTCTATCCCCAACTTCACAAAGACATATAATCAGTTATTTTTGGGTCGTAAGTTGTGCTCGTCTTGACAGATGGCAAAACGACAGCGGTACATAGCCTTGCGTCTTGCGATCAATAAAAATATATGATATTAAAATATAGATCTATATATGAATATGTATAAATGAAGGGTCCCCCACACACTAGTACAAAACGTTACGTCTTAGCGTTTGGAAACAAACACCAAGAAATACAAGCTAAACTACGGCACTGACGTATGACAAGTTCGATCCAAGATGCTGCACTGACGTAAGTCAAGTACGATCCAAGGGGCTACACTAAAGTAATACAGGTTCGATCCAAGGTGCAGCACTGACGACATACAGGTTTGAGCTAGGTACGTGCAGCAAAGCTTACTGTTTACCTTCATTTGATCCTATCGCGACTTATAAAGCTACTGGTTTCAGATTTCTGGATGGAGAATCGTCAGCAAGACAACGACTGCTCAATTACGTCCCCCAAGCAGTCCGAGGTTGATGGCAACATGCGACCTGACGTGTCGAATAGAAGTAGAAAGTCGATGCTATGTATGTCCACTACTGGAGCGAAGGACAGTGGCTAATCTAGCAACAGGCGTCACAGGTAGGTGGTATTCGCATTCTTAACGTACTTGTCTAATATATTCGTTCCCATGATGTTTAACAGGCCACTCAAGTCCTACCTTCAGTACCACTCATGATGATTTTCTGCCAGAGGTGTCGAGTGTAAATGATTCTATGGCGTGTACTGAACAAGTGTATAAAGCAGCAGCTATAATAGGCGATAAATCATTGTTTAAAGTGTCTGGAGGACAAGGCCAATCGTGTTTACAATCTGAATATAATTCGAGAAAAGAAATTGCTTCGAGAAGACATTGCTACAATCAGTTGTACCGTGGACTGACTCCACCTCTTCCGGTGGATCACCGACATGTCACGGGGCAGGATATTATGGGCTACCAGGAAGTATCGAATCAAGTGCGTCATCCTCAATGTCCAAGTGAATATCCCGCACCCGATCGATAACATATCCAATATTCTTCCGGCCACTTCGAGTACGATTTAGGTCACGGATATCGGCTACATTTGAAGGGAACCTCCATTGCGTCGAGACTAGCACTTATAAGATAGGTGCCTATAAGATGAGGTGGTGATAGTGGTGCTACTTTTGATGTTTCAAGGCAATCTCGGCACGCCCCACCACTTCTCGTCAACGCACTAAATCTATACATATTCTTACTGCTTACATCACGTTCTCCGACGTTGACAGCTAATACAGAAATACCAATAGTTCAACAATCAATGCTTTGACATCACACGAATTATTGTTTAGAATGTATTTTAATCAAGCCTTTTTACTGTATTATAAGGTTACCAATTTCTGCACGGATCTACTTGTTTGTTGCACTTATCAATGATGAGGATGACACGTATGTCCTTGAGCTAATTTATTATACATGTAATAATGCACCTTGTATAGGAAAAATGGAAAATCGCTAATTAGAAAGTTTACATGCACTAGATACGTTTGAGGTATTAAGACAAGGTGTGAGCACGCAGCTGATCTCAGTATAAGTTTAACCTCATTTTATCTTTATTGCAATAGCTTCGACACGCGTGATCCGGACCCGCTAAATGTTGTAGTTGCATTTCACTGAGTGCGTTCCGCGGTGCCTTCGTCTGCCAAAGCTCGAGCTATCAGTATCTATATAAGCTCGAGGATGGACAATTCATTTGACGGATAAGTGACTCTGTAATATATATTTACATGCGCCGAGTATCCGTTAGATATTAGTAGACAGCTGCGGTAACAACCGTGGCTTCGTTACCTAAGCATCTGCTGGTTGTAGACGTATTCGCCAGTCCACTGCAAACCATTGACCCCGGAGCGCTTACGCATATAAAAATATTTAAAAATAGGGTCACTTACGTACCTTTGCAACCTAGCACTCTTCATGACGTAGGCTTATCAGCAGCTTGAGAGCGACGCGTATCCACACTAATTATCCAGTCATCCTTTCATTCACGATACATATATGCCCACCATTAGATCGTAGCTGCATACTGTCATCGTTTGTAACGACATGCGCGTCGGAAAAGAATCACAAGACTGTCATGCTGAGCAAAACAGTCAGTCACATCCCTTTAATTCTTGTCTTGTGAGCTCCTTCTAGATCCTGGCGTTGTCCACTGACCCCTGTACATCAAGGACATAGGTGAAGCACTAGTATGCAAAACCAATGCTATTTACATCTTGTTCTGCCAGAAAGTGTGCTCAGTCGCAGGACAGCTCGTCAACTTTTACATATCGCCCTGAAGTTGCAGAAGAAATGATTAGCTACTTGTCAGAGCCTCAATTTGTATGCCGTAGGCGGATCACGGTCCTACCTTATTCCGATGGTTTCGTTTACGTAGGTCCGCGTACATTCATAGGAATGCAATTGCGGCTAGAGGTGACACATTGCATGTAAGGCTCGACTTTATGGGCTCATTCGCCTCCTCTCGAAACGGCGGGGACCCAGGTAGGGTCGTGATTTTCCTAAAAGCTTAATTGTGTTCTTTGAGATTCTCTTAGCGTATAACTCGGTGCTATGTACCGCTGTCGTTTTGCCATCTGTCAAGACGAGCACAACTTACGACCCAAAAATAACTGAATATATGTCTTTGTGTAGTTGGGGATAGACTTGGGGACAGGTAGTCTTTCAGTTAAGGATGTTTAACCCGTCCCACCATTCGTGGACGATTTCGCCGACTGGTCTGGATGCCGTCTGGTCAGCGTCTGACAATCTGCACTCTCATTCTGCAACCAAAGCACAGAGTATTTCGAGTTCACGTCGCTCTTCACCTGCGAAGTTTCATGCACATTTTGTTTCGCGTGCCTTGGCCCTGTGCTGCTTCTTGCCATCATAAAGTCAGACTATGAGGGTTTTCTATCTCGTTGCGCCATTTGCGAGTTGTGCGCTGCTTGCCATCGCTAATACCGCACCGGAGCCGAGGAAATCAGAGGCCGCGATTCTTGGCGCTCACAAGCTCCAGTACGAGATGGTCAGTAGACTCCTGAGGACGCACACACCCGACCTTGGCGACCATGAAGATCGAGCGCTGTCCGAGATTTTCGGAGAAGGCGGCATCATTCGTCAAATGTTAGAACGCCTCCACAATCTGCTGCAGTTTGTCGACAATGCAATACATATGGCAACGGTCAGGAGGCGTGAAATGCTTGCGGATCCTGTTTTGCCAAACTCGGTTGTGGATGAGGCGCAGAATCTTGCAGAAGACATGAAGGCCGTTGGCATTCTTCAAGAAAAGCATGGCGTGCTCAAAACGGCAAAATTGCTGTTTGAGGCGCCACCATCGGATGAGATGCCAGAAGATGCAGCGAAGAATCTTCAAATTGCGCAGATGTTGATGTGGTTGAAGGAGTTCGAAAGTCCTGAGGCTCTCCGTAAAATACTTACCGACCATCCAGGTTTTGTTAAAGGGAGTGAGGATGATCAGTTCGTAGAGGGTGTCGTAGACTTCTTTCGAGCGTACCATGCCAATTTTCGAGCACCAGAGTCGTAGAAGCCGAAGCGCACAACATGAATGTTGCTTTTCAACCGTGTCCCGGTCCGACATAGCTCTAGCCTTGTTATCTTGGTTCAGTCGCGTGTGTATAAGTGACGTCAACGCAAGTACGTCACTCGGGGTTAATGCTCATTGTCAATTTGTCTCTCAATTGCAGGTTGCGAGACATGATCTACCGGTACGAGAAGTCTTGAGGGTAGACAACGCGGTCTCGCAGCTCATGGATTGATTTTGTCGAAAACAGTATGTGTGACTACTGTGGTGATGGCAGACGGAAGTCAACCTATGCAAGCTACGTACGACGAAAGCACCGTCGTGTGTGAGTGGGTGTGAGTGTAAGTGTAACGCTTTTCACTGGTGTTTTTGTCATGTGGAACGGATCCCCTCTTTGACAAGTCAAACGTCAAATGAGGACTTCGACACGACCAGCCAGTGTGACATATCCACGGGCCATGCAACACACGTTAAAGAGCCGTCTATTATCTAGTTCTTGTCATATCAGTTGGGCGCATTGATAGAAATACAAGTGAAGGCTAATATTAACAACAACTTCATCGCTCGATGTCCAGAGACTGTCGCAACAAGCGCAAAAAGCTCAGCACCGTTCCACTTCTCGACCTGAAACCTTACCCATTCACTTCGCTCTCTTCTTAGAGTAACGCTGTACTGATCGGGTGGAAATTACAGCCGACCACAAGCCGCATCATACGTGGACGAGATATGATCTAACGACGATAAAGTAGGTCTTATGGCGATACCGTTGTTAAAGTAACCTTGTGACGCCAGGTCTGCGGAAATGGCTTAGATCGAGTGGCCTCGTTGATGCAGCTGAGTAGAGTACGTTTGAAAAAGCTGTTGTCACCTATTTGCATCGCAGCTCGCGCAAGCAGACCAGTAGGAGCGAGTGTGTCGTTAGCAGACGTGAGTGGCGCAGCAGGGCGGAGACAACCGACGTAGTGTTACACTCGTCGCCTATACGTGGACTATATAAAGATGCAACGAAGAAGCATGATCCATGCGTGCGACCAATCATATCGAACAAGGACAAGTTATTGTTCAGTGCTACTTGTTGTCACGCTTGTCGTTTGCTGAGGAAAAGCGGATGGACATGCCGCAGAGCAGTACACTATTGATACGATGCTGAAAAAAATGGAAGACAGTCTTGTCATCAGCAATGACACTCACTAGTTTTCGAAGGGTCGAAGATGAAATGGAAGCTAGACCTGCCCTCTCCTATCTTGTTCAAATGCATTCGAGAGTCCACCTTTTGCCCAAAAATCGACTCGCATCGTTGTCGCACCTGAAGAACAATGTTTTGGAAGATGTGTCCGAACGGCCTCTTCTACAACCGAAACGCTTGTCTGCATGACCAACGACGCGAAGGTGTATGATGTGGGCGTCCGCCATATCATGCGCGACAAAGAAGGTATTGCAAGGTTACGATACACGTAGACGAGAGTCAAAGGCTTTGCGGCTAGACATCTCATCAACGTGCCGACGATGTCGTCCGTTACCGGCGTTGCGCAAAATGCGAGCATATCCTTGATCTGGTATCAAACGGTGCCTCTGAATTAGTAACAGTCCCGCATTCAGAGGACGCACTGTGCGTACTTGTAGATACGACTACAGGCTTCACTCCGCTGTCCCCGTGACCATCATCACATGTATCGTTAAAGTATGTATCCTGGAGTGGGCAAAGCCCAACGCTTAGAATGCTTGCTCGCACAAGACTTAGTGGTGATAATGTGCAGCATGGTGCAGAATTGAAGAAAACCAGCTGCGACCGCGTTCACGGTCCCGTATCGTTGCGTTTGCACTCTATCATGTGACTGGGGGTGACGCCCTCTTTCCTATGCTGTCAGAGGGACACACGTGGTAGAAAATGACAGTCTAAGTGAAAGCCCGTATTCGTAAGTTGTGCACAAATTGTATTTTTATCGATTGAGTGCTGAGCAAATCTTGACTCTTTCAATTCTGGATCGTGTCTGGTACCCTGTTGCGATACCGAAACCCGCTTGTGAGACAAAGGGCGGGTCACTAGGTGGAGCTATGTCGGTGTCACAAATTCCGTCTTGCATCATCGGGTCGCGCATCCGACGACTGAAGTCACTTCTGCTTGTGTGATAACGCGAGGCGCTGGGCAACTTGCCAAGATGATAAAAGCGCGTACATCGCGTTTAGTGCGAGCTGCTTTGAGCTAATGTTTCATTTAGCTTCAGACCTTATGCATTGGACCTGGGCTTTGTCTACGCAATGTGGAATGGGCCCGACGCATTGGCTTTACATGTCGTGGTAGTTTGTCGTACGAGTTTGTCCGAAGTTAGTGTGAATGTAATGATCATCCAAATGACATGTCTGTGCAGCGGTAAAAGATGAAATTGTCATGTTCCACCTTTCTTGTGTCTTACCAAAGACCCGACGAAACATTATCGTCACCTTCGATCAGTGCAACATGTGCCAAGCTAGAAAACACACACACAAGTCAGACTTAAGGCTCACCAATGGAGCCAACGAACCTCTGCGTTGTGTGTGACAGCCTTATTGCTTTGCGCATCATGACGATATTAGTGCGCCTTATCATGTCAGTTATCTTATTTTCTTTGCCTCGTTACATACCAAAGTCTTGTCCTAACAATCGTTGATGTGCAGTCGCTGACAAGACCTCCATGACAAATTCTTCTTGACAACGTTGTGTCGCGCACATGCAAAAAGCCGGAGTTGTAGTATCACTATGCAGGCAGACTGTACGGATTATGGTTGCTTTGTAAAGCTCATAGGTATGGCTGAGTATCAGAGAGGTTTCTATCATCATGCAAACACTGCAAAAAATGTTGCAGATCTCTACCCTGCTAGATACATGCACTTACCACGCACGAAAGTACCGAGCAACCTACGGCTATTTGCCTTGCGCACCAATTTATCGTTGTGGAGCCGTTCGCGGACATATGCCGGGTGCGCGACATGCCAGTCTAATTTCTTTCGATCATGTTGACTCGCAATATAGACCAAAAGCCTCGGGTTTGCGTCGATCTTTTCTGCGCCCGGTATCATCATTCACTCGTTGCCTGCCCCAGCAACATATCTACGCAACAGCAACGCAAAACCCACCTAAATCATTCGCTGCTCGCTGAAGCGACCCGAATGTTCTTTTCGTTAAGTCCTATTAGTAGGCCCAGTCACAATGATGACCTCTGTTTCGCTGTGCGCAACGCCTAACCCACCGAGTGAATGTCGCTCGAATCGCACATACTTACGAGTGTTTGTGTCAACTCACAAACCAATTCCAACACTCGTGTGTTGGGATGCACCAGGCAAAAGTCGGCATTTATGCTTAAGGGATTGAAGTCGAGCGTGAGCATCTTCATAATCCGGGTTTATCGCTATCAGCTCGCGAATATCCTTGAGAGCCATAAGAAAGTCACGCTGTTGCTCGTACGCATCTGCCCGTCGAAGTCGAGCAAAAACGTTCTCCGGAAAACGATCCAGCACGTACGTGCAATCAGCAACAACAGCTGGAAAATCACCCCGCGTCTGGCTAGCACGGGATCGGTACGAGTAGCAGTGCATGACAACCTCATCGTCGTCGGATAACGAAGCATCTATCGCCTTGGTGTAGAACTTGATAGCATCCTCGTACGAGCGCAGCTGAAACGCTCGGAATCCCTTTTCCTTGAACCACACAGGCAAAGATAGCCCCGCTTTTTTCGCCTCCTCTCCTTCAAGTTGAACAATAAAGCGAGAGATGCCCACGTGCTGCGCATTCACCTCCTGACCACGATAAAGTGTACTCAACGCCTGATCATGCTGACCGGCTGCGTGTAAAGCCAGTGCGAGACGGTAGTATCCTTCGACCTGATGGTAATTAAGCCGGATGCACTTAGACGCATCTTCGGCCGCCTTGACGTGATCCTTTTGAGCAGCATAGGCAATGCTTCGATGCAAATACACCCAGTCGTTTTTTGGATCAAGCTCGAGCGCTTCAGAGTAGCACTCAATTGCAAACGCATAATCCTTCTTCCGAAGAGCATCATCGCCATCTCTCTTCTTCAGTTTTGCTGATTCCGCGGCTGTCATGCGGCGTAACGTAATGCCGTCGGTTACCCCCTTCGTCCGAGCTTTGTACAGCTGCTTGGTCTCAGTGAGTGCGTCAAATATTTTGACAAACTTAGGATCAACCTCTGTCCCCTTCCGAAGCGTTTCCATCGCCTCTTTATACTTTCCCATGGCCCTAAGCGCCAAACCATGTCGTAGGTATCCCATCACATCGTACGGATTGTAGCGCTTGCAGCGGTAAGCGTCGTCCGCTGCTTTCTTGAACATCGATGCCTCCATATACGCCAAACTAAAATACACATTAGCTCAAAGGTACTAGTCATACAAACGCGTCATCGCAATGTGGCTACATACCTTCGGTCGCCATAGTATATCGCACGCTTGCGATCCAAAGAGATCGCTTCAGTAAACTTATCGATCGCCAAGTGGAATTCGCCGTCCTCAAGACACCTCATGCCTTCGTTTCGCTTAAACTTAGCCATCGTAGACTTCACTTCTTGAACGAGTCGTTTGTTGATTACACATGCGTCTTCCATCACTCCGACACCGCGATACGTCCATAACTGCCTCTTTGCATCATCGTCCTCGGCAATTATGTCAAGAAGTAACGATGCAGCCAAGTCGACTTGCTGAGGGGACGATCGGTGTTTGACAACGGCAAGCAAGATCTTCACGACTTTTGACTCCACCAAAGTTGTCACAAATTCGGGACCAAGGCCAGCAATTGACTGCAACAACTCCAACGCGTGCCTTGTGCAAGCTTCAGAGTAATCTCTCCACACAAGTTCCATCAAGGTGAGCAAACCCTCGCGCTCCACAATAATCCGTGCAGTTGACACCTCTAGGGCCTCCTTCATCGCCTCCAGCGTTTCAACAAAACGGTCGTTGTCTGGCTGCTCCATCCTGAGACTTTCAAGAAGACCAACTACTGGGTGTAATGGTGACGCGAGATCGCCCTCATCAAAACTGCGAGCAGTCTGAAACTCGGCAGGAACTATCATAAGCATTTCTTCATCCATCGAGCTTTCACCACTAGTCAGACCCTCTGACACTTCATCTCCCTCGTCGCAACTCAACAATCCTGGGCAATCGTCATCGACAACCATAATTTTTACGCGTTCAATATCGTTATCCATTTCTTGCTCGGGTTGTTCATGCGCGAGCTGGTAGTTGTCGACATCGGTAACAGATGTCATCTCAGTGCGATCATCCTTAGCAGTCAATTCGTGACCGTTTCGACCACCAACGTCATTCTGCTTATCCAATTGTGCTTCACGCCGAGAGCGCACTATATCGTGAGAACGAGCGACATTTATCCCCCATTCTTGGGGCGAATCCCAGGCGTTTGCACTTTCCTTTGCAGCCGGTTCCAGTAAACTTCCTTCATCCATTCCACTTCTCGCATCAGGTATATTGGAAGAATACCGTCCGCACGCAGGAACGGAGCCCTTGTATGGAGGCCCTGTCCCATCTACCGCTAAACAATCGCGAGAAGCCACAATGTCGCCAAGGTGATGGTCAAGCTGTTCGTCCGACTCGATAGCGACTGTCTCGTCCACAATGTTGACTGGAAGAAGTGGCAGCCTTCGACGTGTTGCTGCAGAGTACACTACTGACCCATCGTCAGCCATTTGACCCTGATCCGAATTCGAGAACAAGATTTCTCGTTGTTGCGCAACGATGCTGCTGGCTTTGTCACTAGCTAGTCGGACCAAATTCTCGCGTGCTTCTTGTACCAGATGCAGAGCACTGTTCTGCGACCCACTCGTCGCTTTGTCGCCCATACCCAGTCGCTTTAGCTCTTGAGACGCAATATTCAATCGACTTAGCACACGGACTAATTTCTGTGATGCTTCGTCTTCCAGCTCCCCCATATCTGTAGCCAGCCCGTTGCTAGCACGAATCTGTATGTTCTGAAGCTCTTCCGAGGCTTCTTCCAATGACGTAAAGACATGCTCAACTTCGGCAATTGCGTCTGTTTCGAGCGACCTCAAGTCCTTCGTACTGCTGCTGAGATGTATGAGTTCTCGCGAGACTTCATCCAGCGAGTTCAACACATGGTCCACTTTTGCGCTTGCACTGGCCTCAGATATTGCCAAACGCTTCGAGCTGTTACTGTGTGAATGGTTTGACACGCGGTTTCCATATCCAAGTCGCTTGAGCTCTTGCGACGCTTCACTCAAGGATATGCGTTTCAATGGATCGGCTGCGCACATCTTCTCAATCAGACTCCACGCCTGAGATGAAATTTGCCTTGGTCGAGGTGGGAGCGGACTCTTATTCTCTTTCAGTGTGCGAACCTTCGCAATGTCGATCCCCGCCCAAGGCACTGCATGAGTCAAAGCTTCCAGAATGCACATTCCGAAAGCAAACACATCCGTGGCGAATGCAGTAGCAGACGCACTAACACTGCTTGACGATACGAGTGCCGACCCTGTGTTCGAAAGGGATCGAAGTGACTCTCGATATGCCATGTGCTCTCCCAGACACTCCGGCGCTTGCCATCGAATAAGCTCTCCCACGTCCGTATCTAAAACGTCCAATTGAAAATGCTCTATGAGTCCCGAGTCCCGAGCGTCGCACGCCAGCGTGTACAGCCCGTAGTCGGCAATTACAGCCCGGCCTTTCTTATCAACGAGAATGTTGTTGCAGCGCAATCCACCGTGAACGATATTGTGTTGCTCATGAAGGTGCAGCAATCCACGACTGGCCCCATAGAGTAATTGCCATGTCAGTGTCTCCAGTTTCCCGCAGCTCTCAGACCCCGCACATTCCTTTGCCCGCATTCCCAACGCCTCAAGGTATGTCGTGAGTCCACCATAAGTGGTGAAGTCTCGCACCAAGTATGGCGGCGTCACAGCATGGGAAGCTCCTCGGATCGTCACTACATTCGGATGCCGCACTCGAGTCCACTTTGACACTCCACCGCGTTCAAAAAGCTGTTCCAAATACTGATAGTGGACGTCGGGCAGTGCCCATAGACACTTGACCGCCACCGTGGAGGTCGCACTCGATAGAGCTCGTTCACTGCTATAAGTGTAGCGAAACGCCTCACCGCGCTGAAGCGTCGAGCCAAAGGATCCTCTTGCGTACCCGATAGTGTGGTCGGTCCTTGAAAAGTTCACTTCGTAGCCTGGTACGAACCACTTGGGTACGCGAGTGAGCGACAAGTCGCACAGCGTGGAAATCCGTCGATGCGCCATCTTGAGCGTCTCCAGCAGCTGCGACGAGTGTCCTCGTGGCGACTCATGTGGTGCCACTTCTGCCAGCAGCTCCAGCAGCACGAGCGCCTGATGTCGGTCACTGGGCAGTTCCTTGCGCACAAACGCCGCCGTCGAGAGCAACGCCACGAGCGTCTCGTGCAGTACCGCTTCATCCTGTCGCCGATTGGCCGCAAACTGGTGTTTCCACTCGAGCAACGGGCTCGTCGCACTCGTCAGTGCGTTCTCCACCAGCAGTGCGTTCAGCTCCGAGTGCACTTTGGCTAAGCCCGAGAGCAGTTGGCGACTCGCCGTCGCTTTTGCCACGAGGTTCGAGAGCTTCAGGTGCTGATGCAACACGGCTTTGAACTCGTCCAGGATCTTGAGGTAGTGCTGGAAGCGGAAGCTCGAGCGCAGGGACCCGAGTTTCGCGACGTGGGCGATGCGGAGGAACGTCTGGTGCAGTCGCGCGTGCGCGTGCAGACAGGCGCGCGGCCGGTCCCGAACTTGCTGGCAGAGACCAAAGACCGCGTGCAGGAACGTCAGGACCTTCTGGGCGTTCGGAATCGCCACCACGTGGTCCATGGAACTCGGCGCCGACTGAGGGACTGCCGGCTCCGACGCGCCTGCGCTGGCGACGGAGACGGCGTCGTCGTCGTCGTTGTCCATTGCCAAAAGAAACGAAATGGGTTGCGCCGTTTCGAGGCGCGTTTTCCCGACCTTTTTCTTGTCTGGACGGCAGTCGAAGGCTCGTTCTGGAGGCGGACCTGACTGCGAGGCAGAGAGTTTGCCGCAAGCAGTTCGTGCCACTGCCGGTCGACCACACGGTCAGGAGGAGCCGAACGCGGCATTCGAAACTCGGGCCGACAGCGTCTCTCCCGCAGAGCTGTTCGCAGTTCAGAGGGTGGAACAGCCACGTACGTGTTGGGCTTTACGTAAACACGCGACTGCTCACGCGACCGATTGGCGATGTGCGGTGGGGAGGACCTACCGCTGCTTTTGCAGCGCAAGGGACACGTTCAGCTGCGTGTGGCTAACTGGCCTGTCAACGTCGCTGGCTTGTTTCTCGTGCCCGGGCTAACGTTGCAAAAGGCTGCAGCATGTCTGTTTCCGGGACATTTGGAGAAAGCCGAGTCGTCTTTACACTTGCGGCTGTGACACGCGCGCCTGTCGTGCTGTGGAATGCAGCGTCCAACGCATGGCCGGAGCGCCTCGCGCTGTCTTGAATCGGTAGAGAGCACGCACAAGTACAGAACTGCCTCTGCACGTGAGGAGTCAGCATCGATCGAGCGTTGTCCGGTCCATTTCTAGACGTTGAAAACGAGAAACTGTAGCCGCAATGAGCACAGCTGAAGGAAGTGCATGTCGCATGAGGCGATTCCATTTCTGAGGTGTAGTAAGACGATACGCGACGCGCTAGGATGAACATGGAGGCGCTACGTTCTGGTGAAGGAGGCAGCTATGTCTTCATCTTTTGCGCACATTGATTGCACTGCGATGCTTAATGCAAAAGCGCACGCTCATGTAATGAGACGAATGCTGCGCTGTTGCTTGCAAGAGGGTGCTGCCGCTGGAAGTAAACACACAGGAATTAGAAATGCAACACGCTTTGCTTGATCTGAATTATTCTGCGAGTAGCGTATGCTTACTACAACGATGACCAAACGTATTGCAACACTCTGCGCTGATCGCGATACAAGAGCTTAATGAATAACATTACAACTCTTCGTCATGAAAAGTACACCCACTTTTATATCTGTACTGCACAAAGCATGACGTGCTTAGTAATGGACGATATCATAAAGTAACGTTGTGATGTTCCAATGCACTGTCACGGGTAGAAGCGCCCCCACTAAGCCGGACAACAATTATACACCAGAACGTACTGGCCAGCTGGTATGTATTAGCATGAGCTACTATAAAAACTGGTCAGTCTGTACTTCTATCGAATGTTGTGTCGACTGAGATTCCAATCGACTACGGGACGCGCGCTGTCGACTATGAACTTGCAGGTACCTCGTTCTATATGAGAATATAGTCAAGAGGTGGCGGTATTGCGATGTAGTAAGAGTGAGACGCATATACCCTGACCCGGTGAGACGGAAGCAGCGCGAACGGAACGACCCGCGTTACATCTGGTAAGGTGTTTACCAGTAAGGCATAACATTCAATAAACTTTGTTCCTGGTGTTCATGAGGCTCGTTTTATGGTCGCTTGTGTGCAAGCTGTAAGCTGCAACGATACGGGCAATAAAATACAGCAACTTGGACCTGTTTCTAACTGGACTCGTTTCAGCGTAGCAGGATGCGTATCAAGCACTGTTGTCATCGACAGTATGTTTTGTAGGAAAAGAACCCATTCATACCACTTGTCAAGGGTGGATCCGGGGCTAGTGCATAGCACATATAGCAGTGAATCGCGCGGAGAACCCTACAAGTAGCAGGTTGACTTTCCTAGGGTACATTGGGCAAGACACATGCATCATGCAGAACATTGATCGTTTCAATCCTAACGACCGGTATTGTTGGAGTGCCACATCTCAATAGTCCACCGCTATAATCCTCATAATCTGACGACCAGCCTCTTGCAGAGATCGTCTTCAGTAAGCTTTGGACTGCGCACTTTTAATATCTCTTCCGGGTCTCGTCTTTGGTCGGCTTTAGGCTGCACACTCTTAATTTCCCTTGCGTACCCAAATGAACTCATGTCCAACACGGTACCGCATAGCGCAACTGTTTTGTCCTTAGATTTCGCACCTACGCAATCTTCTCGTCTCACCAATCTCATCCGAATTATCGTGGTTCCTTTCCGCGTCCATGCCAAGTTGATAAACAACAACCTCAGCATTCATATCCGCATGGATGTAGCCATCGACAATGGCAACGGGCGACAGTATCTTCTACCATGCATATAACATTCAGTGCGTGGCAGTCAGGCGGTCGACTTGCGGATCCTGATAATCTACCCACGCCCATCCCAATCGGTCGTAATTTGCAGGTGATAGTGGCGATAGCACCATTACAATGCAAATGGAAGTAATCTGGTCTCCATCGTGCAATTTGTGGGTGTCTGTTTCGGTGGTAGAAGCAGAATCGTAGCATCGTCAAGCCTTAGGTTGTTGCAATATGCAACCGAGTCGAAGCAGTGGAACCATGAATGATGCCGTGCACCGGACAAGGCCGGCAAACGGATCACGGGGCAAAAGCAACAAGATAGTAAAGTGACGTGGCTGCTGGAAGACTAGCTGTGACCGCATGTAAAATCCGTATTGCTCAGTTCGGCCAAAAGGAAATAAGCAGCAAGTCGTTTTAGTGAAGAAGAAAGAGAAGCGGACTGATTATCGGTTGGGTGTGTGTCAGAAGAACACATGCAGTGTCACCTTGTGGAGCAGACGGTACTGGCATACCAGATTTCTTATCTAAGGAGATTGCAACCTACGTTTCCAAAGGTATGCGCCGGAGCTCAGTCAGCGATAACGAACTACATTCGATTTACTGTGGTACTGCAGCTTATTATACACCACTAACCCACATGGAAAGGGGGTGGGGGTCCTACAGTATCAGGATTGCACCAAATGTTGATAGTAAGTCGAAATTGCGTCGACAGTCTGTAAATTAGTTCAATAAGTATATGTGATTATCCTGCTATGTGTGCATTCGCGTACCTATATGTCTCTGCTTCTCACTCATTTTAATGTCTACTTTGGCATGTAAGTGGTGGTACTTATAGTAGCTACGATGGGGGTACTACGATCCGCCTTTCAGCTTCAAAAATAATCTTTGTTTTTGTATGTAGGTATTCACTGAAAGGTATCTACACTACCGACAAGTTCTACAACTTCATAGAAATTAATTATTTATCGGATGTTGTAGCTTGTACATATAGAAAAAATAGCGTGAAAAAATAGCGGACAACACAACCACACCGGCCTTACTTCCTTGCAGAATAAACCAAATATTTATCTTTAGGGTCAGAGCGCTGGAAGCGATACTTATCCCTAACTTCATGAATATTTTGGCACGTGCGCAAAGGAGCGAGAAACGCCTGCGACTTTTCCCTGTGCTTAAAGATTTTGAATGTTGTTCACATGCAAATTTTATCTGTTAAGTAGTGTGTTGCCTCTTGGACTACTAGAGAATGAGAATTGTATAAGGTATATTCGCGTTCGAGTAGAACCTACTAAAATCGGCTTTGTTGGTCACCCTCCGGTGATATTTAATTGTTCCGCCCCTAGCGGGTATCGAATTACATACATCCCGTTCTTGGTGCCAGTGCCTTCCTCTCGGCCACCGAGGTCGGTGCTATTGACGTACTATCAGGACAGCTGAGATGGTAACAAATTCGGCTTACGAATGTACAGCGTTCACTTATATGCAAGAAAAGAATGAAAATTTAGGCAATATCAGATAGCACTTGCTAAATGGACACCGAAGGAGTTTGGCCTGTCTAAGAAGTTGTCACAGGCATAAATCAGCAACAATCAATAACAACGAGCTTATCTGGAGACCATTGATCCGATCAGTGTGAATGAAAAGGAATAGATGTTAGTCCAACATCTATCACTTGTAGTATCTGTGTACTATGTGATTTAGTAGCGTCAACACCGCGGAGTGATTGTAACTAAATACTACATAGAAGTAAAGTCCCAGTGACTCGCTCAATTGCTTAGTAATACACAGGGTTACATTGCTAACTTATGCAAAGGGCTGCAAAATTTCAAACATCGTCACAAGCTCCGCGCTATCTGACTTCATGTTGAATGCGGCTTTATAGATATTTATGGGTACCATGAATAAATTTACTTGATCTTATAAAAGGGCATTGCTGAAGGACGTTGCCGAGAATGCTCTGTCATATGTCGTTTGCATAAAAAGATTGGTACATTTTTTCTGTCCCGATCAAACCATCCCATGTTTGACCAAAGGCATTCTGTAGAATTTTTAAACAGCAGGTCTATCGACAGGACAATTGCACAGCGACATAATGAGACACAAAAATTGCACAGCGACATTATGGGACACAAAAAGCACAGGAAGTGAAATTATATATTATTTACTTGTACCAACCGACACAATGGGATCTGCTATCATCCTCTTCGGACGCCAATTTCTATTTCTTCCTTGGCAAAGACGATGGACCTGACAAGCTGCAGCCTATTTTTACTACAACGCCAAGTACCACAAGCGTATTACATTTTTGTAGTCTAAGCTTACAAGCTTCTCTTCCGCAACAACACCAATGTATGATTAACAATAATGTTATTCCAGGAATGACTTGTACAGAACAATGACGCACGCGGTCAGGTATAAGTTATTAGCTAATGACCTTTTTTTAATAAAAAGTCGAAGGTTAATCTATTAGTAATATCGAAAATACCTGTTGGTGAAGCAACAATCCCCTATCTCATATCACGGATGGTCTGGAGTCGACAAGTATTAAAGTGCATCTGCTTCACCAAACACGAGTCATAGACTCAAAAGATGGACACCGACAAAATCTCGATATGTAATTTATGGTAATGCCGTTACTTCCTGCAACATGCGGATCATGATGACGAGCCTGGGGATCCCGATAAAAAAAGAAAGTCGAGCAATTTAGTGTGATGCATAAATAGGCAGATGCAATGAAATGAGACATCGGCTATTAACATTTCCAGATGCTTCAGCTACACATGATTTACTTGTCAGTCTATCGTTACGCTAGCGTTGTACAAGCGGAAGGGAAAATTTATAGCGTAAAGAAATTTAAATAGAAGCAAAGTGATCTCAAGCAGGAGCTAAATTTACATCTGAAGCAGCTGTTTAAACAATGTCATGGAACATTTTGGAGCAATCGGTCTCACTAAAGGATACGATAATCTGCCGGCACGCTGACCTGGAAATTGACTGTAGAAGAGACAAACGATGAAGAGGGCGAAGTAGGAAAGTTAGTGAATATGTTTATGAAAAATCGACTTTACGAACATTCAAAAGATCACTTTAGTCTGAGATACCTTCTCCTTGCGTGCTGGATGTCAGAATTGTCATACAGCAGTTTAAATTTTCCTTATATACCTTGGCTTTTTGCAACGCACCTACCATTAAATAAACCATTGAAATGGAATGTAGGTTAGCAATCTGACCTAAATATCATACATGTTGACTGCTGAGAAAACTTCCATGACTTATAACCTAAATATCATACTGTACAATAAGCTCAGTACACGCGCATCTTATTATTGAACTCCCCATAAGAAGTGTTGAAGAAATGCATTATCAGAGTATGATCGGTGTAGCCATCGCAAGACCAATATATATGGCCGATGCCAGCTTTCCAAATTATCTGATCATCAATATCATTCCTAGCGTGAAAACAATAAACTGAAGGCGATGGATGACCTTGTAAGGCAGTGGACCCATATTGCATTCAAACAACATAAAAGAGGGTAAGTCTAGCTTTCATTTTAGCTTCGACCCTCTGAGCACTAGTAAGTATCATTGCTGATGACAAGACTGTCTTCCACTTTTTTCAGCATCGTATCAATAGTGTACTGCTCTGCGGCATGTCCATCCGCTTTTCCTCAGCAAACGACAAGCGTGACAACAAGTAGCACTGAACAATAACTTGTCCTTGTTCGATATGATTGGTCGCACGCATGGATCATGCTTCTTCGTTGCATCTTTATATAGTCCACGTATAGGCGACGAGTGTAACACTACGTCGGTTGTCTCCGCCCTGCTGCGCCACTCACGTCTGCTAACGACACACTCGCTCCTACTGGTCTGCTTGCGCGAGCTGCGATGCGAATAGGTGACAACAGCTTTTTCAAACATACTCTACTTAGCTGCATCAACGACGCCACTCGATCTCAAGCCATTTCCGCATATCGACCTGGCATCACAAGGTTACTTTAACAACGGTATCGCCATAAGACCTACTTTATCGTCGTTAGATCATATCTCGTCCACGTATGATGCGGCTTGTGGTCGGCTGTAATATCCACCCGATCAGTACAACGTTACTCTAAGAAGAGAGCGAAGAGAATGGGTAGGGTGTTATTAAAGTGTCTAGTTTGAAAAAAAGCAAATTTTACAGACGTTCGGCTTCTTATGTTGTGTGGCAATACTTCTCCTTCGATTATCGGTCTAATGATACTTTTTGCGGCCTGGCAATCGGTGCAAAGCCTCTCCACACTCGACAATACATACGTATTTTCAAATTTCCTGTTATACACGAATTCTTCAATTTAAGAATCGATATGTATCTTATATAACTTGGAGATAATTCAATTACTTGTATAAGGCCTGTAGACGTTGTATTATAATGCACTACATTTGAACTTGGTAATATATCATATCACCATCATGTGCTTGAAAGTATCATAAAAGCAATACATAAACAAAGCAATCGAGTCTAGTATAACAAAAATGAATGTGTTGCATTAATTATTTTGCATCGGCGCAAAGTCAGATATCATTGACTAGATCTTGTGCGCATATCATCATGTGTATATTTCTTACACAAAAACGTATTGCTGACGTCTTCGATTTTTCTAGTTCTTTGGAACATCCACAATGTCTCATCACACTTAAATATATGTACATAGCCTGGGAAAGCATCGATCACGGAAGGATCAATGTTATGCATACATGCACATGTAACGTCTACTATACTTGGGAATGCACACATACTAGGATTTGTTGATAATTACCAATTATTTAACATATTCTTCGTTTGTAATATTCTATAAGATTTACTTCGTACTTAATTTTCGACCGTAGTTCACTATGAAATTCTTCGTTAGTTCTAAATGTGGCGTTGTCGTCGAGCCGAGCAGTCAATAACAGCGCAGTGTTAGTGTGTCCCTTTAAGATGCTGTTAATTGTTCATGCAAATGGTTGAAGGCAGCAATATAAGTTGGATAGACAATGTAAGCACAAATATTCGCATGCTATGGAGCTTACTGGAATGTGATGACAAAGTCGTAGAAATCATAGCATGAGCGTGGAAACCTATCGTAGCATATAAAATCAACGATGTAAGTGTAGCGTTTACATCACATTGACATCATATGATAAGGGTCTTACCTGAGTATCAGCGTGGTCGTCGATGGCAAGCAGTCTAAATGACGAGCAATGCACAAAGTACGAAGTTTTAGGGTGAAAGAAGAGGAAATACTAGCATACATTCTTTTAAAGTGTGTAGACGTCTGTCTGCCTCTCTATCATTATTACATACTGTCTCTTGACACTGCAAGTTCGTCTGTTCCAACTTGTTGTGGACTCTGCACTTTCGACTACCGACCATGCACTTACTTTCTCGATTATGAAAACCAAATGTAGATCTAAGCAGCCGTATCTACTGCAACAACCTACAACATCTTGCAGATTAAATTTGTATCCAGAAGAGGCTGAATCTTTTGCGTCGAACTGATACGTTTTCGTTCATATATGTAACGTGAATAGCATTCGAGTTAGGCGCAAACGTCAATTATCAAAAATTGGCCTTCACAAAGCAAGCTCCTAGCAACGATTACGATAACAAAGATATATCGAGTTGTGCCGTCAAAACCTCGATAATTCGTGCAGTGTATAGCCATATTTAGTTTACGATATATCGCATATAAGCGCAAACCTTTGTGTCCCTGTATCTAAGTTGAAGTGGAGCCACTATATTTCGACTGCTTTTATTTTAATGTTATAAAGTCGAACTATATACAATTTAACACATGATACGTATGCTCACGTCACATAATACCTGCGAAATTATAATGCGTGGTGCTTATTCGTAAATACCGCATTGGGTGTCAAGAGATCGAACGATCAATACATAACTTTTCAACACTAGTAGATTCCCGCAAAAGGCAAATATTGTCACATGAATCGATCACTTTTGATATAACGAGAGAAATGTGAACTAAATTTTTATCTCCAGAGCTATCGAAAAATGATTGATGCGCAGATGTACATAATTCCTTCGTATACTAATTGCTTAATAGTGTGTTGCTTTCGATTAAACTTCAATATGCGCATGTTTTGTTTTATCTGAGTAGTATTTGCAATATAGCTCTTGCTTTTAGCATATGGGATCATATATGCGAGGAATCTTACGACTATTGAGATGTGGCTGACTCTCTACAACTTCCGCGCATGCTTTAGCTTTTAAACACCGGATAAATACGCATATATTATTCGTGTTCGACCGAACACTCGCCTGTCACGCTTATTTATACAGCTTAAACGGTTTGACTCCTTCACCGATAAAAAAAAATTAGACCATGGTAAGCATTGTCTTATTAGATCCAATTTGGCTATATGTATATATATATATAATTTGCGGATTGCGTAGCTGACCACAGAATGAAGAAATTGTCGCAAAATAAATAACGATGTGAGTTTTCACCGGTAACGAAACAGACGATGCTCAACGGCCAATATAATACAAAGATATGGGTGTTGAAGGATAAATAAAACACGGATGATCCTCTATATATATTTGGATGATAACAGAGCTGTAATGAGCCACTTCACGAAATTGCTTTTTGACTGATCTTGTCGAGTTTTGTCGCATTATCGATAATTTCATAGCGTAAGAAATATCTTTCTGGACTTATTCAACAAAAACGTCATACTTTTTAAATCTGCACTATCATCTGAAGAGCGTAGACTTCTCATTAAATCGTTTGCTACGGATGACCCCTCGGTGCCATAAACGCTACACGCTGTAAATGTGACTTCTGCGGTCGAAAAAATATCTACGTCCGTGCTAAGAATCAGTCAAGATATATATTAAGATAGTCCAAATCATCAATTTACCATGTTTCTTGCGCCTTCTTCACCAATAATTCAACCTAACAACCACACAATCGCCCGATTTGTGTTGTACAGATTGTGCTTCGTGGTGTATCTCTTATAAAGTCTGCGTATTGTTGGAAGTTGAGGACGATGAAGTTAAAGGTGCGATTAGCGCCAGGTATCGTTTCCTGTTTGCACAGTAAATAAAAGTACTTAGTGCTAGCGGCCAACCGTTATACGATGGTTGAAGCAGGGTTAGTGAGGTGACATAGTAGCTCAGGGAAGAGTAAGTCATCATAATGTTAAGTCTGTTCATTTTCTTGCATAAGAAGTTATATTTTATTCACGTATTTTACAGTTGTGGAAAACGCTGAGTGGTGACGATGACTTGAATCTTGAAGGATCAAGTTAATGACTAATTAAGATTTCCAGATATGCATTCAGATTCCGGGCGCGAAAATACATTTGCTGTCTTTAAAGAGTATACTCGTTACATAGATCCTAGTTATCATAAAGTACGCGAATTTTGATCGGCGCATATGTCCTACAAGTTTCTTAGTCAGTAACGTTCCGATTAAAAGCAGGATTTCGACTGCAGCTTGGGTAATGCTGTAATCTGTTTGCAAATTTGTGAACTAAATGCTGGTAAACAGTTTGCTATGACTATCATATGTTTGAAGTTCATGGCCACCGCCGTTTTCAATTTATCACGTACTGAATTACTCGTTTGAATTGACATGACAGATCTTAGATTATATCTAGCTTCAAGGTACCGTATTCACAAAGAGGTGCAATGTTATTCTGACGATTGCAATAAAGCTTTGTAAACCTCTTCATCTCGTTACAATCGAGTCAGCGGAGAGCTAACTATTGAAATTTAATCTTTCCTGAACCTATGTTGTTAACTTCCAGTGTCGAGCTGGCCAAATTTACATGTATGGACATATTGCGGTTGATATATGACAACCTACCATTCGCACTTACGTTGAAGCTATCATCATGTGCTCTTCTGTTGAAGGTTTCGATTACCCTAAGTATACTCCACGTATCTCCTTGTCTCTTTTTCGGGCTTTTTTTATAATAGACGCCCTGATTTATAGAAATAAAAAAGTGTAGCATACGGATACATCACGTTGAAAAGCTAAACATACTCAGCCTGCTGTTAAGGACAGTCCTTGAACTGTTATAAGGAATGATTGCAGGACAATGATATGCAAATTATAAGCCAGCGCGTCACCCGATCTTCCCTCACAAATTGCTGACGCGGCGATACAATCGCCACGATTGTGCATAGTATAGCTGCAACTGCAAATTATGTTTTATCATGGATGTAATGGTACTATACAAAAACGATCAATGTGAGTCTGTTTTTTTTGTCGGGATCAAACAGACGTACATGTTTGTCGTAGAACCTAGCAACAATTTTAGTCTTAAGACTACGAGAATCCACAAAGTCCTTATAATTAGTATGGAGTACTTAAGGCCAGATATACACCTGGCAGCACGTTAGAAAATAGAATGAGCCATTGTGAGCACATGTTTATGTTAGGCCGTATTGCTATTGTTCGTAAGCAGATCTTAGTTGAATGGCGCGAAACTTTTATGTACCACCTCTCACTAGATACGACTGTCGTTGACAAAAATTGTATGTATGCGTTACAAATCGTCACATTCCAGCACTACTCCGTGCGAGGCATTCGACTCGCATGGATTGTGAAGTGTTCTTTTGCAAACAATCGTCTGCTTTTAGCTACGTCTATTGGTACCGTTGAGACTGGCTCACACTTTGTCGACCTTGCGTGTCTCTAGACAAAACGTGCCCTTGTACTTGATTCGCTTCAAGCTAATCTGATAGACTACCACCCGCGCTATCTCATCTATGATTGAGCCATGATGTGCTGTGCTAGGGTGCACACAAGCTGCTCTAGATCATTCTGGTGCTGTCAGGATGTTTGCTAGATATCATTAAGCCACATGACACACGCTTATATTACCGCGATCCCCACCTTGTCGGGCAGTTCCAAATTACTTGGTGTATTGTATGCGTATCCGGACATTATAATGTGTCAGCTGACAATGCTGATTAGAATATCTACTGTTTGCATCCTATCACGATCGTATCAGGGCACGAGCTTAGTGCTTCGAATTTTCGCATCTTCCGTATAGCATTTATTTATTCGTCATCTGCGTGCAAACTTATTCGATGGCAATCGCAAGTCGTTACTTTAGCAGTCAGAATGTATACAGACAACCATGTTCATTGGAGCAGTAACGATACTGCAATGAACACGATAGTCTGTGAAATGCCAATGCACCTTATAGCGCCCTTATCGAGCACACATGAACGCTCTGTGGTGCTTTTGTATGACAAATCTTTGGATCGAAACTAGCGGCATATTTAAGCTAGTTTGGTCGCCGATAACTAACTTTACTCACTTCTGTTTGTAAAAGAGGTACGCGGCTCAAATCAGCATTTAGCGTTTTATCAGTGTCACCCACCGCTTTTTACCTTATAGAGCTCACATCTCTCAACTGCCCGCGGCACGTGGTCCGATGCACCAGAAATGCCAGCAAAGCTCTTTTTCACTTACAACTTTCGTTAGACGTACCCACGGCCTAAATTGCCGTGGCAATGCATCCAGGAATTTGCGACTTGCCGCCGCACAGAATACAGAAGCGCCCGATTTGTACCAGCGACACAGCTTTGTAGAAAGAGGAAGAGACTTGACTACAAAGACAGCTACACTTCCTTTTTGACAACGGTATCTCATTTCGTTCCTTAATGTCAATATCGATGCAGCATGCAGAATTATAGACAACGAGCGCGTCCCGCAAAAAATGTGCGTCACAGCGCATAACGAAAGTGCTGCATCATTTCCATCCGCTATAATGACCAAGGTCATACAGCATGAGGAGAGTAAAAAGTGGGCATTGGAAAGGTGGTCGTGAATGCATGTAAGACGCATCGAAGCATCTCCTATACGATTCAAATGACAATTCCTATGATCTTTTGTTTTGAGCGAAAGATGAACGATGCTTTTGATTCAATGAGCGATACGCGACAGCTATTTCGTCCCTTCTTTCCACTTTAGTGGTCTATTTGCTCTCCCCTGTAAATTACGCTGACGTCATGATAAAGGGGCTGTTCTACAGCGAGTTTGACAACGTCGCAGGGCCTGTTATTCTCTTTCAAGCGCCCCCGAAGTAGGCTGTCGATCTTGTGGAGCTGATCGGTATCATTGCTAATGCGACGCTGACGCTTTCAATGCCACTAGTGTCCTGAGTAATGAGGTGTTCGACAGTGTGTCCGGCTACATAATCATTGACAAGGCGCTTTGTGGGAAGATCATCACGGGTGGGAATTTACAATATGTTGCAGTAAAAAAAATAACGGGGTCTGATGCATATCGCCACTCAAGAACTCACGTTGCATGCGGCATGGCAGTCCGTGCGCAGCAAATGAAGATCGTGGGGTATCCCGTCTGCATTGAAGACGACAAGTATCACCGCAACGCTCTACTGTTTAACATTGGTACAGTCCATGACCGAACCGCATTGCAGTGCACAACATTCCTGACGACCTACACTTGTGTCCGTTTGTTCCGAGCAGGTTTTGTATTCAATGACCATGTGGAGACGGCGCCGTATCGGCCGATTATACGAAAGGTTGGTCGCTCCTTTATAAGTAAAATACTAACTAGGAGATACTGATGATTTTCTTGTTTGAACTGCGAAAGCAGTTGGGAGCTGTAGTCGAGGGAATGGAAAAAGAAAGCGGCTTCCTGTACGATCCAAACAAAAAAGCGCTACTGGGGACAATCCTGCCCCAGATTTTGCGGGACTTGACGCTGAATGGCGAGTGCACCATTCCAGTGGACGCAGCCAACATCATCAATCTAAAGCTCTTCCCGAGCTTACAAGACCCTCCGTCTGTGTGTGAGTATCAAGTGCCAGTGGCCATTCGAGATCTACGCGCTCTTCTTGAAAACAGTGGTGCGGTCCTCAAAGCCAATCATGCGTTCATATCTGACCAAGTGACGCTCACTGGCTCGTTCATGACTTGCGTATATAGCAGAATGGGACTTGGCGCTTCAACAGATTGTGCCTTTTATTGACGGCGTTCGGTATGTGAAGCGCATCAGCCTTGAGGCAGATGTAGAGATTGCGATCGTGAAGAAATGTGTCCGGCAGCTTCTGTACTATGGATGCGTGACGCTCATCGACATCTTCCTCCACTCGAATATTTACGCAAACACGCCAAAAATCGCCGTGCTGGCAAACGACCAGAAGCTGCAAGCGGAGTGCGCCGTTTATATCGCCAAATCAGGTTATGCGCCACCATCGTTCGCGCGGATCTTCGCATTGTATTGTTCCGTCCAGCCTAGTCTACGCATGAGCGATTTCGCTGTCGTGTATTTCGAGTCACTCGCTTTCATCGATGTGCGGCGTTTCATCACGTTCGGCCTCATCCATGGATTCCTGAGACGTGTGCATCGGTACCCCATCTGTATCGATCGCAGTTCCAGCCCTCAGCAACAGCAGCAGCAGCAGGCCCAGCAGACAACGCAACAAAACCAGCAGCAACAGCAAATGGGCCGTCCGTTTAAGCTACCCTCAAACTCCCCAATGCTGTCGGGAATGAATCCCGTCGGTGCCGCACCTTCAGCGATCCAGCCGAATGGGGCGTCTGGCACATCGAACGCGAACGTTGTGGGTGGCAGCTCCGGTGGAAGTGGAAGCAACGTGGCTTCTCTGTCGTCTTCGAAAAGAGGTCTGATCTCCAAGGCCAACCAGTTGGAAAAAGACTTGCTTCGTATGATGAATGGCAGCCACAACACAGACGACATTTGCACCAAATTCTTGCTGCGCTACGCCGACGTGGAGTCCACCATTCAGATAAATCCAAACTGCTGCGCCGTGCACAAGTAAGCATACGACAAACCTGGGAATAGCAAAACGAGGGTCGGCGTCAACAAATTGCATTTCTCCTCTATCTGCACACGCGTTGTCCGTGCGAACCTATGGCGGATGACATGTCACTCTCCACCGATTCGCCCAAGATCGCATGTTATTCGTGTCAGTCGGATGCCCACGACCAACTTTTCACTTCACTCCATCCAAAATCCTGAGATCTCCATGTTCATCACAAGCGTCAAATAATTAATCATTTCTGCCTTCGTGTGGTAGAGCGGTAGATCGATTCGATTGAAGCACGTGTGGCCCTTGGGCATGAGGCCAGTTGGCGGCGGCCCACGCTGTGCAAACTGGATAGTGAACCGCCGGACACGACCATCGCTGCTCGTAAGCGCTTTGAACCCCTGAACGGGGACACGAGAAGTGCCAGTAGCAAACTGCAGCAATCGTGCGCGCTCCTCGCTCGTAAATTCAGCCATACACTCCCAGAACCACTTAAGCACACGATGCTCGACGGGAGTGGGCTTCTCGAGCTTCACCCAGCGTACCTCACTGTGCGCGTGCCAATCGTTGACGTCCAGCTCCGGCACACCAGATAGCAAAAGGTCGAACTCCTGATAATCAAACACTGTGATAATAAACTGCGGCATGACGTCGTAGAAACCTAACAGCAATGCTCCTAGCTGCTCCGAAATGCTCTCAAACATATAGTGCTTCAGCAAAAGCTCCAAATACTCCTTCTTGTTTTCGTCGGTGACATCCCGGGTGGCACCGCCAGGTACCAGCTCCACCGTCTCAGATTTACCCTCAGAAGTAATCACCTGCACCGTGAAATCAATTGCAAGCAGGTCAGCACCATCGTTTTGTTTCATCCACAATGCATTCTTGTACAAGTCCTCGTCCAGAAATTCAAGGTCCGAGAACGAAATAGGTACGCCAAGAATATGCTTGATCAGAGGCAGCGCAAGCGACATTTTCATGTTGTATCCTTCAATCAACGCCTTGGCAAGCAAACGACCAATGAATTCGTAATACTCCAAGTGGTTGGGCACCTTGGAAGCCGAGGCAGGGTTAATCCAGTAGCCCATGTTCTCACCCTTTGTAGAAATAAATAGACCAAACTCGTCGTTGAAAAGCGAATCGCTCAAAATCTCGTACCACTCACGGATCAAACCGCCAGCATCCAAGCCAGGCTCGTTCTCGAAGTAAATGCGCAGTCGCTCCCAAAAGCGACTAGGCGGGCACTTCAGCATTTGCTCCAGTGAGTCGCTCACAACATGTTCCCGTCGTACGACAAACTGTATGTGACCTTCTTCGTAACTCCGCCAGCGCTTCTGTACTTGCTCCAGGAACCAACGGTTCTTGTCCTGGAAAGTCAGCGAAGCGATCTCCTCAAGGTCATCCTCGCATTCCATCCGGCGACTAGTGCCTGCAAAAGCAATCACAGTCCCAGCAGGGGTCCATTCGTAGCCACCCTCACCGTCTTCATTTCGCACGTAGCCTGTAGACACACTGGACATGGCGGTATCGTTCGTATCTGCAAATCGACGATCATCCATTCCATTTTGTCCACCAATCTGAGGGACCAAGCGCTCGCTGATCAGACCCTCCCTGTTCTCGTCAATGTGATTCAACCCACGCGCGTTGTGAGCGCCATCCAAAGGGTAGACTGATCCAAGCTGGCTCTTGTTATTGCCTCGACACTTGACCGGCTTCACGCTGTTATTAGCCGGGTTGAACGGATTCTGTTGCGAGTAAAATACCATCGTCGGTCGCTCCTCTGCTTCTTCCAAACGCTTCAGTGCCGTCGCACGCAGCGGCTGGAACGACGGCCGCCCCAACTCGTTGTTTGCCGACAAGAACGAGCTGTCTGGGTGACGCCCCTCGTCCTCGGGGACCCCGAAATCGCGCAGCGCTAGTGCAATGTTCTCATTGTCTTCTCTCTGCGACGACGTCGACGAGATGCGACTCGTGTTGGACGTGCGGGTGAACTCTTCCTCACCTAATATCGCCGTGCCATTGTGGGGCGTACTGAGCCCAGTGTACGTGGCCCCGTCCCGGAGGTTTTTCAGCTTCCCCTGCTTCTCGCCCTCGTCGAGGTCGTGGACGTCCTGCGCATCAATGCGCACCCAGCGCATGACGCCATCGTTGCCTCTCTTCCGCTTCCACAAGTGCCGCCGCACGGCTGCCTTCTGTCTGGACGTCAGGTCCATCTGCTTGAGACGTCGGACGTGGAAGCTCCGCACTCTCGACTGCTGGTTCAGCATGCTCTGACTAAAGTCCTGTTTGTGCAGCCCCGAGGCGCGCGCCAAGTAGCTCGACGGCGATGACGCCGTGACAATGCGCGGCGTGCCGCACATCACGCAGCTCGTCTTGTCCGGGTGGTTGTCGTGGAAGCAGATCGAGCACGGCCACTCTTGTTCACCGCGCTGGAGAAAGCTGTCGACGAGGTCGTGGCGCATCATGTTGTTGTTCTGGTTGTCGCGCGCGAGGAACCGCTCGATCTTGCGCGCGTAGCTCCAGTAGTACCAGATGGAGCCGCAGAGCACGAGCAGCGCGAGCACGAGGAAGATGTACACGAGCGCCGCCATGCCGGGGCTCAGCTCCTGCCCGAAGATGGCCGTCATGCGACTAGTTTGCGTATGCCGGACGCCCAGCTGTCCAGGCCCGAGACGGCGCGAGCAGGAGAGCGAGACAGCGGGAAACACAGAGAGAGAGAGAGAGAGAGAAGGCGCAACTGACTCTTGAAAAGCAGAAAATTACTGCCGCGCGACGGACTTTCAGCTAATCGAACGCAAGTTGGAAACCGACCGACGAGTTGGGAAAGACCGCGCGCGCCTCTTTCGGTCGCGACGACCGATCGGCTTTGGTTGGGGTCGTTCGTTTTTTGTTTGGGAATTTTGTGGACGAGGAGGACCACTTGCATTTATATAGTAGAGGCATAGACGTCAGCGAGACGACTGGATGAGTGCGTGTATGTACATGTGTGGGTGGGTACGGGTCGCTCCGAACGAGGCGCAACGCTATCTGGACGCTCGCTGGCCGTCGTGATCACTAGCGATAGGCCATTCAGCAGACTCGGTGCAAGCGCAGCGAGCAGGACAGGCTCGCTCGATAACGGGCGCTTACGAACGCCGGGCTTTTGCACGAAAGCCACGCACTTGAGACGTCCGTCAACCGGCTTTGCGCCCAGTTTAGCGTTTCGTGCTCGATAGCAACGGTTTGGCAGTGCTCGAAAGCTACGTGCGGCCACGCGAGCACCTGTTTGAAGCGCAGCGGCGGCGTAATGGCCGTCCCGTTTAGTGGTGGACGTCTTGGCTGTTGGCGCACTGGCGTTATTTCTCTGCGGTCCAGCGCAGCCGGATTAACCTCTTGACTGCATCGGCAAAGGCGTGGACTTGGCGTTTCGAGATGAGCTCTTGTCACGCAGATCGTCTGCTGTCAAGACGCTGAAGAGCATCGTTTCGGTAGGTCAACGCTGTTCACTCTGACCACCGAGTGCGTGGAGCACCCGTAGGTGCTTTCGAAGGCACCTACTGGTGCTTTCCGCACTCGGTGGCCATCTACCTCGCAACCCTTTTGTGTGCCACTGCACGTAACTACATCAGAGACCGTGTTGAGCAAGTTGAGCTTTCACGTGAAAGCAAAAGTAGGGCGTTCTGGTCTTGGAATGGTGCGATTTGCTCGTCTATCACACCGCTTTGGGCGGTAAAAAATCAGCCGAAGCGTCCACGAAAAAGTGCGTGGCTCACAATACCTCCCATCGCCAACGACACTGTGTCATGACCCTCGCACGGCGTTTACAAGCGCGTCTGCAGCGGTGGCACCTCCTGGGACGCTACCACGTCAACAAGTGGCACTACGATGGGTCCAAGTGGCTCGATCGGTTGCTGTACGGAACAGGAAGCACAGGCAACGGACCGCGAGTAGCGTCCGTGGCATTCATGATCACGCGCCACACGCGCGAGCAGCTCACAAGTGCTGGATTTCCGGCCTCTGTCATCGCGACGCTGCAGCCGGCAGCAGCACAGAAGATTGTTGCTGACCAGCTTACATTTGATCAGTTCGAGGAGCTTCGAAAGCTGCAGCAAGTGGAAAAGGCAGGCGAGAGAGCAAAGCTGGCGTTGAAGAAGGAGCAGCAGCAGCAAGCGGAACGGCAGAACGTGCTCGTAGCGGTGGAAGGAAAGCAGGTGACGGAGCAGCTGCTGGGATTCGGTATGGAGCAGACTATGAATCCTACTGCACTCGCCACAGTTCAGGAGAAAGCCGCCGACGATAAAGACGTGCAGGAAACGCAGAACCAGTGAACGAGTTGTGTCAACAAGCAAAGCGTTCCGCGTGATTGGTTGCGACATTACAATGCCAATGATTGACGACCGCACTAAAGTTGATGTCGAGTCCTCCCCGTGCTTGCGCCTCTGCTTACTTCGCTCGTCTCCTTTGCTGCAATATCACGAGTCTCAACACGGCAACCGCACGCCGCCATTCATTGTTAAGAGTGTCGCCACCGCGTGCGTGTTCTTTCTCAGTACCAAAGTCACCTCCACGCAACCACACGCGTCCGTTTCAACGCCGTCTTCATCCTCGCGATTGCTGCGTCCATGGGGGTGAGCGCCACGACCACCGCCAGCTGCACTCCCCACCACAGTATACAGAAAATCGATCCGTAGACGTAACGGTTGCTCCCCCTATCAGTAAAGTAGATCCATGTGACTGACGCAAGCACGTAGAACAGCGTGACGAGCCAGAATCCGCAATAGAAGTCTCGTCGCAGGTCGTCGAAACTCAGAGTCGAGTGCCATTTGGAGCGGCGTACCGACGTCAGAACGCCGTGCTCCAATGCCTGTGTCGTCATGGTTAGCACTATCATAATGGCAGTCAGGGTCACGAGAAACGCAGCGGTGGGTGTGAGGTACGCCGCCAGTTCCAATAGCTGCAGCAATAGCCACGTCAGCGACTGCATTGCCGACCATAGGAGCGCCATTCACGGGGAGCTTGATTTAACTTCGATTTGTTTATCTAAGATTCATTTTACGCTTGTAAACGAAGTTTTCTATGATGTACGAGCAAATTAGCTTTTTTATCGGATGTTTAATCTTCGATCATCAGCCAATCACACATGTTGTCAGACATCGGCGCATCATCTATATGTAATTTTCTGTCGGCCTGGTAATTTATAAATGAATACCGGTACTTATTCGCTTCGACCTCCCAAATAGACTTCTTTTATTTAGAAATGAATTTTAGGTGCTGTCATCAAGGTCTTCAATGTTTGAGTATAATTCATTTATAGAAGACTACTTTTATTCATTTATCACCAAACTTCTGCGAAGAGCTGCTTCAATTGATCAATCAACCTTGCCATACGTAGCATTCGCACATTACATGCCTCATATATCAGCTGCCATTTTCTACGCATCACGTCGAAAGAAAGCAGCTTTATCCAGATGTATCAGACCCTCAACAAGGATCGCGTTTGTGGATTTATATCGCGACATTGTCAAGGCGCCTAACACACAATGCGTACAAAATGAGTAAATACTTGGAGCGAATCAATTTCCTCAACCCCTTCGTAACAAACGAGGCTACCATTACGAATGGAAATCACATTCGACGCAAAAGATTTTTCTTTTTACAAGCATGTGATAATATAAGCCCAAATTACTACACACTTCGCAATTTGTACCATGCTATCCAGCGATCGAAGAGAATGCATATTACGGGTGTGGCATGACAGCATGCATTCACAATGAAAGAAAAGGAAAGGTACAATTAAAATATATAAATGAGGAACAAATCCACTGACCAATACAGCAAAGTATTGGAGGTAATGCAAGATGGTGAGAGATGTGTTGCAGTCGCCCGGCTGGTCTCAAAGGATAGGAACATCGGTTGTAACCCATATTATTTTGGTTGGTTGACAGAGAAAGTGTAACGACCGTTTGATGGTACGGAGTTATATTAAGAAATTGAAGGTGGTTTTCTATCGTGGGGCAAGAGGTTCGTGAGACAGATGGTGTTCGCGGAACGAGCAAGTGGTTTCTACTGAAGAAACGTTGTCAGGGTGGACGTACTCGAACACATTTTTTTCGGAATGGCGGAACGATAGTACAACCGTCAGTTCGAAGGTTGATGGAACAAGATACCGACACTCGAGCCACGTTGCATAGATTTCTACACAAGTTTGCAACGAAGATTACTATAGCCCAGAGTATGAAGATAATTACGGCACCCAAAAGCTCGAAGCAAACTCGGACGGAGCACTGTCTGTACTTGGTGTCCGTGGGTGAAGCATGTAGAGGCTCTGACCATCTTGTGCAATACAGCACTGTGCATTATGCATCACCCAGTATGAGGGTGTCAACGCTGGCATGGCTAAATATTACGCGTATAGAATATCTGCGGCAGGCGTAAGATCTGGTGCACTTTGCACAGTCAACCGAGATAGAGCTGCGCGGGAAGCACATACGAAGGGATGCAATCAACGCCGTCCAAAACGAGCGCGAGCGTCGTGACTCACGGAATGTTCGACTAGATGGTCTCAAGGATCGCCAATTTGTTCGCAAGTGCTACAAGTAGGGAATCCAGGGCACCTAAAATGTAACGGGGTTACACGTCGGCTGGTAGTCGACGATAGGTGTGGTGCACACAAGAGAGGGGGTACCCTATAAAGTAATTTCAGAACACAGTGAGTGTATCAATTGTTGAAGACTGATGTCTGTCATCCATTTATTACGAGATCTTTTAAGAGGTTATTTAGGGCAGGTTAAATACGTTGTTCTAAGGTGTTCTTTTAGGTTAATCAAAGAAATTAAAATTCAGTTCCCCTTTTGATCATTGAAAGACACGTGCCTTACGAGGCGTCTTTGATCGATAGGAGCTAGCAATACCTGTGAAGGTAGCTGCTCCTGAGCACTCTGTGCTGTGATTCTTTTGAATCGTTTGGTCCCTTAGGAATGGAGACCGTAAGCTCTCTGAGCTTGTTGACACTCTGAGTCGGGTTCGTAGAACCAAAGTTGCTCATAAGAGCGTTAAGTCTTCCTCTTACTTAAGGAGCTGTGTAGCTCCGCTACATTGGTAGCACTTGGAGTCAATCTACGCCTGAGTCGGTAACGACTGATCCTCTGTGAGGATGGAGCAATCCACACCCCTCTCTGAGGCTCAAAAGGCCGCGCTTGAGAAGCTCACCGCGGCCGTAGGCCTAGAGTATGTGGAGTTTCTAGATGCACAAGTTCCCGATGTGCTCAATGCACGAGTCGAGACCTTCATACAGTACGAAACGGACCTTTTAGGGCAGGTTCAAAACGAGGTAGCGTCGGCTATGCTGACACGCTACGTGGCGATTCCACCAGAAGAGGTTAAGCCTCGTCCCCTTCGGGTGGACGTTAAACATTACTCCGGGAAGGAGGGGGAAAAGTTGACCCTCTGGATCCGTGAGATTGAGATGGCCATGAGATCTGGCTTTATCTTAATCGAGCATCAGCGAGTCTCGCTGGCCATCTCAAATCTCGATGGAAGAGCTAGAGAATGGGCTTTGACGTGCGGCACGTCGGTCTACTTGGCGTTTCCCACTCGGGATTCGCTCAAGCTAGACCTATTGCGAGTTTTCTCGCCGCCTAACCAGGCCTATCGCGTGCGCTCACGCTTCTTGTCTACCCGTCAGGGTAAGAACGAGTTAACGGACTATGTCCAGGAGTTGAGAACTCTGATGGCTGCCATGCAGTCCGACCCTCTCCCTGAGACCGTCTACGTGACAGTCTTCATGGAAGGTATTCGCACTGGCATTGCCAGGACCGAGGTCTTTCGAGTCCATCCCTCGACTTTTGAGGAGGCTGTGAGCATCGCTCAGAATGCTGAGCATAACTTCAAATCAGCAAGACTTGGTAAGAATGGGTACAACCCAAGCTATGCGAGGGCAACCTCAGCAAATAGCTCAGCTTACTGTAAGCCCGAACCGATGGATCTCAGCAATGCTGAAGATGAAGGTGAAGCTGAGCTTCATGTTGCCGAGCAACGACAGGAGGTGAGACGCTGTTACATGCGCGTAAGCACTAAAAACTTGCGTCCCACTTGTCCTTTGCGTAAGCAACGACCGACTCCTACGGGTCGAAACCCCAGCCTCAACCAGAAACTTGGTATGGCACGGGGAAACGTCGACACCCAGTAGGCGCGGGGCGCCCTACTAGGGCAGAACTGAGTTCTGTCACTTATCTAAGAGGTAGAGCAACACAGGGCTTAGCCCCACAGAGCTCCGTACCAGCAAGCACAGAGCGTGGATACAAGCCTGGCTTGTTAGTCGCCGAGGCGATAGTTAAAGGCTTTGAGAAGCACTGGTCGATATTAATCGATTCTGGGTAGTCATGTAACTATTCTAGACGCCGTTCCCTTGAGGGGAGTCAGCAATATGCTGATGCGCTCAAAGCGCACGATGGTGATTCCATCACTGTTCGGTTAGCGACGGGCAGTCGCATTACTGTGCCTAAAGTTCCGTTGAACTTGGGCGTGAAGTTTTTGGACTTTGATAGCACAGAACGCTGTCTCGTCCTTGACTTGGATTCGAGATACGATCTCATCCTAGGCATGGCATGGCTTGAACGCCATGAACCATGGATCGATTGGAGGTCTAAGACCTTGGGCGCCACGCGCAATGTTCCTAGCGAAGCTTTGGAGAGTCATGAACCCACCTTTGCTAGGCAACAAAAGCACTATTGGCGCGAGTCAGTGGAGGAAGATGTCAATGTTCTGGACATTGGTGTGTCGGAGCTAACAAGCCCGAATGTCTATGACATGAATATGGAGCGGAGCTCTTCTAATGTGTTTGAAGAGAGTTGTACTCCGTTGAGTGATACTCGTTGTGATAATGAGTCACTGCATGCGTCAAGCATGGTTGGCCTACGGGCGGGACATATAGGAAGTAATTTCCATGATGTCAGTGCGGTGGCACGTGAAATTACATAGAGTGAGAGCGGCCGTGATGGCACCTCACTGAATGTCGTTAATGACATTGATGGCGAGAAGCCAGAGATTGTTCAGGGCTAGGCCCGAATGCTGTACGTGAAGTGGTCCGTGTAAATCCACTGGGTGAAGTGTTCGAGTTACGTAACACTTCACCAGATGTCGTTCAAGACATGAGCTCTCGTCTAGAGCGTGCTAAGACAAATAGCAACCACGGGGACCCGACTGTCCCGGCCTCTAGGAGGCGTACTGTTTGTGTGAGGAAACGATTCCAGCGTAGGGTGGCAACTGTTAAGCGCCCAACGTCTAAGAAGTCACGAAGTGATAATAGTAATAATACACTATATACACTTGTCAATGGGTTGACTGGCCAGATCGATGGCAATATTAGTCTTGAGACTCTTCCATCTTTGGATACTCTATTTCAACTAGACGAAATGTCTGACGGCGAATTTAGCCAAGCCTAAAAGGCAGGAGAAATATCCGAGTTAGTGGTCATTCGACCAGATATTGAGTTGAACTCATCCTCGTTATTGGACGAGTCTGTCCTTGAGGACACAAAGGCGGCATTGGATGCCCGTAGTGGATCTTCGATCGTGAAGGATACTCTTGATCCGTTCTATCCTTTGGTGAAGGGGTTTCAGGACGTGGTGTGTCACGACCCACAGTCCGTCTTACCTCCCGATAGAGGTGTACGTCATGAAATTGACTTGGTTCCTGGAACTAAATACTGCGTAACACGGCAGTGGCCTTTGCCGAAGGAACAGTGTGACGTCATTGACGACTTCTTTCGTGCAAAGCACGCAGCGGGCATGGTTCGTGAGAGCAAATCTCCTCATTCCACGCCCACATTTTGTGTCCGAAAGCATAATGGAAAGTGGCGCATTGTTCATGCTTACAATAAGCTTAACGCTGCCACGATCCCGGCTCAGACGCCAATCCCTCGGAAAGATGTTCTTCAGAACAATATGGTGGGATGTACAATGTACAGTGCACTCGATTTAGTCGATGGTTATTACCAATTACTCATGCGTGAGAAAGATATTCCGCTAACAGCGGTTAGTACCCCGAGCGGAATGCTCTGGGAGTGGCTAGTTATGCCACAGGGCTTGTCAAACGCGCCAGCTACGTTCAATCGTCTTGTGACGCAACTGTTTCGGCCTCACCGAGGTTATGCACAGACCTACTTTGATGACATCTTTGTCCATAGTCGTGCTATGAACGGCCGGTCTGATGTGGATAATCACATCGACCATTCACGAGCAGTGCTCGAGTGCATGCGCACAAACAAGTTGTATGCCAACGCCTCTAAGTGCATCTTTGGTGCAGAGGAGATTCCCTTTTTAGGGTGCTTCATTGGGAAGCGTGGTCTTAGAGCGGATCCCGCTAAGATAAAAGCCATAGTCGATTGGCCGGTTCCTAAGAACCAAAAGAACTTACGTAAGTGGCTTGGTCTTGCCAATTACTTACACAAGTATAGTGCAAACTATGCGGACATGGCTCGACCATTATCCAATCTCCTTAAAAATGATGTGGAATGGTGTTGGACTAACATCGAGCATGAAGCCTTTACGGCTGTAAAAGAGAGTCTTCTTCATGCGCCAATCTTGGCTTTGCCCGATCCTGATCGGCCTTTCAGTGTCGTCTGTGACGCATCTGACTTTGCCATCGGCAGTGCTCTGTTACAAACAGATAATAATGGACGGGAACGCTTCATTGCGTTTAAGTCCCGGCAGCTGAAAGCAGCTGAAAGAACTATCCAGTTCATGACAAAGAGCTACTTGCAATGAAGTATGCTTTAGTCGAATTCAGAGTTCATCTGCTTGGCTCTAAGACTTTTGTGATCTTTACAGATCATGCGTCATTACGCACTGCGACCCAGTCGCCACATCTCTATCAGCGAATGGCTCTTTGGCTCTCATTCTTTGCGGAATACAACTTCGAGGTGAAGTATAAGCCGGGCAAGCAGAATGCTTTGGCTGATGCGTTGTCACGCAGGCCTGACTATGAGCTGGCTCATGTTACGACTCTGTCATCATCGGTCACAGATCTCATTCGTTCGGCATATGCCAAAGATGAACACTGTGTAGCTTTGCTACGTGCTCTGAAAGGCGAGGAGTTAAACAACTCAGGCATTAAATTGTCGGCACGTTTGCGTGCGAGGATACATCGATATTCCTTTGATCAAGGCCTGTTGTACTATAGCACAGATATGGAGGATACCCCTCGTATCGTTGTCCCTCATGATGAGAAATTGAAGTATCGCATCCTCCATTAGGCGCATGATACTGCGGTGGGCGGTCATCTCGGTCGAGAGAAGACATATAGCTCTGTGAGCCTATATTATTGGTGGTCCAAACTTTACAAATGGGTAAGCACATACTTTCGTACGTGCGAAACGTGTCAACGGGTGAAACCCTCAGCTCATGCGGCTGCGCCGCTGGCTAGTTTTCCTATACTCTCTGGGTGCTGGGAGTCCATCAGTATGAAATTCATGTTAGGTCTGCCGAAAGATGTGCAAGGCAATACGGGTATTGTGGTCTTTGTTGACCGTTTGAGCAAGATGGCTCACTTGGCGGATGTGCCAGATACCATTGATGGTGAAGGTACAGCTACGCTGTTTATCGATCGAGCGTTTCGACAACACGGTTTGCATGTGGCAATTGTCTCTGACCGAGACCCTCGCTTCACTGGGAAGTTTTGGAAGTCCATCTTCAAGGTGCTCGGTACACGTTTGGACATGTCCACGGCGGATCATCCGCAGACCGATGGTCAAACCGAGCGAGTCAATCGCGTTATCGGTGACATATTACGCAGTGTTTGCGCGAATATATCAAAACGTTGGAGTTCGACGCTTCCTGTTGTTCAGTTTGCGTTAAATAACGCTGTTCACGCCTCTACAGGCTCTACTCCGTTCTACGTGAACGGTCTCACACCCCCTCGCGTTCTGTTAACGCTACCACTGTGTGGTTCAGGGCTTGGTGGGGGAGAGATGGCCGGTCGGCTTGCTGATATCAGCCCTGCTACTGTTCATAAACAGGTAAGCGAGTTTCTCGCAACGCGCTTGAAGGTGTTACGACACGTACTTGATGCACTGGCTGATAGCCAAGACAAGCAGAAGGAACAAGCTGATGGTAAAGGAAGAGGATGTATTGAACGTTATGAGGTCGGAGACCAAGTTCTAATCAATGCTAAAAACCTACCTACAAATGTAGTGTCTGCCGTCTTCAAGACAAAGTTGCGTCCGCGCTTCATTGGGCCATTCACGGTCATTGTTAAGAAGGTATTGGCGTATACGCTCAACCTCCCGCACAAACTGCGCACGCACCCAGTGTTCTACGTTGGATTACTTAAGCCGTATCGGGATCCGTCCCATGTGAACTCGGAGGCGCTTGCGCCGGGTAATAGGGCCTTGCCTTCGGCTGTTGCATCCGAACCAGGAGGTCAAGCTGACCATCCACACGGGCTAAAGCCAACTCCAATGCTTGAACACGTGCTCGAATCGCGTCGAGCGCACTCTGGGTCTTACCCAATGTCTCTTGGAGACCACTCAGCTCACGGAGCACCTTCTCATGCTCCTCCTTCGGTACCCCTACCACCACCGACTTTGCTCGATGAGCAAGGGAACCACCAGTTCCATGTGGAGAAACTCCTTAAGCGACGTCGTCGTCGTGGCCAATACCAGTATCTGGTGAAGTGGCGAGGATACCCAGAGTCGGAGAACTCGTGGGAGTATGAGATACCCCTTCGGCAGGACTGCCCTTACGCCGTGGATGTTTTTGAACATCGTGGCCAGGGTCGCCTTGCGAGCGAGAACGCTTCTCACCAATAGTGGTGGGAGGTGGAGTGTTGCTCCGCACCTTAGGGTCGTGACCCGTGGCTACCATTGTAGCCGGAGCATAACGCGTACGTGTACGCAACTGGCCTCTGGCCTTGAGCTTGGCATACTCGAACCGGAGCTTCCGTTCCAGACGAACGTCAGCCACATCGGCGCTGGACCGCAGCGTTGGCACACTGCTAAGATGCCGCTTGCGGTACACCCAAGGGATGAACTGATTCTCCTCCTCCTCGGGCAGTTCGCCAGCGAACAACAAGATGGGCACGCCCTTTATTGGTCGAACCGAAACACCACGAGAAAGACTCTCAAGGTGTGCAAGGCACTGACCTTGCGTAGTAAAGGCTGGTTCGAGATACCTCTCATTTAGAGCTTTGCGAAGGGCCATATCTTCTGGCGACGTAGCCTCGGGGCCAATGGCCCATGTTGAAAGGCTACGGCCTTCCGTTTGACGGAGGCGTTGCTCCACGTCTGGTGTTGAGAACACGTAACCACTCCGGTTTCGAATAACCGCCTGGGTATGAGTGAGACGTAGAGCACGCTCCTCACGCTGACGGATCAGCCCCTGTTGTTCGTCGAGCGGGTTCGTGATGATGTTCTCACCTGCATCTGTTGTATGATGCTGCGCCACTGGCGCGGTGGTATCACCACGTTCATTGAACGGATTCGGTGCTGTTAGAGGACGAGCCTCAGGTACAGCGGAGTGGGATGATATCCCGTCATCTCCATGGACACTGGTATCACTACCATAGTACACATCCTCGTCGAAGTCGAGGTAAGATGAAAGAGTCCGAGACTCGTTAGGTGGCAATGCCATGGTGTTTCGTGTTAAGCAACCGCGAGGTTAAGCACACACACACACCGACCTCTTCGAGGAAAGAAGACGATTGACGTTTTGTGGTAACGTCAGTCTGGTGGGGGAGGGTGTAACGGGGTTATACGTCGGCTGGTAGTCGACGATAGGTGTGGTGCACACAAGAGAGGGGGTACCCTATAAAGTAATTTTAGAACACAGTGAGTGTATCAATTGTTGAAGACTGATGTCTGTCATCAATTGATTGCGAGATCTTTTACGATGTTATTTAGGGCAGGTTAAATACGTTGTTCTAAGGTGTTCTATTAGGTTAATCAAAGAAATAAAAATTCAGTTCCCCTTTTGATCATTGAAAGACACGTGCCTTACGAGGCGTCTTTGATCGATAGGAGCTAGCAATACCTGTGAAGGTAGCTACTCCTGAGCACTTTGTGCTGTAATTCTTTTGAATCGTTTGGTCCCTTAGGAACGGAGACCGTAAGCTCTCTGAGCTTGTTGACTCTCTGAGTCGGGTTCGTAGCACCAAAGTTGCTCGTAAGATCGTTAAGTCTTCCTCTGACTTAAGGAGCTGTGTAGCTCCGCTACATATAGAATATCTGCGGCAGGCGTAAGATCTGGTGCACTTTGCACAGTCAACCGAGATAGAGCTGCGCGGGAAGCACATACGAAGGGATGTGATTATTGCCGTCCAAAACGAGCGCGAGCGTCGTGGCTCACGGAATGTTCGACTAGATGGTCTCAAGGATCGCCAATTTGTTCGCAAGTGCTACAAATATGGGAATCCAGGGTACCTAAAAGCAGCGTGTCCAGAGAGCAGCAATGAGTTGAAAGAGACGGGTGGAGCCGACTACACACTGGCGATCGGCAGCTCAAGCGTCAAGGAAGAATATCTGATACTTAGAAGTGGGTAAAGCCGAAATATTGTGATCAATGTGTCAATGTTTGATGACCTTGAGGATAAAGTCAGCGAGTGTGTAGCTGCAGACGGAGGACGCCTGCGCATTACGAGTCGAGGCAGAGCAGTGATAACGACAAGAATGATGGAGTAAAGAATCAAGGTGCGATTGATGGATGTGCATTTCGCAGAGAACCTGGAAAGGAATGTCATCTTGCATAGATTACTGGAGGCTAAAGGGCGCGTACTATTGTACCGAAGGCCAGTAGCATGTGTTTGCCGCCCTCAAAAATGATCAAGCTGTATTATACGTGGACACATGCAAGATCGTTCTAGTTGTGCCGGCGCAAAGCTGCAGACGAGCGCCGATTGGATGAGACGTGCTGATGTCAGTGCTGGATCAGCATGAGACGAAAGTCGGTCAGGATCTTTAAAAAGGGTCGATTACACATGTTCACAGGAGGCTAGCGCACCTGAGTTATGACAAATCATCAATTTACCGAGAACCCCGCGTCCGGAATCCAACTCACCGACAAGATACGAGTCAATTGTATGGCTTGCGCTCATTGGAATTCGATAACCCCAGCAGTCGTTAAAGAATACTGAAATAAAATCAATCATTGACGCGTCGGAGGAGTCATATAATCCGATCCGATAGGACCAATGACTCCCCGTGATAGTTTGGTAGACCTTTATCGAACAAATATTATCGGCCGTCGGACGAACTACTGTCGCGTATTATTGGCGATGTATAAGAATATCGCAGCTCAAACGTTCGAGTACATAATTTTCTGTTATGAGCGCCTGTTCAACTTCTCGATTCGCGTATTAAGGACGGATGGTGGAGGTTAATAAAGGACGCTGGAAATATTTTGCAAGGACACCGGTACTGCGCTACGCATAAATGAAGCGTGTAATTAGTCAAGCAACGGAAAGGCGGAGAGGACGCATCGCACCATTATGAATATGGTGAGGAGCATGGTTTTTGCTTGTGAGCTGCTGTTTAGTATCTGGGGAGATGCTGCGGAGTATGCGGTCTTAATCGGAGCTCAAGCAAGGCGAACTCGGGGAGGCAGTCACCGCTGAAAATATCTATAAAGAAGATCCGGATCCTAAGCGCCTTGCGGTATTGGGCTTTCCGTGTGCGGTGCATCAAGACGCGCGGGACAAGTCGCTGGGTGAGCGCGGAAGACAAGGGCTCATCATTGTTAAGAGAGATGAAATGAAAGGGTACATGTTCTTCACCCCAAAAGAGAATATCTTCATCGTCACGCAGCATGTGCGCAACGCGGAACATTGACTTAAGAGCAGAATTCATACTTACGTATATGCTTCTTGCGGACAATGATAGTCCTGTCAAGGAAAGTGAAGGTAGTTTGGCGGAAAAAATTTCATTGCTGGTTTATGGACGAACGAGGCCAAGCCACAAGGACAGAGAAGTAACTGGACGCGCGAAGCACGCATGACAAGGACAGCAGCGCGAAAAGCGCTCAAAAAGGGTGAAGATATTTCGGCAAAGAAGCTTTGCGACATGGCAAACGGCGTGCGCGAAGTGGAAACAATGAATCATAAGCAGACCATGAGGTGTGACCAAAAGGACAAATGGGCGATCGCGATGGCAGAAGAGCTATAAGCGTTCGAAGACAACGGAGTATGGGTGGTCGTGGTGCCGCCAAATACGAGTCATGTAATCAATGAAATGAATGTACAAGATAAAAAATGATGCCAATGGGAACATCGACGTTTTGAGGCGAGACGGGTCGCGTGAGTCAATGACCAGATGTATGTTGTGAACGATGGTCTTAAATTTTCTACCGTTATGGAGTTAAGCACGGTGAAGATGATTCTGGTGTGGGCGCTGCGCTGGGGAACGTTGCAAGACACGGGGATATCGCAAACGCGTACGTAAAAGCCAATAGCGAAGAGCATCTGGATACATCTCTGGGGTTTCCATAAGGGATGATATTGCGGGCGTTACTTTACAGGAATTTGGCGTCAAGGACAAGCCAAAATTGGCGCTGCGATTGAATAAAACCCTAAGTGGACTCAGACAGGCAGGCGGGCCGATTTTGAAGCGATCTTTTACACGTAAAGCTGGACGAGGCGGGTTCACGCGATGCCGTATTGATATGTGCCTATGTTTAGGCATTAAGACGCCGGTATATAATTTGTCCTTTTTACGTGGATGAATAACTTGTCACCGCGTTCAGCCAATAGCTAGTGAAATTTTTCTCTGATTCGATGAATTGTATGTCGATAAAGGATCAGGGTGAAGTTTTCACATTTTTTTGGGATGCGCGTAAAATTTTGGTGACCTAGATGCGTATTTGGGGGACCAACAGGCGCCATGGAGGATATGCTGCAACATCATGGTCTTTTAGAAGCAAAGGGTGCTCGCGCGCCCATGGGCGAAGAGGCGAACGAAGTTAAGAGAACCCTGTGTATCTGACAATTCGGTCAGTATGAGCAATTGAGCCGACAAATCTTGATCTTTAATCGCTCTTGGGGAACTAATTTTGTGGTACTGGATGCACGCATCTGGATTAAAAAATTGCCGTGCACAAGGCCACATGAAGCACGCTTCAACCAACCAGGAGCGATTAAAAGTTGGCCAAAATAATTCGCTAGATACCTAAATGATACCGATAGTATGAAGCTGAAAAAGAGTGTTCCTAGAAACGATGGAGACAAGATTATATTATCAAGTTAAAAGTGACTCGGATTGTATAGCAGAAAAGATTGGAAGTCTTTAATCGGAGAGGTTCTGACCATGGACGTTACTAGCGTACAATGAGTATGGAAGAAGCAAACCGGGGTGTCGCTTTCGACGACGGAGGCCAAGTTTGCGTTGGCCTCGCATACTGGGCGGGAATCAGTGGGCTTGAGAGAGCTGATACGCGAGATTAGTTCATAAGTGAAGAACCCTATGTCAATGCTGATGGAAATTCAGGCACCAATCAAGCAATTGGAGTCAGAGGGAAGCATATCGAGCGTCAAGCATATATATGTAAGTTTGAACTTTAAATTCTATCATGAACGGGAGGGCAGTGTGAAACTTGGGGTTGTGGACTCGCGTCTTATGAAGGCCTTTCTACTGACAAAAGTATCTTTGGTGCCAATAATGGCGGAGCTGCGTAAGCTGTGTGATTGGCAGTAGCCGTTGGTGAAGGCAGCACAAGGGCGTGCATGAGAATATCGGGAAGAACTATTGAGGGTCTAAAAGATTGCGAAAGTAGTGTTGAAGTCAGTCGACCACTTTTAAAAGATACGAAAATTGAGTGCGAATCTGGGCATGTTGTTTTTGTAAATTGACGGAGAAAGTATAACTTGTTGGGATAACGATTGATTCAATAAAACTATCTTACTTTCACGGCATCCTCTAGAACTTATAAGTTCTAAAACAACGAAGTTCCGGTCAACTTGAATATAAATTCAATCGTGCTACGAACTTTTGTCTTCATTCTTGGCAGGCTTACATTGGGTTGATCCTGACTACAGACACCTTGCTGGTGAATCGGATGAATTCTCGAACATATTTCGTTGCAATTTCACGTGGTCCTACTGCTCTGTCTCGATTTGTATTGGGAAAGGATCCTGAAATCAGACACGACACCAAATTGACCTACTAAATCAATAATAAAAGTATGAGCAGAAATGACTTCTTAGCCCGTTGTCGAAACTGGGCAATGATCCTACCACGACAAGAATTTTGGTTTGTGAAAGTTTTGACGGGTGCTTACGGACAACATTGTTTCCATCAGGCGTTAAATCAACGATCAGCGCCACAGTTAATCTTCCTTTACACACTGTATTCGACCTATATCCTAGGTTAATACGCCTGTATTTTAGGCTTGTTGGCACTAGTGACTATCTTCCGCTTGTATGGTATACCATGACTCAATCTCATTTGCAAAAACCATTTCATCGAGACTGTCTGTGCGGCGATCAGTGCGATAGCGACATTCTCGTATGCACTAGTGAGATAAGTACAGCGACTAAGGACATAATAAGAAAAGTATTATAAAGGTAAGAGTCTTTCATATGGTTGGAATGGCTTCAAGTATATACAACTAGGCGTTTTCGTATAATAGAGGGACTTTACAATGCCTTGAATAGCTGTGTACATTTTATCCGCAATGAATCGCTTAAAGTCGCCAGCAAAACGATAAATATTTAGCGGACCGATTGGGGGGGGAGCATAGGTAATTGCTGGTGACCTAAATTTATTTTTCAAGCTCAAAAATTGACATATTTTTAGGCAATCAACAATGCGGATCGTACAAGGGACGGTACTATAAGGCAATATGTATGTAGAAACAGGTGCACGAATATATATTCCCGAATGTATTTGCTCTCATTGATGACCTATCTATCGCTCTTCATACTGTTGTACCATTCAACACTAATGTATTAAAAACGAAAAGGGAGTATAGTCTGGAGCTCGCCTATTGACATTGAGTGCTTCAGTCGATTTTCGATACAACATTGTGCCGCCTCCAAATCGGTTGTTTGCTACCAACCGCTGATAGACTTCGTACCATGACCAAATCAGATATTTAATATCGTCCGCTGATAGACTGAGAGATATCAACCATATTATTGCAGGGGATATCGCGAAATGGAGAGATATGCACGAGTTTTTGCTTTTCAACGCGACTAGTAGTCAAAAAGGTTTACCATGCCTAATCTTGTCGACAAAACGACAGCAACGTCTAAAACATAAGCAAAACGCGTGATCAAAATCGATCGATGGAAATGCGGGAATCCGGGAGCTTAGCCAGTCAGGCAAAGAAGATAGTTTAGGCAAATTTATTTGTCAACAAGCAAGACGAGTAAAGAATAAAACCTGCATACATTGACCCGGATCGAATGTGTGTTATGGTCAGTGCGTCAGTCGAAAGTTCTACACGAGTCTTAGAAAGGATGTAAAAACTCACTGTAAATTATGTACTTAACAGATGCTAACATACGACTCATACCATTAAATTATTTTGTCTTGGTATAGCGAATTTGACTCTTTTCAACCAGATTTGGCAGTGTAATTGCCTTGTAATCTGCGACGTCTTACAGAACAAAAGAGACAACAAAATGCATACGAAGTCATGCTGCAAATAATTTGGCACTAGACGAGCGATTGGCATGCTGCTTTTAATTGTTGATGAAGTTATTATTTGCGCTCTTTGTTCAATGCAGCTTCGTAGCCTATATCACATAAGTGCTTGGCTGGCAAACGCACGCGCAGCATCCACTTACTTTGTAAAATAGTGACAACTAATGTGAACTTGTACTATGCAAAAAAATCCCCCGCTTTAAATTTATTGAACGAGGCGTGAGCTGTACATCTAAGTGCCAAAAATACGTACACAAACATATATTGGGTGATGTAAAGGTTGAAAAACACCCAACGTTCTGTGAATGCACTTATTGGAGAGGGACTGATATGATATCTTTTTCGATAACGAGGTATTACAATTTGCAGGCTGTAAGTAAATTTACTCCCTGGATATTCCGTCATTATATATTACACGTAAAAGTTAAAAAACTAAAAAAATTGTAGAAAATGTATAATACTAATATATTCGTTTTTAACAATATGAACCTTACACATATCTCAATAAATTAGAACTAACTGAATCATAAGATCAACTTTACTCAACAATGTGCAAGATCTAGAACAATACCAAAATAGATTTATAGAGATAGGCACAATCAAGAGAAAAAAGAAATTCGGACAAGTTACGCATAAAACTGGTTAGTTATAAAGCTTACGGCGTAAAGGCTCATCATGTATTATGCTCCGAAAGATTCATAAGCTATGTATGTTGTGACATGTTCCAAGTTATAAGCTGTTGTGAAATTTCGAGTCCGTCTGTTATTTCAAATACTGGTTGAAACAAGGGGAAAGGGGAAAAGACGGACATAAGAACGGGCGGAGTCGACATAAGTTTTAAGTCAATTCGCAAATTACAGCTCAAGTCCAAACGCATATAAGGCGGGGCTTGTTATAGTGGATTTATTTCCACGGAATGTAAACGTTTACTCACTCTGCTCGTAGATCGCATCGAATGTAAGTGAAGCGATTAAGCGCTACATCTCATGGGCAGAGAGGCAAATTTCAACATTAAAATCAGTAAATTGGTCTCTTTCAGCGGAGGGAGATTTTTGAATGCAGCGATAACGACGTGGTATATAAGTATACAATCTATATCCCTGAATCCCATTATCGGGATCACACTTCAACGTTTGTAATAATGACACACCAGACCCTGGCCCACATGATTAATGCAATGATGGATGACGCACGGCTACCAAAAGGTTTTGGATGCATGTTCTTGAGATGGCTGCTTACCTGATAAATTGGGTCTACTGTCGATTGATGAAAGAGCGACCATTAAGATTGAAGATGAAAAAAAGAGCCATACCTACATACAACAAATAAATTTAAAATATATCGCTTACGTTTATCGAGCAGAGGGTCCATCTACAAAGAAGCTAAATTAAAACTGCAGAATATCTTTCTTTTGGGGAACAAAGAAGGATAATTAAGCTTCCAAGAGTATTTTCTAGCATAAAATGTACTAAAAACGTGTTAGATGCTTCGATTAAGTAGTAGAATGTGTAAAGTGACCGCTATACCAAGGACATGATGTAGCTGTTTTGGACTGGTTGTCACGAAATGATGGTGATGACGTTGGTACCATTATTGAAGTTAATAGCAACAACGACGCGAGAATTCCATCGGATTGCGAGTCGATCCCGGTATACTCTGACGGCGAGTAGGATCCGGCTTTTGTCCTCGTTGATGTGAAGTCGGTTGATCCAGATGGGGGTCGAAGTGATATCACTAATTTTGACCGGGATGCGCTCAACGGTAGTTTACAGAGCCCTTTGTGTTATAGAGATACTATGAAAATAAAATGATAACGAAGAAGGTGCTGCCGGTCAATAAGCTGACGAGAATGGCGAATATGATCGAAAAAATTCGGGTGATCATGATTTTAAGTTCGGTCGGAGCCATCCGAACATGGTAGTAGCGAAGACGACTAAACACAAGATTCTCAGATTAAACTTAGGGAGGAATGGAAGCATATGACGTTGGATAAAAGCATTAAGATGTAGTTCATAATGAATGGAATTATTCCGATGTGACGGTACTCCCAAATAAGAATAATATTACGCGTCTGTTAGATTGTTTTTGTATGGACTCGTACACGAGTTTTAAAAATTATTTTTTAGGGAGCGTAGGACAGCATTTAATGCCGAGCTAAAAGTTATTCAAGCGATGAATAGACGGATATATAATGACGGTAGGCAACATGGCCTGGTATTTCGACAGTTGGTAAAGCGCCTTAACCCGTCGTGTCTTATAAGATACCTTGTAGACGCTGCGATACAATGTAACAGCGAAGCATTACAATAAAACACAGCTTGCGAGCCAATGAGACAAAGATTCCAAAAACCTTGACCAAAGAAACGATGAAGCCTTAAAAGATGATTGGAATGCTGGTATGAAGGATGAGGTGAACGCTATATTCACCAAGGGAGTGCTTGGTTCAAATGACACAAAAGAAAAGCCAGAAAATAAGAACAAATTAGGGTCGATATGGAGATTAAATATGGAGCATCATGATCAAGGGTAGATGAAACGTTTTTGTTTTATTTTTTTGTGAGATCAGGGAACCCCTAGCGGCCAGGAAATGACTACGCGGAAACATTGTCGCGTGTTGCAAACTTTTTACGTTCGAGTGTTCGGCCTCTGTCCAAAACATTTGAGCTGGTGTTTTACTGGAAAATGTAAAAAACCGTTCACTTGAAGGCAGATTTAACGATCAAGCATCATGTCTGAGATACATCTGAATCAATACAACCTACAAGAACTTTTTACCGAATGGAGAAGCATAATTAAATGACGATGTTGATCAATAGTTAGTCACAAATTATTTTCAAAGAAGTCATTTAAAGTCATGGGTGGAGAAACAGATCAAAGAATAGTGTATGTAATGTGCTGATTGAGAGATACGCTGGTACCCGGACTAGGTACGAAGTTCGTATGGGTAAAAATCTCGACTATCGGACCCCATCTGGAAGTATGTTCGATCTAATAGGAATCCAGTCCGAGACGGAAACCTATTTACAGACTAGATCCGATCCAAGGAGGAATACTGACCTGAGCCAGGGTAAAGGATAAATCATAAAGCCAAACATGTACAAGAGACAGCTCAATTCCTTGGACGACGCTTGGCGAGTGCATGATTCATAGATAGGCAAGGTCGTAGATTTCTCAATTGATGTGCTCACATGAAGCAGAGCTTAAACTACTATATAAGACACGCTGTACTTCTTCCGGACTAGATATTTGGCCTCTCGACGAATTAAAGAGTTCCACCACTCGGCTTTACAAGTGTTGCGCTTCGATTGCTTGGCCAGGGCGGAGGGTACTCTCACAAACATCAAGTGAACTGCAATAGGGCGCAGCAGGAAGCGAAAGAGTAATTAAGATCGCGGGACGGCATAAGTGGTCGAAGTTCAAGCAGATCAAAATACAAATATTGGACGAGGAATTCACGTTGGGGCCTAGGTAGTTCATATCTAGCACTTACAAAATACCTCTTAATGTGTAATAATCTCTCTGCGAACACCCCCGTCCCAAACGCGGTTAAGTTAATCATCGACAAAAAACCACCGAGAAGAGTGCAGCCCGCCCTATTGACGAGTAAAACGTAAGGAAGCACGTAAACATAGTACCTCCTCCAATCGTCAAGCGTCTGGGCGCCAGAGGAGAGGCAGGATCACATCAGCAATTTGTGAACTCCAATCCACAACACGTGTCGCTCCTTCTACTACAAGCATGATCTAGTAGATCTTTTGATGCTTTATTTCGACGATGTGGTCTTGTCGAAAAATTAAAACATTACAAGACAGTTTTTTTCGAAGTCATCAAAGCGAATTAGGGGTTTACAGGTGGATGGAAGCTGCACTACTTCAAGGCATCATTTCGTGCTAGCCGAGAAGTAGACGTACATACACCATATAAAGTATCGCGTGGGTTGGTGTGGGTGGTATGGCTTTGACGAAGTGCAATATAGCTCACCTCCTAAGGATAATGAAACTGTACAGTAAGATCAGTGGAACATCCAAAGATCATTTCATACATTTTGATCATCAAAGAAATATATAATCGTTGATATATTTGAGAATTAAAATAAGGCACGATATTTCGTGTGATGTGGTCTGTTTCAACCATTGTGTAATCAAATCGTCGCGAAAATATTGCGGAGCATTCAAGCGAGTGTTTCGATACCGGTTTGCTACCCGTCAGATCGGTATACGGTGCACAAAAGCCATCGGTTAATTTGGAACTGTTGTCATAACTCGATTTTGTGATGCTGATGAAAATAACGATCTAGAATCAAGAAAGAGTGCAACCGAATTTGTGCTTTTATTGAAACCTGGCGCTGTAGCATGGTCTGCCAGACTTAAATCAATGTTCCCAAAAATACTACCAATCGCTAAATTGTGACAGTCCGCAAAGCACCCATAAAGTGTTGTGGACGTTCAATTATGATCAATTAACCATTACAGTGTCACAGAAAAGTACTGTGGTAACGATGTGCATCGACAAAACGGCAGCTGTTTTGTTGGCCTACAAACCAACCCATAGCCGCAAAGAAGAAACGTTGAGTTTTGACTGCTTTTGGTGCGCGAACAACTTAAGGCTGGACATATCATGGTGAGAATAGTGGCCATAATAGCGAATCTTTCTGATATGTTTACGAAGGTTCCACCAGATCCCAGCCTATCCAAGTATCGAGCCTATAATGGCATGAGGGCATAATGCATGCTGATGTGTTTCGGATCAAGCGTTGGAAGGGGCGTGCTATGATATGTCCCAACTTAAAGTCGTTGGAACATCTCGAGTCTATTTGACGTTTATTATAGCTGGTTAAATTACGATACAAGAGAGACAGCTAATATCAGATCCGACGCGTGGAAAAAAAACAAAGTTACCAGCTGGCAGATTATCTGTAACCACATTTATCAAAAGCTCATTCTGATTAGTGCAAAGTGCAACGCAAGTCGTCCGTATCCAGAAAATTAAAATTTAATCAGTATATTATATTGTGTGGAAAGATATATACATACAGCATTATAAAGAACACAGTGCTAGCAAAAGCTAACGATAGAGCTGTTGCAACAGTGTAGTATTGAATAATCTATGTCTTCTGTATCGTAGTCTATTAAATATCGATCTGATCTCCTATCGCCTTAAAGATGAAGTGTAAAGCACCATATCACGCGTAATTAAAATATATGTACGTATCTTCATCAAGTACGTAATAATAAGGCTTGAACACGAAATATGTTTTGTAGCGCGTTGTTTTTTTCTTGACTAGATCGATCATTACACCAAAATATATTGTGGACTTTACTCATTGTTAATCAATTCTACCCCATTATACCAATCGCCGTTATTTCTGATTAAACAATTGTCATCTTACGCAATTTCGTTTGTTCTAACCCTTCCAATTTATACATCTTATGTTATTAAAAAGTTGGAATTCAATTTGTTTCGCTAGATATATGCACAAACTTTATTGAGATATCAAACGTTTAGTTATAGTTCGATTAAGCACATACCTCTTTCCCTGACCAATTAAATAAATCTCCACGGGAGCGATCCGACTGCAGATGCTGTGGTCTTAATACCATTGAACTAATTTCCACTTTGACCGGTTTATGCGTATATACGTTTCTTGCAGTCGACGCTTTTCCTACCACCCATATGCCTTTTATGTATCGTTTCCAGCGGTAAGATCCCATCGTAGTGCTGATTTTCGCTACAAATATCAAGTTTGAATGCAATAACATTCACTTAAGCTCATTGGTTTTTCAATACATATCAATTTAACAATAGGTATGCAGGAATATTTTGGTGGTACAATGATAATCGTCATACCCACAAACAATAAACGACCAAACAGGAAATTGTTGCAGCTCGTAGCATCGATTCTTGAATTGATATAATAAGCTGTTTATCAACAAAGTGTCTTTATACGAGAGGTAAGTATCACCGCGAGACGTGACGATGGTTTAAAAACAGGACATATAGGTAAACGGCGATACTAATTCAAGTTACAAATTCGGCATTTCTCAAATCATGCATACTTCAGTTAATGATCTTTCCATGATTTATAAACACTTTTATAAGGAAAAAGGTATAAGTTCCAATAAAAACCGATGCATATTTCCCCGAAAGGAAAAAAAGGATTCCAGTATCCCACTGACCAAATGAGTTATCGGTTGAAGCCGGGAAGCAAATCACCATCAATGGATAGCGGAACTTTTGTATACACGTATGCGATAGAGTCAGTATTTGATAGTAATTTCTTGCTTCTATTAACGACCAATTTTATAATCTTAGCGCAATTTGCGAGATCTGCGTATCGGAAAGTCAAGTCAATCGGCTAAATTATGGTAGGATATGAATAAGTCAATGGTATATTTTTTCCGCTTAGTTTATTTAATCATTTACCGCCTCTGGTAATCTTATTAATAAACGAGATTCCTCTTTGAAAGTAATCATACTGATCGGTACACTTTTCAGTTTTGGTAGTAATTTTTTCGCGCCCTCTTTTATATGTACTCTGTATATTGAAGGATGAGTTCCCTATATCCGCGTTGTACAAGTACCGTAAGGGTAAATAATTGTCAATAGATCATTCTAAAACACTAGTTGAGTAAAGTGTCACGAATCGTTGGTCCCCGTCCCGTGAAAACGCAATCGCGACCGACATATATTTTTGTCTATAGCTTAACATCGGGTCCTGTGATGATATGCGTCTCCCCATGTAAACTTCTTGTTTTCTCTGTTTAAATTACAATCGGAAAACGGCTGATAGTGGACGCTTTCAACAATTGATTTGCTGTATGTCTCAAATTAGACGTAAAGTTGCGAAGAAAAGTAGATAAATTTTGTACATATTAAGTTTTTTTCATGAACCTAAAGGATGACTGCTATTCGATCATAGGTTAAACCCGGGTACCCTGTGCAAATTAGTACTCGACATTGAACGTTATTATATATGATTACCGATATTAATCACCCCCAGCCATCTTTACTTAATTTAACGCACCAGAAGATATCGATATAGGCTTTTGCACCCAGTAACTCTCAACGGTGCTTTCTTCAACCGGAATTGACAAAATCGTGTCGTTTTGCAGATCCATGTTTGGCACTCTCTGAAGCCTAGTGCAATCTTCAATCTTAAAACACCTCATTGAGTGTATGTTGTAGTTAATTTATACGCCTGCTTCGGTGCATTTTGGCTAATACGATGTGCGCTAGAGTGCTTTCTTTGATAGGCAGAGCTAATTAGCGCCTGTGATATCGAAATCTTCTACATGCGATATCCCCAGCACCATAATAACAAAATAAGTGACTCTGTCTCGCCGAAACACCTCTCATATCATACTCACTTATTATAACCGTAAAAATAACCTGGTAAGTTGAGAATCAGATCACATTAGACATATGAAACCCTTATTTCAATGTCAAGTGCGGGTAAAACTAATTGATATAATGTACTCGATGTGGTCTACACTACCAAGAATTTATCGATCGTTTTTGTGTGTGCAATATTCAAGAAACTTTTTCGCGAGGAATTTATATCACGATCAAGATAGCTGCGGGCACATAAGCTAAATTGTTTGGTGCCTTGCATGAACCGTTTTGCTATGAAGAAGTAAATCGCTAATTTTTTCAATACACAGGCATATTTATGATCGGGATGCACAAAACATCATTACTCACGACCTTGAAATTACGAAATTTAATGCAATTTTTAATGAACATATTCTTTTCTTACTAACTATAGCTTATTTGGAACAAAATAGGATAAACTTCACTAATCAAGTACTTTTTTTATGTAACGTGCATTTATGTATTATGCTCTACCCATCAGTGGAGCGCCTACGGCTGTGACAATTGCTTTACGTTGAAAATCGTCGATCGACTTAACCACATATGTAATGTATGTGCAGAAGGACGGCGTCTCGTGTCATTGTTTGTATTCCATTGCATTCTGGCAAACCATAAAAAAGGTTACGAACAATGGTTTTCTCATCTATGGATTACAGAGACTAGCAACAATTTCTCTGTTCCCGGCGACAAAACAGGAATCGTCGTTCCATCACTGATAATTATTGTCTTGACGATAAATATACTTGAGAATTCTAGAAGTCCGTGGGCGTAATGTGCATATTAAAATTGGGGCGACGTCGGCAATAATTTGTTAGTTTACTCAGCGTTTTTGTGTTCGCATGTTACCTTGCATTTGTAGTAATAAGTAGAAATTAACCAATCAGTTCGTTCTCCTTAAGACCTTTAACAGTTATATAGATCGTGCATTTGTGATCCTCCACCAAACTTCATCTATTTGTCATATTCTGAATGATTGAAAAAAAAGCTCGCATAGATTTATATTTTATTTAGTTGATCAGCGAGATATTTTATCCCTTTCTTCCCCAGGACTTTTATGGCATAAATCTGTACCCGTTTTTTAATTCAAAACGACATTTTTGGTAAAATGAATATTTTTTTATCAAAATGGTTTAAGAACCTCTTTTCGCTTGATATACAAGCACAGCTCATGGATCTCTTTGCCCAAAGTTGTACATTTCATTGAATTTTACTAATGACTACAATAACAAGACATCGTTGACTTTCCACCTACGCACGCATTAAATCGTCCGAAGAGATACTTCACGAGTTGAGCACTTGCTTTTAAAAATTTGATTTGGTATACTGACTAACAAGTCACGTAGTCAAGTCACCTTTAGGCTTGCATGTCGCAATAGTTTCTAGCGGTGGCTAGCTCCCGCCATAAACGTATCATCAAGTTGTTTGGCAGTGTTAAAAACTGTGAGAGACCCTTTCTCGATCAATAATGTACCGGCTCTATAAAATTTGTTATTACCAAGTCAACACTAAGGTATTTGTGAATACCCACATTCCTATTGTGAGTAAAAACGAATAGAAGGGGATGAGTTACTTACTGGCCGATTTGCTTTCAGTGTTGAGATCGTCGGCCGTACCACTTGCGATGAAGATGAGTTGTCACCGAACAATTAACTAGAATTGCTGCGTTTTTTCCATTGGCAATGCAAATTCTCCGTAAGCAAACTTGAGAATTAATTCTTCCGCGTAATGACGTCAGTATGTTTCTTTGACGCTTATATAATTATATACGAGGATTCAGCATGTCGTGCTTTATATATGTGACGATAGTTGTAGTGTATGTGTATACAGCGACGGGGTGTAAAACAACATTTGGAAGGCGACATGGCTCGTGTGAAGACGTTTCGGTTGTTTTCATAGGCGATAGTAATATGCGCTGACATTAATAGCCGAGGCGCATCGGGTTTGTATAAACATTATTTCAGTTGTGAAAACACACTCAAGAGATTAAATCATCTTTTTTACGCTTCTATTGCTCAACTCAACGCAACAATTTTGAGACGTCTACCATTAAAAGGTGTTGTTACTAGCACGGTATTCAGTTGTTTAAGATCGTTGTCCGTCGCAAATCTACTTAAACGCGTATCGAGCAAAGTACGAAGTAAATATATCTTTACATACCTACACATAACAGTTTGTTGGGCTACGCGACTTACGCAACATATGAGTCATAGTGATTGTGTGCCATTGTCTAACCTATCAATTACGACAGAACAAATTGATTTTTTTACATAACATCCATATCATTTAATTGATTCTGGATAAGTATTCGATCCTTGTGGTTTACGAATACCATCTACACGACACCGAAACTCGAATGATAAGCCTACATCATCTCCTAGCAAAAAAGTTTAAATTTATTTATTAGTTAACGAACGACCTCGAACTTGTCACCTGCCCAATTTCTTCATCAACAAAAAATTTTCACCAAAAAGGCTATAACCATAAAAATGCTACAACTGTAGTTAATATCGCTGTCGCTAAACCAGGATTCGAATATTACATTGTTTTAGTTTTTCTTGCAGTACAGGGGATGATCTGGCGTAAAAAGGATTTCATCTCAAAGTTATTTTGTGTAGGACCCCCGCGGCGACAAAAGATTCCAGGTCATTTGCTCGCTAAAATTTTACATCTATGTGGAAATACGAGCGGTTTATGTTTAGTTTTGCTGACGCATCCTCCTGCCATACTCTGACAATCCGTAGCGAAGCGATAAGCTGTTGGCCTACTTTATTAGTCTTATTGATATGTTTTAACATGTTACATCGAATTTTCGGGAGGTCAAAGGGCAAATAAGCGGCCATCGAGCTTTGGAAAGTCAATCTACAGAGTCGTAGAATTTACGTTTTTATATATAACACGAGACCTGTACAAATATTTCAGTGAAGTAGACAATACAAAGTGCAAATTTTATTTTAAATCTTGGACCTGAATTACATTTGATAGGACAGGCCAAAAAACTCTTAGTACTCGATGTAGCTCAACGCTATTTAGGGATCTAACCAGTATTCCACTCTACAATATAGTTTTACGATTATGTTTGCTCGGTCACAAGAATAATGATTTACGCGTTCTTGCAAAACGCGTCTATATTCTAGTCCTAAGTCCCTTTCAAAAGTGTTCCTACCGCTGTATTTAAGTCTTCTAATATTAATAGATATATAAAATGATATTAACAGTTAAATGATTGCACTGTTGCCAACGCAATGAATCTATGATTTGAATAGTCCTTATACATCTTGATTGCCGATCTGGAATAAACAGGAATCCAAGTTTTATACTATAAATATTTTTTTAAAATATTAGAGCAAATAATGCAGCCGTTAGATTACCTCGTAGAGATGCCAAATGTCCCAATCCTAAATCCAAAAAACCCATGACCTTGTGGTAGAGTAATGGTGACCAATTACTTGTGACCCAGACTCTTCACTGGCGCCCGGACGACCGACTAACGGACGGGGTATTTCGATTCCTTGATTTGTGTCTTCTTGCTCACCTTGTGTACCCGTCGGTGGGGCGGGCTGCTCTCTTCTTAGTGGACTTAAGCTAAAGCTGAACTTGAGCGTTTTGGGGATCGGGGTTGATCGGGTGGAAATTCCTTCACCCGGTCAAACGTGGGGTGTATCGAGTGGAAATTCTTCACTCGATCGCGTGTATACTTGGGCGCTCTCCAAGAGGCGCCTATACCAGGGATGATGCTTGATCCGCGAGCCTTATGACCACTTGAGCCGTCTCTCGATCTTGAATATGAACCGTAAGGTTCCCTGCGTCCGATCACAGTTGGTGGGAGGGTGAGAATTGATGTTACGCCTGGACAAACAATCCAAGGGCGAAGCTTGCAAAGACGCGAGTTACTTTCTATTCAACGGGAGGTCTAAGTTTCTGCCCGATAGAAATTGTACGCGTGTCTTTCGTTGCATAAAAATTATGTTTAATGTCAACCAACCAAATTTAAAACCTATGGCTATTCCTATCTGTTCGCTTGATCTATGTTGCGTATCGCCTGTCTATACCATTAACTACTTGGTCCACAGTCAATACTCGGGTAGCCATCGCTCCGTAGTGGATCGCTTACGCGGATCGCTCGGGTAGTGGATAGCTTCATACCGAATTGATCGGGTAGTGGTCGTAGTATGTAGTCCACATCAATTATGTGGACACATAATCAAGCGTTACACACCCAGGATGGATCGTGATCAGTCTCTCGAGTCTTTGATCGGGCATCCATCGTCAAATCGCCGTCACTTCTGAGACCTCGCATGTTTGACGATCTTGACGATCCACTCCTCCAGCTTACTTCCATGTTCATCTTTCTTCTATTGTCGCTATCGATCCAGTAATCCGGATGGTGTTCACCTCTTGAGTGATCCGGTCCTTGTAACTTGGTGATCCCAATCCTTGACCACGGGACGTGATCGATCAGTCTTCGATCCTTAACTATACCCCTTAATGACCGTTAAGTAGATCAATCCGCATAACTTAAACCGTCGTTTTCCTTCACTCAGTCGTTCGATCCCATCATTTAAGCCAACGGGCCGATCGGCGATCATGCTCCACCAATCAAATTAATCTCGCACTTTATGTGGTCCGCGCGATCCCCACTTTCCATCATTATTCCTCTGCTCTTCTCTACAATCTCTTTTAGCACGTTTAGTTCTGCTTCCATTGACTACATCAGAACCGATCGATAGCATCGATATTAATTTTTTCGATCTCCCGAACAGAATTTGTTTGTTGTAAAGAAGAGTCTTTCAAATTTCCAAATTTCCAAACGTCGAAGCTTGTCATCGTAATCAAAAGATGTACGGTGAGCGGTATGTTTCGAACGTCAGAATGCAATAAAATTGAAGATAGTTGGATCCGTGTGCAAGAACGACTAGATAGAATAAGAAAATAATATTAAATTTTTATTTTCATGTGCCGTTTAACAATTCATGCATCAGGCTGAGACACCTTAGCAAATAGTGTCGGCTACTTCTATTGTCCGAGCTATGGATACCTGCACGCTATCGACTGGGATACATATACGCTTTTGCTACTCACCACACGAACGAACATAAAAAAAGATTGAATTGTGCACGCAAGAGTTAAATAAATTTGACGAAAGAGTTCCACCCTTTTCTACATTACCTTTTAAACGGTCACATATTAACCAAAATGCTAATGCTGTCATAACTCAAACATGACGACAAATGTTATAAGCATAATCAATCAATTTTACGGTTGCGGGGATCAAGAATGACGCTGTTTTTAATGGCTAAATATGATAGCTATACTACCTGATCGTTTTGATTTTTGCGTCCATTTGCGTTCTTCTGGGGACGCAAGTGTACCACACAGGCTCTCAATATATACGATCGATTAGGTCCTCATTTCATGTTTATATATCTCTAAAAAATATGCCAACCTGGGTGTCGCCCCTGGACAAAGACTGATTTCGACTTTCTTAAATATCTGTGAGTTGCGCCCTACGCGCCTGCCTTGATTGTCTAAACTCCCATAAAATTTTATAGCTCAAGAGATGTAGAGGTTCTTACCCATAGGCACGCCAAAAATAAGATCGTTCCAATTTTCAAAACATTTGAACATAACTTCGACTCCATTATTTCTAGAACGTTAAATCGCTGTTGCGTGGAAACATGCCATACATTGTAGACATTCGAAGGGGAAAAATGCTACTCCCACGTGGTGATATTCACATCACTCTACATCTTGTGAGAATTCTATCGAAGGACGCACCTCCTAATCTAGCGCCAGTAATCATGATCAACATTGTAATATGATGCATCACAGATATTTTGGCATCGGTGAACCAAATATGGACCATCCGTCGTATTCCGCTATTTATGTATGGTTAAGTTCTTCCAAGAAATATAGACCCAGAAGTCTGCAAGGTGAAGGGAAAGGGCTCATTCTCAGGCAATGGGGTATCCAAAGTATAAGGAGCCTCGGAAGTGGTTGAGCTTTCATGGCTAGGGGCCGGCATGACCAATCAAAGGGAAGTCCGTTGCCCAAATACCGGTTAAGCGGGACTGACAGAAGGAACCGCGTTATTCACCTTTAATTTCGTCATCTCATTAATAGACCCAACCCCTCATCGGTGTCCCTGGCCGTCTCATTGGTAGACTCATTTTTTAATTTTTAGATCTGGGGCCTCCACTAGAAGACCCGGTCCGTCATCTGTAGAGTTAGGTCCCTCATTGGTAGAAACGGTCTTTATGTTAAACCCGGTCCCTCATTTGCATGCTCGGTCCTTCATCGGTAGACCTGACTCTCTTATTTGGTGTCGAGGTCCTCCCTCGGTGGACCTGGGTCCCTCACCGTTATACCGCAGTCCCGTACTAGTGAACCCGGTCCCTCAAGGTCCGGCTACTCTTGGCCAGTCACATGAAGAGTCAGTGCACCGGGCAAGGATATAGTGGATAAGTTTTAGGATAGTGTTAGATTAAAAATACTTAATTTGTGATCTACGTGTCACGCCATCGTCGTGCCTGATAATATAATTTGTCTAGTCTGCCTGTCTCTTCCGGGAAGTGATACACTTTGGCCCTCCCGTTGATGATAGTTGCGTGAAGAAATAAATACAAGTAGAACCCCAGGTAGAATTTGGTCTATGGTTTTATCGAGTAGCGACCTCGTCCTTCAATATTCGCTATCCGAAGCGGCCTCCCAACCTAGCGGTGAAGAAACACAATTAATGCCAGAAGTTCAACCCCTCTGTGATTAAATTAAATTCTTGGATCGACAAGTACCTTGAATTTGTTTATGAGCCTACTCTCGACCAAGTTGATTAAGTTACAACTTACTGACCTACTGAGTATCCCATATAAACTAGAGGCCCAAGGTCTACCTTTGCCAAGGCTAACACATCCACGTCTCCATCCAAGTTACCGAAGGATGCAACGATTCAGCCGAGGGCACACAAGGTGAGTAAAGGTCCATACGCGGTATCGGGGTACTTCTCCCCGCAAGTCGGTAGTCCGTCACAGTGAGCGTTTAGGGGGCTTATCACGCAGTGGTGAGACCCAAATCCACCATATATATGCCGTCAATTTACACTGCCACAAATTGTTTTATACATTTACGTGTATCTTGAATATAAATACAAACATCACATTACTAATGAAAATAAATCGCTATGCAATATGCTATTGATACAAAAATAGGAATGCATATCGAAATAATAAATTTTACAATCATTGAACATATAGATCGGGTGTAAGTTCATACAAACACAGACACAATACCATGCAAAAAGCTGTCGACTTGGTCTTTGAATTGCTTACGAACATTTGAATCCTGCATAAACAATTTTACAGACGCAGTAATTGTGTAATGTCTAATCAGCTTAAGTAAAATTTGTCAACCATACTATATCATTGTATAATTAATTTCGACGATTGAATATATTATACACAAACTACATAAAACATACAAATGCAAACACCTAAATACTATGATATCGATTGAAGACCAACTCGTTCAAAACAATTAATTATGCGTGTCAGTCAGTTAAATCTGCCATCTAGCCCACCTAGTCCTGTCAATCGAGAGTGTCGATGTACCTACGCCTATAAACAGGGATTTATTGCATTCGACGATATTGCATAAATCTTCGCAGCGCCCAGACCGTTGTTGTGCTGATATTATCATAATTTGCAGCGGCATATATACTCCCGTATTTATAAATCATTAAAGCACGCTATAGTAGTAAGCGCTGTACTTTTGATCTTTAAAGCATAAATATAAGAATTTACATATCATTCTACTGCTACACTAGCTATTTATATTTTTCGTCGCATGTTTCTACGACAACACGATTTACAAAAGATCGACACATACGCTGCATCTTTTCTATCCTTTTCTATCCTATTTGAATGAAACAGCTAGTGCAATTTCTAATCGTAGATGCAGCATCGACCCAAATGCACCCGATTTGTTTTATAAAGGTACAAAGTGACCATCAAACAAATCCAGACGGCGCTGTTATACTGCGCTGGGTGCGTCGTCGTACCATGTTCTCTTGCAAATTGACTCTTGACTGAAGAATTCGCAAACTGCCGTCTTCTAAAAAGTCTCAGAATGAGATAAGGAACGTTCACATGATTTTTTTACGAACGATCCTAGTCATTTGTAGGTTTGTACCTTTTTATTTATCATTTATGCATTTGTCAATAATATTCTTCATATTTATTTGATGAATCAAGAGATTTTGTAGTAGATCTTTCAATTATACCCCTGGTATAACATATTAATATTAACTTCGTTCAACGACTTGACACAAACATTGTAAAAGGTCGATGATTTTAATGATTCGATCAGTTTAATGGTCACAAACAGCGACCCCATCAATTGTTGTACATGAGAAAAGTGTACTTGTGAATGGGCCACACTCTAAAGCATCTTTACCTACACATCCAAATGTTAAGAGAATTCATCATTTTGCTTTTTTCGCGCTTCTGATTGTCGAATGCGCTGACCATTTGGCGCAATCTTTTCTGGTCCGTATCCTGGGTCCTTACATCTTATAATTTAAAGTATTCTTGCGCCACGAACATCGCAAAAGTGAAAATCGACCGTGATCGCTGAACTTGCTTTACTGATTGCCGAAGTCGCAACATAAAGATCATAAATCTGTTCTGTTATAATCCCTTTTTAATGCTTTTTAATAATTTTTTTCCCTTTTTTTTTTTGGGGGTTTTGAAATAAAATTTTTCAACCAAAAATTCTTTTTCCACCCTTTTTAAAGATATTATTTTTGGGAGGCCATATAATCCGAACGTATAGAAGTTAAAATAACATGAGGTGGTATATTTTAAGTGCCAATCAACCAGATTATATATGTATAAATTAATCTTCAGATGTCATGATCCGATCGGAAACCAAGACAAATGTCGAATCTAATAAAAATGCTTTAGCAGAAAAATCTTAGTCCTGAATGCTCACGGTAGCTGCATTGAAATTGGGGGTCCATCTCTGACCCACCACAATAGTTTGCTTTTGAATGAAAGCGGATCGCGCAAACAGGGACAATATAAAAAAAGAAATAGTGTCATTTCGTGAAAACTAAGCTGTTGGTAGAAGCAGCAGCTATAAATTGACCGGCCAAGCTAGACGCATAAAAAATTATACTTTGGTCTGGACAGCCTGTTCTCGAATGCTACATCTCTTATGATATTATCCCCAAAAAAACACGCTATCTTAGTTTGTATATACGACGCAACTTCACGTATTTTTTAACGTTTGACAATGCATGCGCTGCTAAACCAACAGGTTATAACATTCGTTCGACATCATATGAAACCTGTATTCACAAAGGCATCGCGTGTCTGGTGCCGCTAGCAAGAGCTCACAATAATTCGTGGGCTTGGTGCAAATGGCATAGTGTAGCATTTCAATAAATACAACCAGAGTCGCACACCTTGCAGGTGGCAGACGTAGTATATGCCTGCACTGCAAATTACAAGTATACCTACGGGCTGAGGACATGTTCAAGTCCCATCTACAGCAGGCGTATCTCCAAACAACCCACTATGAATTACAGCGGTAGCTAACGTTTGTCTGATGCGTTCTCCACATATATGCAATGCCACTATAGAGTTATGGTCGGTCTTTACCGCTGTCTTTTTCACGAGTCTAGATCTTAGGCTCTGGGTTGTTGTCAGCAGGAGGTGCCTTCAGTCATCATTTTTCACGTCCTAGTTATTTCTATCAAGATTTTCCTTACTTTTGCCTCAGCTACAAGCCCCGTCTAATTAGAAGGCTGCTTTTGCCGATAGCTTGCAATCAATATGATCCATAACACTACGCGCACACCATAAAGGGTTAGCATAAGTTAAAAAAAGAATGCTAGGCATGCCAGTTAAGTGACTAAAGCATGTAAATACCTTCATCGAAAAGAGACTCATGTTCTCGTAGATATGTACGGACGTTTTTCGGCCCTTAACCCGTCCATGGCATCTAAATAGGAAAAGGACTACACGGATTTTTTGAAACGTGCATAGGTACATGCAAATTTGCGACATACTCAGTGGATGGAACGCGCAACATGTATCAAATATTGTCCTACTGTATAGATGTCGGCCCAAAAGTTAATCCTTTGCTTTAGTACACCAAAAAAATTATTAGTTTTTAGATGTAGACCATCTAGCACACCCTCTGTTACGAGCGCTGTACCAGGCATATTGTAAAACAATTACTAAGAGTTAACTATCCAAATTAACTGGCAACTTGGCGTTAGAGCAGAAGATAAAGATATTCATGTATAGTACATGTTATACCGGTCCTACTCAGCTTCATCTGGCGACAAGAGCAATGCAATTTTTTTATCAAGGCGCCGGTCCAAATAATATTGAACCCTACGAGACCTCAGTACGTACCTCGTATTACGTGAAGCTGATATATTAAATTCAAGCTAGCGCGGCCACTTGTCACTATGATTCTCGGTGTATGGTGTGACATCTAAGTGCATTTTTTCTGTCAAACGTGTGATGCTTCGCGAGGAATTGATCAAGTACATATCGAAACGGGATTAGCACCTAACGATTTGCAAAACAATTATCAATTACAGTAACATAATTTCTGAAACCAGGCATTTCATATACCTAATTCCCCTAGGCACATGAGCGCCTTCAGAAAAAATAGATCGATGGACGCTGTATCGATATCTGCGCATCTTAATTTGATTCAAGGAAACTTGTAGCGGTCTCGCTTTCTGTATACTACAGCACGGATGCAACGGGAATCTCCTACTGATTAAGTCGTCGTCAAGTGGAAGGATTTAAGTGTAGCAATTCATATTTGACTATTGCCTCGACGATGAACACAATGATGAAAAACCCGATTCGAGTATCATTAAGCGCCAAAAGAATCGTGGTTTCGTTAAAAACAAAATGATTGAAGGTCTATTCAGATCTATTCAGTATTTGCTCCCGTACATGTCTAAACACTTAAATGACAGGCATTATGTTTCAGTGGTAATTACGTGTTGTTTAAGATTTTACATAGAATAAATGACGCACATGTTAACCAATCCTTGATAACGTATTCGCGCGCAAATCGCACGGAATGGACCTGTATGATGGTACTGCTAAATTCCTTCCCCATACAACACCAAAAGCGGCTGTTGACTTAAATCAAAATTACAGTGCCGGCAATGGAAGCTCCGAATCGCACTTGATCCGTACGAGTAAGGCTTGAATCCAACAGATGAATCTTTCATCAGCCGTCATCAATGTTGCGGATCAATTGCTGCTAACGCAAAATTCCGATTAAATTTGTAATTGCTTCCGGCACATCAGGCTTGTGCAAAATTGTTCCGTCACCCGTCACTCGTTGACCACATACCGACGCCGACGTATAGATAAAGATGAGTACGCTATCGCCGAATAATTACCTGCGCGTCTACACCCAATCGACCTGTCATGTATACTGTAGTTGCGGACGAGGGGAGCATAGCTTTGAACCCTTCACCGCTGCATATCTTAGATAAATGAAGATGCCCCTTTCTTGTTATAACACGATACAATATCAATGACGATGAGTCTGCATGATGTGGCGCCAATTAGTAGGGTATCTCATGTGCGTGTAAAGCATCACGCTTTGCAGGTTTTTTGGTCGCATAAAGGATCTGTAGTTTTTGGACTAGGTGATTATGCAAATTTGAAAGACGTTAAATGGGAAAAATGCGTATGATTCAGCAGAGGCTACGTGAGGTCTCAGAGGAGAGAGGTCAACGCGCTCACTCAGACATCACTCCGTAGAACAATTTTGCTGAGCCCAGCGTGACATAATATAAATAGAGCATCATTAATCCCTTGCAAAAAGTACCCGTTGTGGCTGCACGTAGGCGATTTGGCCAGCTCAGTACAAAAAAATTCGGAGCGTCATCTCTCAACAAGCGAATCATTCGTTGACAGTAATTGTATCACCTTTCTAAACAGAGTGCTGGTAGATAAGTAATTATACACTCATTTATGCCATTTTGTCTTCGAATCCAACTCTTGCGCACGATCTAGCATATTTGGTCTCCAGTCTTTTGCGGCATGTATCGTGCCTCGTATCGTGCTTGCTCCTTTCTAGCCGTTTGTGATCCCGTCCACATCCAATTATTCATCCTAATTAATTTTGTTCAAGGACGCGTGATGACACGGAATAATATTTAGCACAGGGTACTAAATACCGTGTTTCTCAACGTCATCAAGTCTAGTTCAATGCTAACGCATATTCCTAAATTATGTACTTCACGGTCGTTCGTTCTATAACGCAGCGTGAATTCAGCTGATACGATGTTCGATTGATCGACATCATATGACCATCAATGGGCGACGAAGAGGCAAATCAATGCAAACACATTGGTACAATGAGGATCATTAGAACCACTTGACCAGACGCCTGTTGCGGTTTAAGGCTAGCGAACTGCTCATTCCATCTTTTCGTTTTGACCAAAGTGACAAAGAATTTATGGGTGTAAGTGGAGTTGAGACGTCAGCACTGTCGAGCAACATCTCACGGACGCAATTTTCTCGCTGTACAAAGATGTATTAACAGTTTCGCCGTTGCTTTTAGGGCGGGTGCACAGTATTTTCCTACCCACATCCTTCGAAGAAGAAGTTAAAATATGTTATTTGTAAGCGCTTTTAGAGTCTTCTTTATAATGGTGGACACGTGCGATGCCAACTACTTCGTCATATCAAAGCCTCCGCAAGCATCTTCTACATAGCTTACCTTCGAGATCAATATCAGTGCCGAATAGTACCTACGACGATACTATCACTTTATAATTTTCTCAGCAGATCATATATTGTAGAATATCATCGAATTGGATAATAGCTATGTTAACACCCACTTTTGGGATCAAAGGCATGTAATGGGCGTGCCCCATATCAATGTCGCTTTAAATAGCAGTTTCCGCCTATTCTTAGTATCGCTCTATCCTTTCTCTCTCTTTCTCACCCATGTTCTATCGATGATGACGGCAGCGTATATACTGCTCGGGGTCATTAACATTGTTAATCGACTAACTTGCACACAGCAAGATGTCTTCCGTCTCATTATAAGCAAACCATGCTCCCTTATCGCCTTCTTGCATCTAATGAAGAGCTGTTGTACAAACCAGCGCGGTGCTTCTATGGTTAAGGCATACATTGGTCACCCTGTGCAAACTGTATGATGACAGCGCCTAATTGTTTGTCTTATCGCCTGCTACAGTTTGATTTGATTGAGGCGTAGATGCGAGGATCCACGGACATCGCCCACCCATCGAATATGGCCTTCAACATCTTAATCAAATGTGGGTATACTTTATATACGCTGGATAGCTGTCGATAAACCCATGCAATTTTCCTACCCTTTGAGCGCGGTAAAACAAATACAGATCGGTGCTGACTACAACGAAATTCAATCACATGATCTTTTGGGACCGTGACAAGCCCAAACGGCTACATCCCAGTACCGAGTAATTTACCTAATGCCCTCGTTGTCATTTCGTGCTCTTCTTTAAGTTTTGCTGCGCCAAATCTCGGATGATTGGTACAGAAGCTGGCTTCTTACTTTCAGGCGAGCTTATTGTCAATTATTGCTTTTAACGCCTTGAATTAGATTCCTTACGATCAATTTCGGTTCAAGTTGAGACCAACAATGAAAATCGACAATTCGGCAGCAACCAATGTTCATTGAACTAAGGTAACAATGTGCTTCACGCATTTACCCGTGATAGGGTCTGACTAAATACATGATGACTGCTTGAAACAGTTTTTCGAACCTCTTTCGATTCCAGCGATGAAAATAATATAATCATTCAATAGCATTTCTAAGTAAGACTATCCAGTCGGGCCAGCTCTGCAATCTACATACCGTATCACCCCATTTCTGATTATATTGAATCATAACTACTAATATGTGTAATAACTATCGATCAAATCGGTGTTGTAAAAGCTTCCGGAAAATTTATTCATCATCTCGTATGCTTCTAAGCGGCATCCTTGCTCTTGTGAACTAACCGTACGTACTCAACGTTGCTACTAGCAAAATTACTATCTATCTACGTCTAATTCTCAGATACCTAGCATGAAATAAATCTTCTTTCGGGTGCAAATGACATAAATCGACTGACTAGTTTATCAGGTAGGGCAGATCGCATTTTTACAGCGCAAACAGAAAAGCATGGTATACTACTACTATAAAGCGGGGTCATTTGGTATAATCCCGTCAGTTCCTTCGTACAAAATTTGATAACTGTGTTCGCTATAAGCACTTACGCATCCGGAATTGCGAAGCAAAACGTACCTTAGTATGGAGTTGATGACCACATCTCGCGTTATTTCCAGTCTGTACTAAGAAACTGTTGTAAAGCCGTTGGTTGATAAAAATTCCGTCCTCGTCAATCGAAACCTTCTTGTAATACAGTGCGTCATGACGGTACAAATTGCGATTAATAAAAGTCCGAAGTCTCAAGAAGCGTCCAAATATGCAATCTGCATTGTACGCAAGAAGAAAATGAGTTGAGAATATGGGATAGTCGGAAGAAAAGACAGCAGCAAGCAAACACAGTAAAAAGTAGTGTGATAATTGGGTTTCTACAAGATATTTTAAAAGTAAAAGTTGTCTTCGTAAAAGCATTTTTTGAGCTCTGTTATATGTCCTATAGAAATGACACATTCATTCTTATTCTCAGCGGCTACTCGCTGCCCTGATTTTTTTATTACGACAAAAGGTATACTTTTCTGGGATCATCAAATTATACTCTTTACGATAAGTAAACACCGATAATTATTTTACCCTAATATGTGGGCACAACAGGATAAGGATGTGGTCGCTTAAGAGCTCGAATAGTAAGCTGTTTTGACATCAAAATTGCGTGTTTCCATCCGAACTTGATGCACCTCAAGTTATGGGTTGAAGTGTCTTGCATCCTTTACCCAGAAGTATTTTATCAAGCTGACAGTACATAGTGTTGATAGCTCGATTGCGCACAACTTCTGAAGCAAACACAAAATTTTAGATAGCTCAACTAAATCTTGTGTCAAGACTGAAGTGGTCAGCATGCTGTAAGAGCCATGTCTGAAAGCGTAGATTTGCGAACGGACTCCGGTATGTGATCCTATGATGTACCACGTTGAATGGGGTAGCGAACCAAGAAGAAATTACTGCATACACGCCGAAAACAATGATGTTGGTGTAATAAGGCAAAACTTGTCACCTTATCTTGCCAAGAGGACACTACATATAAGCTTAGAAAGCAAAATTGCTGGGCACAAGTAACACAACATGTTACATACTAGATTGGAAATGACCACGACGACACCGTAAGACCCGCATGTGCTCAGATCACACTAAGATTAATCGAATCAATAGTTCCTCATCGCATGCCATACAGGAAAAACATTGGTTGATTAGAAAGGGTATGGCGAGCTTTGTACTGAATCCGGAAATCAAACATTGATGTTTTCCCTTACGAAGATTTCTTTCCTCTTTATACAAGAATTATAGCTTTTCGTGAGAGCTACAAAGAAGTAGTGTGGGAGATAGGACAAGTGTCGCAGGATAGTCATATAAACGGCTTGCACTTGAGACAGCTTTGCCTTTGATGTTAGCCCCCAGAGCAAGCCGCACAACCTGCGACACCATTTTTGTTGAATGGAAGTGTTTGCTTTCCAACTTACAATACAGATAGACAATTAGCATGCATAAAGTCTCCAAATGAACGCCAATCGCGAGCATCATGCGTCTAGGGCTTCATAATCAATTCAATTCTCTACACACTAAATGTTTGGACTTATTATGCACGTTCATGTGCGAATCGGTTGAACGCGATCTCGAAGTCACGTACATGTTGAATCTAAACAATCAAACTAAAAGAGTCCGCTCATCTTGTCGGCATGTAATGATTCGTTATACAGGCTGCAGTAGAGTATTGTAGAAGACATGCGTATTCACATAGGCAACGGCTGGGCCAATTACTCCGATAACTGTACCGTACAAAATATAATGCGGTATATAAATTCAAAATTTGATTCCTTTTCTATATGAGTGCAAGTCAAAAATGGTGGTCTGGAGGGTGCAGATATTGACCAGCTATTCACTCATGAGGCAAAGTCCAGTTTCAATTCAGCATAGATCGGCATTTTTCGACATTATAGATCTGTTCTAAGTGGATGATGTTGTAGGACTGCGGTATTTCATTACATGAATGATACGATGACAAGCGCTAGATGTTGCTTCTCGCTGAGATACAAATCATTCCTACTTGACCACACGTACTACTAAACAATACATGTCTTCGATCCACATCCTGTTAAGTGGTCCAAATTTGTACCCGCAACGCTAATTTCTAAAGCAATCGATTAAATTGGCGCCAAGACATGCCAACGAACACTTCATTTCGAAGAATAGATCTGTTTGTCGATGCTTACTCATTTTCAATCAGTTAAGATGTATACATTCATCTACAACAAGTTTTCGACAGAGCAGAGTCTTTTTGTCTGCCTAATCTGGATGTCAAAGTACCATCATAGCAGTGATCTCAGTTTGATCACAGTTTTTTTTCCTTGGTGGAAGCCGCGTCGAATAAGATTCGCTCGGTATATTTTTGTTCGATGATTGTAGCTATGCATAAAATGATTTGCTAGTGTTTTTAAAAACCTGTCCGTGTTTTGCAAGAATATATGCCGTAAGATGTCACCGTGTCCACTCATAGATACGGGTAGACCTCGCAATGAAATATTACATTGATAGTCGCAATTGGCTCACGAAAGGGCAAAGATTAAAATTTGTCCATCCGCACAGTTTCCTTCCCTTATTCGTTTATGAATCTCATTAAAAGTGCCCTGTCGCATCGCCGTCACGTCACCTGCTATCAATTTTAAGCTAGTTTCAGCTGTCGCGTATCGACAGGCATCAGCCGGCACCCCCCTATTCATCGACCATTTTCGGCAATCCTGGTATAAATTATCATCCCAATCGACCATTCTGTCAACACACATCTTCATGTAGACTGCATCGACATGTTTATGTTGCATTGACGAGGCCCGTAAATAAGTTTTAGTGACACGTCAGAACGAAGGTTTTGTTGATTTCACCTTTGTATGACAATTTATAGAACCAGGTCATGCTGGAGTCTATTTAACGATCCTTTCTTCGATATTTCTTACACTAGCGCGACGTACGATATAATTTTGGAATCGATATGCTCTTCGAAGCGAGTCCAAACCGTGCAAATCTCGCTATACAAAAATAATTGACCCGACGCCCTATATATATGATTATTTACAGATAGAACCAGAGCAAGCTTCTCATTATCCCCGTTGGTAAGTCTGATAGCTGTGGCAATTTACCATTCCATATTATTGATGAAACCGTCAACTATACGAGCGCAATGCGTCCTTGACACACCGGAGACCAAGAAAACGAAGCACATCGGTGGACCCTATATTAGTTTTGTAGCAGTCGGCCGATGTAAATTTTACGAAAAAATCCTTGACGAAAAACTTACGACACTTATTTGGTATTCAAACAGTTGCAACGAATTAACTTCTCATTTTGCCGCATCGATGTAGTATCTGTGACCTGTTGTCTAGCACCAAAGAGTTACTTTTCTACTGTCGGTGTCTAGCGAAATGCTTCAAATTGTGCGAAGTAGGCGATCAATGCCACGCCGGTCGCTACGACGGCAACATATGTTATACTCAAGCAACTCCATCGGTCGCTGCGATTCTATGATGTCGTAAACATTATGTACAGCATGCCCGACGAACGCGCTTCAGAATCACCTTCTATTCTGACAACAGTCATGGCTCTCGATTATGCTGCCGTCATTAATTCCTGATATTATTTGCGAACATCTAGGTGCCAATGTTGCTATCGATGCCCCGATGACCAGAAAATAAAGCCAGGCTCACAAAAACCATCACCCGACAATCAGAGATGTAAACCTGCGTTATCACTTGCATCTCTCCGTAAAAAATAATCGTTGCTGACTTACCTTTCCTACTTTTGACTTCCAACGATCTGTGGCTTGTGTAGAAAACGCCCTCAGCTTGATTCGGCATTATGCGTACCTTGTGCTCAACCCTAACTCATTTAGCGCGTTCGATGACGCTGTGCAGTAGTCAAGCAATCTTAAATCCAATAGCAGTAAATTTGCGTCTTCGGTGCTTTTCTGGGGTTTTTTTCAAATAAGCTGGCAACATATCAATTGGTTACATCAAGGTCTCTTCGTTTGTTGGGTGTGTATACGTGCTCTGTATTTGGTCTTGGTGGAGAGTCTAGTACCCGCCAATCAGTCGTTTAGCCGGTCGATCAACCATTCGGTCAATGTTGTGGACTACGCTCATTATTAACCGCTGCAGTCAGGCTGCTCCGATTCCTGGTCGAGTGAGGCAAAATCCCTAATAATTTGCATTGGCATAAATAAACATCCGCCTCTTGAAGCCCGATGCGCAGAATATGTTGTACGCAAATGCGCTTTCAAGAGAAGACGCACGAACATAGGAGTACCTCAATTTTGCGGTAAAATTACGCATAGTAGTTAGCGAAGCCGGTACCCCCGATTGTCTGCATTCGCATTCGGTGCATGACTAAGTAGCTAGGATATATGGAAAGTAGCTAGTGAAGCTGGTACCACCGGTTGTGCGCAATTGCACTTGGTGTATGACTGAGTAGATAGGACATCTGGCAAATTAAATTGTGTGCTAAAGGCGCTTCCTCTACTATCGTTAACTGATGAATGTTTGGATACTTCTACACCAAATCGATACCCATTCCGCGAATGGACCTACTCGAATTACGGTCTGCTTTTTTATACATTCAGTGATATAAAAGGTACTTTAGCACAGAAGTAACTTCCGAGATGAACCTTCTGGTGACATATTTGCATTTCACAACAGTTGCGGTTTTTTAATTCAGAAATAGCCCCTCCCATTTTCTTGCATTTTAGCTGACCAAAAAGATACACAGCGTCGTAGGTATGATCGTTGCCACAATTTAGCTACATACACGGCCGAGAAGATAGAATCTATGATTGTGCCATGTAAACTTTTGGAGCCTGTATAATGGAGGCAATCATGCGGAAATCGCTGCAAGAATCCCATTTTCCTATAAATTGCTCAAGGGGGTATTTTAGGTTTAATGTGGCACGCAATGCGTCCCACACATATTGTCAACTTATCATCAAGAGGAGATATATTTGACTGGGAGTAGACTAAATAGAGCGCACCCAGTACGCACGCAATGCCGACTCTAGCGCATACTGATTTCTACCCAGATGTATAATGAACTAGATGGAGCCGGCCACAACAAGGGCGACCGTCAAAGTTGGAATGTCCACTGATCGTGCTCAAAGCCGCGGATTACTGAATAAGGCCAATACAATCATCCAAATTAAACTTTTAAGATTGTGCGATGCATTTAGGCCGCATCGTTGATTTTCATGCTACTCTTTCTTAAATTTTACGCTACATTAGCGAAGTTATAGTACTGACGGAGCGCACTAGAAAGCGCAACAGTTACAAAAAAGGATGCTGAAGTTTAAAAATCGCGGCAAGCCGAAAAAGCATAACGTGGACATGCTAGGCTCATTTTCCTGGGTTATACATATTTATTCCAACGGACGAACGTACGTGAGGTCTGATTCGTTTGTTCGTTATACAGTGTAATCAAGAGGTCTTGACGTAGGCCGACAGTGCGATATCGATACAATGCGTATGCGGCAATCCGTTCATTTAAACAGCGTTATATTAAGCCTAGATACGACTTAAGCTAGCCGTATCACACTCTTCCCTTCGCCCTGTTGCAGAAACCAATCGCCCGGTTTTAGTGTCTGTGTCATAGGCGTGACGAGGAAATAGCTTGGTACTGTTTTCCAAGCACGATAGGGCTTTCTGAGTCGCCACTCGTTACAGTTTTAAGACCATGTAAACGCCACTGGCGTAGATTTTGATGCATGGCGCCACAAACTTACCCTTTGTAGGAAAGACATTAAGATTTTGATGCATGGTGCCACAAACTTAATCTTTGTAGGAAAGACATGTAGATTTGGAAGCCTTCAGCGATGTACTTGGTTTAAATCATTTAAGGCCCACGACTTTGCTGACGTGCCACAAACTTCGGTATACAAAGTATCCGTGGAGGCTATTTGCGATAATCTCTTCATTTAGTTGTAACTAGTTGCGCATCAAACTCTACTTGCGTGCTTCTACTCGTGCAGCATGATACAGAATGCTTCGGTCCATGACGTTTGCTGTTAGCAATGGGGTGACTGAAATGCGGTGATGAGAGGTCTTGCTTCTTATTCAAAAAGTGTTACTTTCGTAGCCCCACTATTTGTAATTTCTTCCACGCATTCTGCAATGCACTCAAGTAGACGTTTCGGTTGGCGATCTGTATCCGAAGCACGTGCAGTCAATGGCCCATCTGCATGAAAAGTAGATTTTGTGTCTCACAACACATTTTTCTTGCGCTTCTGCGGAGGTTTTCAACTCGCAAATGTGACCTCTGTGTGCACTAACATCATCAAAGCAGCGTATCAGGTAGACCAAGTTGTACGCAACGCATCGGTATACATACTGTACGTGCGTACCTTCAAGTAACACATGCAGTAAATTATAACTATACCATCATAGCATCGTCGAAGTGGCTTATCGTTTATCTAGCCGCTTTTCAAGCTGAACGTTGCAGATCAACGACCGGATTCGGAGAGTAAATTTGTGCATGTTGCCATCATGTATGAAAACTTGACCATTCATTGATCGACTCATTGTTCGACTCACAGCTTTGCAATAGCCAAGCCAACCTAAAAGTTGCGAATGTACTCTAGAGTAGCGGGCGGCTGGCAAGTACGCAAACAACATTCTCATCACTGGACCGCACACCCTGTCCCACGCTAGCTACGTCCCACCACGAAGCGCAATGAATAGCCAAAGCCTCAACGATTTGACACGCAATTCTGGTCACTGCCGATTCTTTAATCGTCATCGTCAACTGTCTCCGCAACGAGCCCAGATGACAATACTTCCTTTACAGCCGAAACCTGGGCTGTCTGCGAGTCGGCTTGAGCCCCGACAATGGCAGCCTCCTGCGTCTCCGTGTATACCTCTTCCAACGTCAATTCCTCCTCTGTAACGACTGCCGGTTCAAATGCTTCCTGAATCTGCAAGGTCGTTGCCTCCAGACCGGGCGCTTCGACAGGCTTCTCGATAGCACCGAGCGCGGAGGACTTCTTCGATGCACGGGAAGAAGCACCATTGGACGATGATGTGCAAGCACTGGACGTCGATGAAAGGGCTCGGCGGTGGCTTCGTGTAGTCCGACTGCGTTGCCTGTCTGATCTTGTAGCCTTCTCCCCACTCGTTTTACTCTCTTTCACCATCTTTGCAAATTCGTGAGCCTCCAGGCCGCGGCGAACTATATCAGCACACGTCGTGAGCGATTTTTGCTGCTTATCATCGAAAAATGAGCGCAGCTCACGCTGGCGCTTTTCAGACTTTGCAGCATTTTCCTCTTCCAGTCGCTTGCGTCGCTCGTACTGCTGCCGGGCACGTTCAGCATACCCTGGCGTATTTTCGTAGTTCATGTAGCGAGGAACCGTCGACTTCAATTTTTTGCGTGAAAGTGCTGATCGAATATACGGCTCCGGTGGTTCGCCAATCGCTGCACGGGCGGTGAGAGATGCGCGGCGATTAGCCGCATCCAAAACACATCTTACCCCAGCCGATCCCAGGCTCTTCCGACGCTCGGCTGCGATATATGCTTCCTTCGTAATAGGGACGTGGCTGACTGCGTGCACCGGATGGGTCTTAATCCCATCTTGCACAATGCTTTTAACACTCGAGTACCTCTTGTTTCGAGCTGGGGCTGAGGGCACTGGCGAGGCGACATCAGCATTACGTTCGGCTTTTTTAGCCTCACGGAAAGCGGGTGAAGCCACGATGGATGCACGTTTCGATCCATCAGCAACTATCGGTAAAGACGAAGCCGGCTCTACAGCGCTAGTGAAACCAACCAGACCCTTACGTTTTGACGATTGAGTCGCTGTTGCAGGACTCGTAGCACCGGCCTCACCGGCGCCAGCTAAATTACCTCCCACCTGCTGCATGGCCGTAGGCGGTGTGGCAGACGCTCGCTTCATGCGCGCTGAAACGGAAGGAGGTGCAGTCGAGACCTTAGCTGATCCAGCGCCACTGACAGTGCTCTTGCGCTTGGGCGCTGTAGTTTTCATCTTGACAGGTAATGGTGCCTTGACATTCCCCTCTGCTTTCGTCGCCTCTTTGGCTATGCGTGACGCAGCAGTAGAAGCACGCTTCGTTGCGCCATGATCGACGGGTTTACCAAGCGACATTTTGACTGATCCTGGCAACTCAGTAGGTTTCTTGCGAGCCACCTTTGAAGACGTCTGCTTCACGACTTTCGGAGTCGAGCTTTTCGCCGACCTCGACGATGTAACATCAGAATGCAATTCGTGTGCTGCGCTGACCTTTGACGGCGACAAGACTTCAAGTTCTTCTTCTCCGTCTGTCATCGGCCGTTCTTTCACAACGACCGTGTCTTCGGTCTCAACAATGTGGTCATCCTCAATCACGAATGATCGCTCTGTAGTGAGCATTGGTCGTGACGTTGCCTGCGCTTCTTCGTTTGTCGTCTCGTTCGAAGTCTCAGCGACTGATCCGTCCAGCTCTAATTCAGCAACTTCGTTCTTAGCACTTTCAGCGCTTTCAGTCCCGATATCTCGAGGATTTTCCCCATCTATATCATGCTGCTGTACACTCGGACACGCACTTTCAACCCTACCGACGGCGACCTCGTCAGACAAAACAACGGATGGGTCCAGATGGCTAATCTCGATTACGGAATCAAGCACCTCGACCGCCTTGCTCTTCAAAGTTGTCTCCTCGACCTCCTCGACCCGTGCGGCATCTTCATCGACCACATCGCTCTTTGCAGTATTCGATTCCACCACTTGAACTAATTCATCAGCCAGTGCAGAATTCTCCTGATTACAAGCGCCGCCTGTAGTAACTTCACTTTTCGAATTGTCCAGCTCAACCATAGCTGCCTCTTCGGCATCCAGACATCCATCCACTTTATCGACAATCCCCGGCTCAATAGCTTCGGCCCCTATGCCCGTTTCTTCATCATCATGTTTGTTACTTTCATGTTGGGTTGTACACGTTTCTTCGGTGAGAGCAAGCTCGGCGTGCTGACTATTACCTTCAGTCTCTGGCTTATCGAGTCGAGAATCAGCATTCACAGTAGCCTTGTCGCCTTGGTCTAATTTAGCGTAATTGTCCATCATCACAAGCGTATCAGCAGGTTCAATGTCAACCCGAGCTGTTTCCCCTGCCGTCGCAGCCTTCGACTCTTCGACACCATGCCGTACTTCAGCAATAGAATGCGCATTGTCCGTATCGACAGGGACACTTTCAGCATCAAGGCAGGGCACTGTATCACTTGTATCCACCCCGACTGCAAGTTTGTCCAAAGAAATTGACGTATTGCTGGTTTCGTTCAAAACTGCACTTGCCAAATGATCAGCGCTTCTCCCGCTTGATTCGATGTTTTCTCCGTCCGCCATTTCTAAGCCTCTTACGGAGCAGATTGTTGCTATCTCGTCAGGATCGTCCGGCGTGCGCGAACTCGTCTCTGACGATGCCGCGGCGCTAGACGCCGCCTCATTGCTTTTGCCAGTTAAGGCTATGGGAAAAGGCATAGGATCCGCGCTGCTTAATGGAGGCTGCTCGGCTGCCGTTGTTACAACGTCATGTTGCCGTGTTAGTGCCTCGTACTTTGCCTTTTCGGCACCAACGTGGACGCTGCGAGTCCCTTCGTCCGGAAAAAAATCGCGCACGGTGCGAAATTTGAGATCGTCGAGAGACTTGCCCGGTTGCGAATTTGCCTCCAGCTTTTGTTTTTCAGAGTCGACGCGAATACTTCTCTCAGTAGGGAAAAACTCACGAACGGTCCGGAATTTTAAGGTGTCAAGCGATTGCTCGCGCTTGCCTTCAAATCGACTAGCAATGCTTTTCACAGGTGTCAGAGATTCCCCTGCGTCGTCGCTCGATTTACTTGGAGAATCGGCCCCCGCGTTTTCCTCATCATACGAAAACTCCTTTCTGCTTGCTGTAGCGTCGGGTGTCGTCATAGCATGCGAACTTACACCAGAAACACCAATTATCGCAGCGTCTTGCACATTCATAGTGACAAGCGTATCTTCAGGAGAACTTGCGCTTAGCACAGATGCTGTTTCGAGAGATTTATATCCTGATGTCGTCTTGTACTTGGACTTGACGACCTCTTCTGCTTTCGCCTTCACTTTTTGCTGCTGCGCCTGCGCTTCGTACTTCTCCTTTTCTGCTCCGACACGGATACTGCGCTCGTCAGAAAAAAATCCACGTACGGTACGGAATTTTAAACTGTCAAGAGACTGTTCACGCTTGCCTTCAAAGCGGCTGGCAAGGCTTTTAACAGGTGATACCCGCTCTGCTTTCCCTAGCACACAAACTTCGGAAGAAGATTTGGACGTCGGTGGCGTGGCTTCGACACGCAAAAGTCCGGTGCTGTCGGTCACCGAAATGTTGCCGTGTTCGTTACCATCCGACGCAAATGTCTCAAGCAGCCGCATCTCGCTGGATTCAGCACTTGTGGCCTCGTTTGACAACACAGTACCATCGAGTTGAGACACCAATGGTTTGGCAGCGATAGTCACGGCGGCATATGCGTCCTCAATTTTGTGCATGTCACCACGTGCTACTTCCTCAACCACTTCAGTCTTCGTAAGCTCACTGGCAACTTCATTCACTTCCGCACCAGAGTTGTCAAATGCCTTCGCTTCAGCTTGTAGCGGTGGTACGTCTGCCGGCTGCATATCAAGATCGATACACCCCTCAAGCTGTCGCGACACCGTGTCAAACTTAGCAGCAATAGTATCGCTCTGAATTGCTACTGCTGTCTTGTTCGCGGTACCCTGCACTGGGGAAGATACGGCCTCATCTTCAGCGTCCGTGTTGATGGTCAGTTCACTTGTCGATTCAGTAAGCCCAGCCATACGAACACTTTCCTCCTCGTGTGCATCAACACTGGAAAACACGGATACCTTCTCGTCCTCCAACGTAACAACTGCCGTGGTGACGCCAACTGTTTCCACAGGTTCTACAGCACCTTCAAGTGGCGTCCAGGTAGCAACGTTTGATAGCTTCTCAGATCGATGTCCCGTCTTCGTACTCGCTCTTTGCTCTACACCATCGCAATCTGACGTATCACTAGTCAAACCGGGTGCGTAGATATCCCCGTGTACATCATCATCGCCAATGTTCAATTGCATCGACACCTCAGAGCCTCCATTGCTCAATCGTGATGGCATCTCTTCAGCAGCTGCCGTCGCCTTCTCCAAATCATCGCCTTTTTTCTCTTCAGCACTTACAACGCCAATGCTTTGCTTTCGCCTTCCATCAGACTCCATGTTTGTCGCCATTGGCAATACATCATCTCTACTTGCTTCCTTCAGCACTTCCAGAGGCTGCGCTGCCGCCTTTATGGGTGATAGAGTCGCCGGCTCTGCCATCTTTTTTGCGCGTCCACCTTTAAACCTCGAAAAGAGAGACCCCACGGCGCGTGTCCCCGAAGCTTTAATTGTGTCAAGGGATGTCCGCTCCAGCGACGAAAGCCTCGACTTATCATTTGTAGCAGCAAGAACAGCTGTGGTAGTGGCAGTGGCAGTAGTAGCGACAGCAGCAGTCGTGGCTCTTTCGTTCTTCTTCTCTCCTTTCTCCTCCGTCTCCCTGTCGACAACCGTCTCGTCCCCAGCATCCAATTCTCGTACCTCTTCTCCTTCCCCTCCACTTATCACCTCATTCCGCTCATCACACATGTCTTTCGTCTCCTCTTGCATCGCTTCCGCCATCGTTTCCGTCTCGTCCAACTCAAGACTGATGTGTCTACTCGCCTCCTCCACCTTCTTGCTCAAAGTGTCTACAGGGCACGACACATCAAGCTGCGGCTCTGGCTCAGCGAGAGGCGTGGGCTGAAGGTCCAAACTTGGCGACGTCAGCGACACAGGGTTACGCTGGTCCATCTCTGAGGCGCAACTGGACTTCTGCTTGTGGGGGTCAGACCGAGATAAGGTTGTGATGCCCGGAAGAGCGGAGCTGTCGTCGTGACGCACAGATAATGCATTTGCATGGGTTTTAGACTGAGGAACATCGGCTTGTTCCCGAGCTTGTATTGAAGGCGCATGCAGTAACGCAGGGTGAGCGGGCGGCCGGCCCGTTTGTGGTACTCTCTCCCAGAGGGGTCAGCACACTCGTATGTTTTATGAATATTCATTTCAAGCCAGAGTGCCCACACATCCGCACACAGTCAGTTGGTCGCGCTTTTTTTGCACCGATAATTTGAATTACAAGCAGACGCTGCTGTATTCAGTTTGGCGAGCTAGTCGTATGCATTGTCAGGGTGACATTGAACTAGCCTACTGAATATCCGCTTGCTTCTTGAAAATGTCACGCACGAAGAGCCCTTGTCCTAGTTTAGTGCGGGCGCATTGCAGTACAGTCCGCAATCGCAACGATAAGGTGTATTGGCACAAATCGCGATGAGCCAGCAATCTCTATCGTCGAAAATACCAAAAGCTCCTTTATAACATTCGAGCATCCATCGCATCGGATCAAAACACGACATTTGCGTCGAACGCTTACATGACAGCAAGGGTTGCCTGATAATTTGGAAACAATTCGCTATTAGCGTCCGTAAGAACCTATGAAGCGGCTAAGAGCATAAAGGTGTACGAATCGTCGTCATGACTAGAAGCAATCAACAACGCGGAAACCTCATCGCTAAACATTTCAAAAACGTGCGGCACAATTGAGCTGTGTCTATTCTGTTCTTTACGGCAGAATGTACCATAGTACGGATCAATAAATTCTATATAATCTGCTGCGAGCCAATCTTCGCAACCACATGCTTAGACTCAAGCGACCAAGTCCCATAAGTGTGGGCCGATGACCGCATCCACACGACCGTAGGAGAATATCCCAGTCGCTCTTTCTAGCGGTCCTCACCACGCCCTTCCCCACGATTCAGTTATTAGGCGCAAAAGCACAGAGGGGGCGTAATAGGAAAGCATCAAAGGATGGCGAATGCATAAAAGTGCGCATCACATTTTCCTAGCATAAGAACTGTTCTATGTTGCTGTTGCAGTAACTGCGAAGAACGATTAAAGGCAGCACAATATCGAAGGTCAACAAAGGTAAAACTATAAAATGAGGTCAACACGAAATGATGTCTTTACAGGTGTACGTGGCAATTCGCACCATGAGGGGTGAGATGAGACTATACACCGACTATCTATAGGAGGACTCCAATGCTTCCATATTCGTGTCACAATCTAATTAGGGTACAACATGCAACATGCAAGCTCTGGAGCTAGCCGTTTGGTATAGGTAAGTCGGGCTAAACCGCGAACTAAAGTAAAACGCAGTTTGATCAATCCCGTGCCCATTTACATTATTAAGGACGGCGGCGGAGGATATGTGGTGCGTGGTGATGTGTGATATATATGCAGCGTTGCCGTGTGTGATAACACAATTCTTTGGTTTTGCTGATCGCTTATAAGAAGATTGATAGAGAAGAGAGACGATGGCTGGTCGTGCAGTATGCGCCGGACAGCATGAATTATATCAAAATGGGACGATAAGAAATGAAAGATCCTTTGCCGCCGAGCGAGGCGGTCGATTATTAGTCTTTTGACGTTCTATATAACGAGGATATCTTACATCAAATATGTAAAAGCTTCAGGCATGTCCTTTTATGCCATGAGATGCTTCATTTTACCCCGATGTGAGGCCAGATAAGAGTGAATCTATGCACATCTCGTCGAGCGACCAGATACGAGGTTGTTCGTTTGTTAGAAGCTACACACAACACGGAATGCAGGATGTAACATGGGTTCGCATTGATGGGCACAGCTTTTTGTAATGTATTTGCAGTGTATCTCCTCATGGTGCTTTGTTCGTGAGGACAAAGCTTAGAAAACAGAAATAGCTTATCAACTATGTAGCGATATTACTTGCTTGTGACGTGGAAAGGGCCTTTCCAGTCATTCGAATCGTGAAAGTTAGAAGTTGACGCGTAGTAGTTACTCGGTATATACACAATACACATTCACGTACGTGTTAATTCTAGTTCATCATAAAACATTTATATGTGATGTATCATACTTACGCCAAACTATCACGAAAAACACCGCAAGATACACAAAAATGCTTCCAGTAACTAAAAAATATATATTTGCTTTATGAAGTGGATAAAATGAATCCAATCCACCTCACGATTGAGAAAAATGCACTCCTGAGATAAATTGTGTGACGGAATATACATGCCTTCGAACCTTTTATTTACTTCCACATGGATCTGCCAACATCCCTTTCTTATCTCATTGATACAAACTTGTACATCTAGATCACCGAAAGTCGTGTTAAACGAAAAAATGACGCGTCGACTCTCCTAGAGTAAACTGGCGGCATTTTATGGTTCAAATGTGAGGCCACATTTCTTTTCTGGTTCCAGTACCCACATCTTGAAACTTGACATTAAGATTGTCTGTAAATGTCGTCCAGGCCGAACCATAAATGTGGATGAGATGAGACAGAGCCATTTAAAAATGGCACGTACACAGTTTTCTGTAAATTTTGAAGGTACGACCCAATCTGGCTTGAGATGAAGAATAAATGAATATCACACGGAGAGAATATACTAAATATCTGACGCAAATGTTTTATTTCAAATTTGAAATGTTCCTGCGGAACCTTGCAGACACAAAGGAAACTTTTTGTTACTGAACACGCACCACATATTGGATATTGAGTTCAATCTATAACAAAGCTGCTAATTACGGTAGTGATGTCGGTGTCGATATGGATCGTTGTTGTCAGTTATGATGTCGCGGTATGTATGCTGCGAAGACAGACGCAATTATAATGCCTTCAGTAGATGTCATACTGCATGTTAGCGTGAGCTCGGTCCTCTTATTTTGAATCAGACATTAGATGCAATATACTGATACAACGTTGTACTCTGCATTCTTGACACGCTCGATGTAATGAAGTTGATGCAACAATTTAAGTGAAAGCAATTAAATGAGGGCAATCCGAGGCCACTACTATGGCTAATAACCATGAATGAGACAGGTAAGAGACCAATTTTTGAGGAGATGGAATGTTATACCCGGATCAAAATACGAATGTATATTTAAGCTACATATTTAGTGCGGAATACATACTTGCACTCGGCCAATATCGATCAAGCGCTTACCAACCACTAATTTCAAGTTTAACATAGAACGGTCAACATTAATCAGGTGTTCCGCAAAAAGGCTATTCGAACGACTGGAATCGATGTTATGCGATAAGTTTATGCTATCGTCCTTACTCGAACCGGTCACTTGATCGAAATTAGGCATAGCGGTCCAGGAAGATTGTGACTGGTGTGTAGTACAAGTAAAAAGATATTTAGCACGGTAAGGACGACTAGTGGCCGTGAATAGTGGCATTACGATACTGTATATGGCAAAGTTGACACTAAGGTTGTTAAGCATTAGTATAAAGTCCCTATTTTGACTTAAAAGCATGCGCGCTGATTTCTCTTGAATGCAAGATATCATTGGTTTCCCAGCGATACCGAACCTAATTTCGCGCTACTGCGCAATTTGTAACTCATTATCAATTGGCCGAAGGTTCTCAAGAGCTCTAAATAAAAAATGAATTTCTCCGCTGGTCGGATGAATTCATATGGCAAAGTCTGATTTTAAACCCCGAGGCGACTTTTTTTAGGTTTGATGTACGGAGTGGTCAAGTATTTACATTCAAACGAGTGGATTCCAAGGTAAATTAGGGACAATCAAATCGACGAGTTCAAAAACACGTTAAGCACGCAAATATTTTAGCGCGACAGATCCCGCGTATAATCTTATTACGGATCAGACATTATCATCAAATTAATTACAACGCAGAGAGTGCGACGTGCTTTGTCAAAAGAAGGGGTACACGCGGTAATAAAATTTAAGCAAGTATGATTGTATGATTGTCACCTTCGTTTTTCGGTCGTCTGAAGGACGGTGACGAGTTGAGATTGCATAGTTATCAATGCGATCGCCGCTGCCTTAAATAGGTTTATCTGCAAGGACATTAAGTTTAGTTGCTTGCATGGTAGATTCATAAACCCCGCTGCAAAGGTTATAAACTTGTAAATAACATTGTTGTACACCTATGTTACTAATGAAGACACATATATGATTCTGCGTCCTTTTCAAATCATTGTTAATGCGCAATATTTCTCACACTTCTTTTAAGATACCGTTCCAAAGACTGCTTATATTCATGGCATCTTGAGCATCTTTGTACTTTATCGTATGCATACGTTGCGTGCTAAAATTTTCATCCTCATTTTTTGGTAACATTATTGACGTTTGATGCATTTCCATCCTCTTATGTATTGGTGCATTCATTCATATTTTTGGAAAATGACTACTTTATGATACCCTCTGATGAACCGTAGCTTCAAAATACCTTAATAAGGTTCATATATACTGTCTACTACGTTGAACAAAAATCAAATTCACGTTTGACCAATCAGGAAACACTTCTTTATAAAATATGCTACATCTTAGTCAAGTTATACAAGTTAATATTTACAATTCGTCCAGCTCGTGATATCACATGATCGTGAAGTCGTTATCCTATAGCATCTAACGAAACTAAAATAATATCTGAGTCTCACTTTGTTGGATTTTGTATTTTTCAAGGTGGATTAATAACTTACCAAATCCTTTCAATTCTAGAGCTGCAAAGCTCCGCTCGACCCGGTCGCACTATATATTATTATTCAGCCGAGCCTTTCGTATTCTGACCCTCTTCGATAAATAAATTCTACTTAATACATAATTTATGAATTGTAAGCGTGATCGTACAAACGATATGCGATGATTATAGTGTAAAACCTCCTTGCACTGCTAGGTCTCATTAATACTTGATGCAAGTTGTGACGCAAACACTCAAAATGAAGCCACGTAGTTAAGCATGATGGAGGTTACATAGATATTGGCTGCGCGACACGATTAGCATTAGTGCCTGTAAAGTGATCCCGGATTTACATGCGCAGTGTGATCATAAGAAGCTCTTAAGATAAAGCCAAAGAAATATGTTCAACTTTATACAAAATGTAGAATTCGCTTATCCTATTACCGCCTTCAATCGACGGGACGCCATCTTGATTTCAAATATCGAGATACGATTTTAAATGTACTAGTAAGTTCAGTGTATCTATCGACGATATCGAAAGGTGCACATAAAAGTAAATACATTCAGCACGATTTGCGTTGATAGATTGCGTACTTTGTAATGTAGACTGTGTAGTGTGCACTATGCACGTAAGTCTGAAATTTGCTGAGTACCTAAATCAAAGGCTATATTTGCTAAGCATTTACTTATGTATTAATACCCCAGCCGAGAAATATAAAATTATACATCTAAGTGATTCAGTCATCTTTTTATCAACGTTTGCCATTTATTGATATATAAGCTTGCATTTGATACCGTGAGGCAAATACATGTCGTACAGGCAGATATATAGCTTGCATTTGATACCGTGAGGCAAATATACGTCGTACAGGCAGATATATAAGCAACAAGTGTTGTGGTATTATATTGCTATTATAAGTTGATATAGTAGCCTCTAAAAGCACACAAGTGTTGAAAAAATCATTTAACTTGTCGATCACAAAGTCTCCAATTAGTTCAACAAATTATGTGGCTTCTATTTCTAATTTTACCTTTGTTATCAGAGGTAACGCGTTCGACTCAAGGATCTACTTTTAAATCAATGCCATACTTGTCTTCATGTGACACACTGAGGGTCCAGCTAACGAGTGTGCTTTCCCCATTAGCTCCATCGTATTGCGAATATTCACGCTTCTTGTCTCTCTTTCATGGCAGGAGTGGAATTTTGGACGATTATTGACAGTGTCATATTGTCATCGTGGCCGTTTGAACCGAACCTATGCGTGTAGTGACCTGGATGCCCATACTGTGGTAGATATTTGTCATGAAGTTGGTAATACAAAGGGTTTCCGCATTTCAACTTCTACATTAAACGTTTCCGTGTACGCAATTTTTCACCGCTGAGTCGACTGGACCAAAAATCAAACCTGTATATCGCTCATTGAGACTATCGAGATCCATACATTAATAAGAGCACATGTATGATCGCTATTAGATGGGCATATATAAGAGATATAGCAATTAACTTGCGCTACAAAATTATAAAATGATATATTTCGTAAGCTTGAGAGACTTTCGTCGATGTAATTCGCTGCACAATGTGCTCTATCCCCGTCAATTTTATTTTTTTGTCAAGAGTATAGCACGAAATCGTAAAGTGATGAAATACTAGCAAATTAGGAATTTCAACATGTTCGCGTTAGGTTCATCTTGACTTCATATATTATAAAAGCAACCATAGTCGTACTCAAGTGCTCTTGCGAAATAACACGGAGAGTAAATTCAAATCAGACATACATTCACGACGAATGTAAAAGCTTTGTTCGTAAACTAAAAATTGATGGTATAATATTGGAGTGTCATATATTTATGTCGATTTCATGTTCCATACAGGACACATGATATAATTTTATTCTAAAAAAGAAAATTTAACTACGATCGACTATCGGGGTACATGTAAGAGAGCCTCTGTGCAGATACGCCAATGCGGTGTAGCGTATATATCTACATTTTTGGCATAACAATGATCTTTTCAGTCGTTTTCTCATATGTTGTCTAAATTACGTTATATTATGGTGGAAGAAATGAGCCAATTTAAGTAAAGGTCTCAGACATCAAGATACGGCACAAATAATTATAGCTAAGCGTCGAATATTAACACGATTACCAAAGAAATTTGTTCTCATCTCGATTAACCGGCTACGAACTGGATCCATAAGTTTGCCAAACTTATAATTTGAGACCCTGCTCGTACCCAGTTGAGATCAAAGTCTAAAAAGTGTCTGTTCTTATTGGCTTTCTTACAATTTTTGTTTGAAACGTCGCGTACTAAAATGAGTGATACACGTTATAATTTTGATGAGCTATGCACTTCGAGATTATCAGGTCTACCTACGGGGTATGAAAAAATAGAATTCGTGATGAGAATAAAGTGGCGCTTGTATTACGAAGTGATATTGGATGTATAATCAAATTAAAATAATATAAGGGTAGCGGCGCTCAGTCTAAACCCTATTGATGCGCTTATACTGGCACGTCACACCACCAAGTGCCTAATTTAGACCCTCACAGCTCTTCTTATATTTCATTTATTAAATTAGCGCACGGTCCAAACGACACTAAGAAATAGCACGCGTTCAATGCAAAAAGGGTCACACAAATCCTCTCAAGCCGAAAAGTGACGGGAAATGACACGGATACGATACGAGATCCACGAGGTGCGCGATTCAGCTGCTTCACTATCTAGGGGTTACGCAATAAAAGAGGTACGAAATTCACGGTATACGCGAATCACGGTGTCAGCAATGCATGGGTTCCGCAATTCAAGGGTAACGTGATTCACAGGGTCAGCGATCCATAGATATCGTGATCCGTCCAATTGGTTTTCGCGACATCACAGGATCGATGACTACGAATCAGGAAGTAAGGTGAAGTGAACTACATCGTATCTGTAAGGAAGTCTGCGGTTAGGGAGGGCGTAGCTTAGAATCGGTGATGAATATAGGCACATGATTGACTATAGATTTTGTTATTGAACATAATACAGAATTAAATCAACTTGGAGGTACACGTGTCTTTTTCTAGTCCGGGTCGAAATACTGGTCACCCGACATCAAGAAAAACACATGCGTTAATCGAGTGAAGTCCTAAGATTGATTGTCCAGTGACCGAGTAATTCCAAGACAACTCCCCCCACTGCGATTGGACGCAGCAACACTTAATAGGACAAGGTACAAGATTGGGAGACGGCTTAAGTGGTCAGAAGGCTCGCGGATCAAGTATCTACGGTTTAAACAAGGCGATCTCGAAGAGATCGAGGCAACTCATATTTTGTGCCCTACAGGTATATTCGTGGTCGTGTGAAGTTTTCCACACGATCACCACCCCATCTCAGACACGGTCAAATAATTTCTCCGCGAGAGTCCATTTAGAAGAGTGCAGCTCACCCTACCGACGGGTACACAATGTAAGGAAGGAAGCTTGATTTACACAAACGGAGTTCCTCCTCCCCGATAGTTGAGCGTCTGAGCGTCAGTGGATTTTGTGGCCACACGAATCTTGTGATCGCCACTCCACCACATGACGATGATATATCTTACACTATCCGGCCATTCGATGCCCTCGCTGCCAATTATGGAAGCTATAGCAGGATATTAATGTGAAAACACGAAAAAAATTATAAACTTATTAGTCGGTCGGTGCAGGATAGAGTAAGATATTACTTCTAGATACATTATAATTACAAAGGGTGACCTTGGCGAAGGCCGAAACACTTCTGGCGCGAGTTGTATACATAATTCATTTGCCATGGACTCAATTTTTTTACAATTGATTTCGACATAAACGAATTCGAAATGGCCGATAAATTGTCTATACGACAATCTTGATCTTAAATGGTATTCACAACTTCTGCTCGGCGATTCAGTGCTGTTCATTACGCAACGGTATATTCGTACTCTCGTGATGTTGCCAGCTTTAATGATTAATTAAATCACAATAAGACTGTGCTAATTACATAATCGATACGCTGTCATGTAGACTTATCAATTGCTTGTTTATGTAGGAAAAACTCCCTTTTACTAATGCGGTCTACATAAGTATATATATTTTTACACTGATACCTTTTGGTATTTGTTCAATGCTCTTGTGATCGAATTTGCTATACAATACCGATATATGTAATCGCCAGCGCCCAATCTATTTATGGCTTCAATTGCCATTTATATTGAGTTAAAAAAGCATAAGTTTCTTATTTCTTTTACTCGTGCGTCAGACTTTTTCTGCCCTCCTCTGTAAAATATCTTTAAGGTGAACATTTTACAATTATACCTATTTGTGGTGCGTATTAAACCGCTACCACACGTTTATTGATGCGCAGATGCATAAAACTAGAGCAACAATCTTTGCATATTAAACCAGCATTAAGTAGATAACTTTTTTTGTGTTCATCTAGTTGTATCAATTAAGTTTAGATGATACGCCCAAAACCACATCGGTTACGGCCTGCCGTCCTAAATGTTGGAAATCGTCTATATACGATCGAACTCGTAGTACCTCACAGAAAATATATTTAATCGTATTATAACCAAATAATATGAAATCGATAAAGATAATTTGGGTTGTGAAGAACGTTTTAACTACTTTACCCCAAACTAATATTAAACAAGCTATAAAAACGGGTGAGCATATGCATGGAAGCGCAAGCAACTTGCCACCGGGTAAAACATGAGAATATGCGACTGCACCGCTCAACCCTTAGCATTACCTACTAGAACCTATTGTAATCCACGAGTATGGACTTTGCGTGATCCTCACTAGATATTACGTTTGCAACACAGGTATTGCAAGCTTTGATGATCTTACGATGAAATGCCTTAGCAAGCGGCGGTGTCGGATCTGATACATGGTGAGCAAAAATATATGATCTCTATCAAGTTCGAATACTATCTATATTGCAAGGTTGATCCGTTCTATATTAAATTGACATAGAAATGAGGCCAGGGTCAAATTAATGTAACCAGTAGTCTCTAAGTTATGCTGAAGAAGTAAATAATGGACGGAAAGCTTACCTTTTATATCGCTATACGATACCGCTCTACTCAATATTTTTCGAAGGTCAATATATAAAATAGTTTCAAGGCCGATTACAATTAGTTGCGCTTCAAGAGCTATTTGCAGGTAGCGGTGCTATATTAATTTCGTTAAAATTATTTTGAGCGATACAAACGTTTTATTTATCGTTATAACTTTACGGTAAATCAATTGGAGATTTATTTTCCTTTTGAATACGCGTGTTCTTAAGTAAAATTACCTCCCCTGCACCTATGTAGTGGGTGGAGGTTCGAGACACTCTATTTACATCGTGTTCATAGATTTACTTTTTAATGTGTTGAAATAAGCATCGGCTACCTTGTTACAGTCAACATAGTTTGCTCGTCACAAACTATTTGTGTTGACCTTCATTTCGCTCTTAAGCTTCATAATATAAGATATACATCTGCTACATAGGAGATTCGGCACAACGAATAATCCGTAAACAAATCAATGTATCAAATACGCTATTTGGATCATCGAAGATACACGCTTCGGTTCCCTCTAACCCCTCGGTATTGCAGCTCTCGACTACGTGTGAGTATGTATGATCGACTAACCCTGGGCATGACTTCTCCGACCAAAATATGTTCTATCTAGAACAGCGATCCGCACTGACGCTCTCCTTGGAGCTACTTACATGTGGAGCGTATTTATATGAGAAAAATAATGGACGGCTTGCAAAATCCTTATTATGACCATAACTCATGTCCATAAAATTAGATTAAGACGATCAATGTTTCACTGCATACATGTGTGGCGATATCCAAAAAAAGCAGGGTTTCACAAAAAAGTGTGATGCCTCAAGCGTAAACACACAAATGTAAAATATATATTTATCATTCAATATCTGCTATTAATAAAGGGCAAGAATATACATTTAATACCATCCTGTTAATCTGGTTGTTATTCGACCGGCGTATCTTGGACCATTTACGGTCCTCGCCAACAAGATGTTAGCGAACACTCTATGGTTTTCGCACAAATTTTACACAAAGTAGTTTGTGTTTTCGAAACTGAGCCCTCGCACGACTCTCTATAATGTATTTTTTGCGTCTTAAAAAAGATGGCAGGACCACAAATTGCTTTATATTCGTCTAGCTGGCCTTTTGAACGAAAAGTACAAACCTTCTGAAGACCCTAAACTACTTTCGATTTAGTGAGGAATCATGAACAATTAGTTTATATCAATCATCTGCGTCATCCTGGTCAAAAGCCTATCTACCTATCATTGAATATTTTGCTAGAGTCTCAAATAATATACGCTAATCCTCAATCACCATATACTATATAATCGTACACAGCTCTTCGTAAGCCATCGCCGATACACCGAATCTCTTGCGTTCTACTAGAATTTAACTCAAAACTACACTTTTCAGGCGGTTTGAGCGAGACCCAAAGCTAATTGTAGTAATTTATCGATTTCCGAGATACTCTGAGTTCAGATTCTATAAGATTGCAAGGCCATCCTGACTTTTAGGGTTTCTCTTGATCCTTTACCGTCGTTTAACGCTTATAATAATAGCTACGTTATAAAGCTCTACGCACCACTAATTAAATAAATTAGTTGGGTCATTGAAATAATTACAAGGTCTCGAGATAAATTGTCTTCATCTATAGACCATACTTTGGAAAAAAATGGTCGCGTGGTAGCCAAGGAGTTATGGTCCATAAAAATTTCAAGTCACAATTAGGAGCATTTACTATTTAAGACCACGGCGCGACATTGTTCTCTATCCGTACTAGCTACATAATTTGTGCTCTATCAAGCATTTGGCGATCTGATATACCGTGAGGATGACCTATGTTCAACCGACCTATATTCTATGCGTTTGCAAAGGTATAACAAAGTTTTAGACTAATCCCAACGTTAACGAATTTTCATTTACTATGAAAATTAATATTGTTGCACGTGTCGTATCATACCTTTGAAGTTGCGTCATCGTCAACATCATTTAATCGACAATGATGAGCGAGTATTGTCTCGAAGAAAGTTGTGTAGTGGTTTTACATGTCTTAGTTTTATAATTACGCCAGTCATCCCTCATGGGTATAGATTGTAGCGTCAGGTAGCTCTGACCGATCATTACGTGCCGCGGACGCGGCCTCGGTTACTATGATCGATTCATCGACATACTCGCCTGCATCCTATCTGATGCGCTCATTTACTTAAGGTGGACTATATACATAACCACGTTGAGGCTGCATTGTTGCAAGGCCCATGGACCTATAACGGACTTATGGCATCGTGACTAAATATGTAGAAAAGTGAAAAGAAATTGATCATACTATTAGATTATCTAATTATTACATTCAAATTAGAATAAGTCGATATAGTCACAGGCTACTAAGCGAAATCTTTAAATATTTGCGTATAGTCACGCAAACTCATTGCATATCACTCGTTTCACATAGTGCTACCCCGTTAACACCCCCATACTAAAGCTTGATAAACGTCAATATCGGTGTAATATTCCGCAGTATATATCTTTCATCGAGATCATCAGTCACGATATTAAGCTCAAGGTCTAACAGTCATACGTAACGCTGATAGCGCGCTAAAACACCACGCTCTTAAAGCGGCTAGGTACTGTACTCATCCTTATTTCGGCTTCACTTTTTAAATCTACCGCCGCTTTCGTTTCTAAGCATGTTTCGGAGCGTCTTCGATTATTTTAAGTAGCTTTTTTCTCTAATGTGCCGATTCAGAGTGAGGCGATTGTTTGCACAAATGCCATCGTTCAAAATTAAAAGAGTCGAGGATCGATATCAATTACGACAGTGTGGTCAAAGAAGTGTGATTAAACCGTACGTAAGTTGGTGTAGCTGTTGGATTTGCCTTCAGCAATATCGTATCAAGTAAATTTTCGGATCCTTGGGCAACGAATTTAATAAAATGTTAGAAGTGGTACACGATAATGACTTACGGATAATATATTTTTGTAGTGAAGCCGTAATATCTCCTTTTTCACACGAAGACTTAAGTCTTATAGTGGGACACTAGTATCTACAAAAACACGACTAAACGAGTCTAATTTGATAAATGATCTTCTAGTCCAAGTTTGAGGGACTGATGATATCAAGGAAACAACATCACTTAGTGCTAAAGCTTATATGCCTGAACAAGTCTTCTTACTCTAGTGACCAAAGACGTTAAGAAACGCACAACTCTTGTTCCAATAAAATGGCGAAGTGTTTGTCATTTTATTTTTTGGTTAGGTAGTACCCTCTAATCGAAGAAACCTGAAAGGCACTGTAACGGGTCACGCCTTGTGTCAATTCGGCACAAGGTTATGTGCACCCGACGTCACGTACACGTGGCGTGAGGAAGCGCAGCGAAGCAGACAAAGCCCGAAAGTTCAGTCTAACGGAAAAAGTAGAACTGTATTGAATATAGTTTTGTTTCTTACTAAACCATCTTTTGTCTTGAGCTAACTATATTAAACTACAATCTCCTATGTGGGTTTCTTGCTCACCATCCATTGCGCGCGTCCAGCAGCGATTGGTGGTTAATCTGGTTGATGTACCGTGAACATCAACCATTAGGTGGAGCAACCCAACAAAGAAATATTACCCTCGAGGGTAATATTCCTTCATCCTTACTCCTTACGAGTAAAGTCAATTGAACATTATCTGAATAGATAATGTTCAAAAATTGATACAAAGATATCAATTTTCATGCAACGGGCTCACCCCGTTACAGGCACCATTGGTGGCCGAAGCGACACTGATATAATTGAGTGGTACATCACAGAATGCACGTACCTAAACCGTGGATGTCCTCTTACAGTTCCGAAAGCTCGCATAATGGGTGAATATTGGATCCATGAAGGCCGCATCAAGTACTTTGATCTAGGCGCTGACGTCTGATGAGCACTCAGTGTATTGTGAATATTTTATTTCATCTTGTCGGTGGTAACGCCTTTAATCAAACAATGTAGGCGAGGCTCATTACCCTCGATAACTTCAAAAAAGAGAGCAGTTGACTTTGATGCAAGCACAGTATTAGCCTCACACTGTTGATCAAGTCTTGAGAACTTGTGTAGTTGATTCTAACGAGTTGTAAATGGTTTAACGAGTTGCTTGACTTTTCGGGTCATTTGACTTATATGAACTAGCAGACGCTCTAAGAAGGTATTTTTCGTCGTCGAGATGAGGGTCACGGTCCAACTAACGCCTTATATTCGGCCATCTGTCGGGTATGTGGGTCTAATAGGTTTTGTCAGACTACTTAATGGTAATTATGGTGCCAGATCTTGAGATAAGTGTTTTACAGAATGAATCTTTGGAGTGAGATTAATTCTCATAACAGTGTGTGACGTGTTGCTTTTCATATCAAGTGCAACTGAAGTTTAAAGTATTGCTTTTCGTATTATGTGCAACCGACTTTGAAAAATTAATTCTCTCTAGCCTAATAAACATGAAGATAATCGTGCTTTTTATCATCACATTCACTCCGAATATATCTTTCGTTTTCAAATAAATGCCCTAATTATGGGTACATGTCGACCGCTGAGTTGTGCAACATTTCATTTTTTCCTATATTTCCTTCTTTCCAACTTCGAGCCCAGCGATAAGGATGCAGGTGGAGGAGGATCCGAGCAGCCAGTTTATCGACTTCACAAATGCCACTGCCATGGAGCAGTTCACCTCGGACATAGAGCAGGCCATCATTGGCTGGCGCCTGGATGGAAAGAGCCACGTATCGCTCGAGGCGTTGAGTGTGCCGCCTCAAGCGGGACATCAATTAGAAGCTCTGAACGCCGCAATTTGGACGAAGGAGCTGTATCTTCAGCCACCAGGAAAGGATCTGCTCAAAAGCTACACGCTTACTCTATTCGCATCCAGACACCAGAGTATGCAGCAGAAGGGGGAGAATGCTTCCGCATGCGCTTTGACTTCCACGAAAAAGCACAAGACGTGGCAAGAAGGGCTGGAGCACTTTACACCCACGATGCTATCGGTGGCTAATGCTAGTGAGGACTTCCATTGGGGACTAGAACAGTCTGACGGGGTGGAAGAAGAAGAAGAGGGGGCAACGGTATCATCCTATGCGTCGATGTACAAGGGTGACCGAGAGCCGCATCTTAGCAGGAAGATGACATACGATAACGCGCACAAGTGGTTTGGAGTTGACGAGTTCTTGCTGCTGACTAGGTCGTCTTTACGTGAGATAAAGAAAGAAGCCGAGAAAGACGGGAATGAGACGGACGAGGCCAAGGAATCCATATTACACGTGAAGGGAAGGATTCAACGACAAGGGATCGAGGACGTTGCCGAACAGAAGGGAGATGACGACAGTCACCAAGACATGTTTGCGATGGAAGATGTCCACATTGATCAGACTGAGGGGAGGATGCTTTTGTCGGCGTTGCATGTAGCGCTAAACAATTGCAATTGTACGATTCCCGCGTTTGTGCCGATGTTTGAGCCATCTCGCGGCACATGGATCGGATCAGCTGTACCTGGTGCTACAGGCAACGTGTCAATGTCATTTGAGACGGACTCTATTCCAGAAATAAACCCTAACCAGAGCTGCATCAGTGGTTTGCTCGACTTCTTTAAGGTGAAGCTGCAGTTGTCGCCGCATGCCGAGCAAAAGTGTCGTGTTCAGGCCGATGCGTTGGGGGATCTTGCGATTGGTACGAAAGTGTCTGCCTCGTTTACGTATTCGTGGAATCGAGTAGACGATCCTCGTGAGAAACCGGGCTCAGAGAAACACCAAGCTTGGCGAACGCTAGAGTCCCAGCAGCCACCCTCAATTCAGCATCATATTTGCCATATTACGAACAAACTGTTTGGCAAAAAACGTCCTTCACCATTTATGGGGGCTGCTACTACCCCTTTGGATGGAATGGACCTTACGGTATGCTGGCCACAGCTGCGTGAAGGCACGTATGTCGATAATGTAGTGCACTCCACACTGGATTTGAGCTCGGCCTCCCAGTGGATGTTGAGCGTACGCTTTCAAGATTTGCTGTCAGAAAACCAGTACAAGCCACATTTGCCGCTTAGCAAGCAAATGGCAAATCTTGTGCAAATTTACTCTAATTCCAGAGGATTGAACAGAGACATTTCAGTGGGCGAGTTGGCACCACCTATGACACCCTTTTCTCCGCGGTCTAAGTCACTTACTGGAACCACCATGTTAAGCTCCGACGTTGCTGCCACTGCGTTACGACAACCGCATTCATCAAATATTCCGAATTCGATTCCTGCAGCTCGTGCAGCTGTCGTACTTGGCAATGCTATCTCGAGTTTGGTGTCTGTCACTACATGGAAAAACTCAGATGGGGCGGAAATTAGGCGGATTATCTCGGATTTGTTTGACGACGTTCAAGACGGTGGAGAACAACATACCGATCAAATGATAGAAAAAAGTGACGAACAGATTGGTAGGTCGCGTACTGCATTGGCGAGTATGACAAGTTCTATCCAGCATGGTGCGCCATTGGGTGAACTCGTATCGATCTTGGCCACTAGGATGTCACAATTGCGTAAGTATATTAATTTTGCTGGCATTATACTACGATATTGATCTCGCGCACTGAGTCGCATTTGGCACAATTAAAATGTTGTGTAGCCAGCATTAACTCCATGTCACTTTTGTGGATCGAGTTCGTGAAAGCGTTGAGAGAGCGGTGGTTTCAGCAGCAATTACTTCCATTCATGGTACGGTGTTAATTTGCTTGCTCATCATATATTTTGCTGATATTGTGGAATGCGTAATACGTTTCGACGCTCAGGACACCGGTCTTGGAAGCGGAGGTGTTGATTGCAAAACAGGCTCGCGTTCTTTGGATACATTGTTTTTGCTGAGCTCAGATTCGATTCGACTTCCATTACCAGACTTTCGTCAATGCTTACTGCACCAAAAACTTCAACTACTTAACTGGTGTATTCTCAGGTGAAGCTTACTCTACTAACCATTGTCTATTTTCGCAACATGCTACATGCTAACATATTTATATATTTCATGACTGAAGCAAATCACAAGAAGTGAAGTCAACTTTTACGGGTAGCATCGACCCAGATCACGAAATACAACTCAATTCCGACGCTAAGGGCTTCACAAGTGACAAAGATTTGGCATATGAAATGGCGCGGAAAGCTGACGATGAATTGGACAGCAGTCCAAGCGATGAAGAGTTTTTCGACTCAATCGAGCATAAAGTGCTTTCGCCAACGCCATGTGAGTCATCGATGCGTCCTGAGGGTGTTCTTCGTGAAGCGTTTGGAATTGTTTGTCTTCAGACGAACGAGCCTCTACTAGAGCCTGTCACCCGAACGTCTATGCCTATAACCGAAGATGTAGCGAAAGAACAGCAGGACCTCATCACCCGCTTAAATGCAAGTGTGGAATTTGACAAAACACGTCAACAAATTCAGAGTGCAGCGCTGATATCTGACATGCAGGCTTTCAAAGCTGCCAATCCGCGCTGCTGCCTCGCAGACTTTATCAGATGGTATTCGCCGAAAGATTGGATTTCATTTGAATCGAAAAAGGATCCCACCTTGAGCAACCTTCCCACAGAAGGACAAGGTGTGTGGTGGTTCGACGGACAGGGCATGTTATCTAAGCGCATGCGCTTTGGATCTGGTCACGAGCATGAATGGCAAAAAATGTGGGAAACAAGTGCGCCGATACCATTAAAGCGTCAAAAACGGTCGTTTGACCCAGTCCAAGAGTCAGAAAAGGTGTATCACTATATGGAGACACTGCCACCGTGTGAACTATTTCATCAAATGCTTGCAGCTGCAATACCAGGTTGTGTATTTGCGCTGGAAACCGCGTTGCCCGTGCACGTATCAGCTCAAAATTTGCCTGTGGTTCATCGCGCGCTGCGAAAGCTCTGCTTACGCGGCAATCGTGCCATCGCTTTGCTGGATGAAGCTTTAGCCGAGTCACAAGTGACACCTCCTCTGATCAACAGCAGAAAACAACAAAGTGGCAACAGCCATGAGCCAACAAAAGGAGCCACTCATCAGGGTCGGCAGCTTCAAGTTGCATTTGAAATGGCCCTGGATGCATGTTGGGAGTTGGTGCGCACGATTGAAAGTGTAGAAGCGTTGGTGTCGAAGGCATTGGCTCTTTTGCGATATTTTCCGGTGTCAAAAGAAGATCAGAGCTCTTTGGCACTGATAAATTTACTTCTCTTGCCATCACGATCGCATCGCCATCAAGTAAGAATTTCGGAATTGTTAAAGCAGGATAATCTGCGTCAGCTGGTGACGGCACTAGTGCTGACCGGCTCAACGCTTACTGACGCACAGCCGAAGCCTGTACCCATCAAGCGGGAATACGTGCTGCGGTGTATTTGCCCGCGTCCGTATCTGCGAGATTATTATGGTGCGCTGGCAACCGACGATAACGATGATGAAGCTATGGAGACGCAGTCGGAAAATGAGCTAGGCGAAAGCCCACTGGTTGTATGCCGTATGTATGCAGCTTTTGAGACGAGTACTGTACGATTTGCGTTAGTCCTAGCCGAATCTGAGTTCTAAGCAGGCCACTAGCTAACATTGACATTGAGAAAGATTTGCGAAAGCATTATAGCATATAGCGTTTCATTCAAATGAAGGGGTCGGCCCGTTCCGAGCTGAACGGATGCGTTTGACTCAAGACAAAGTATCTTCGTGTGCGCGTGAGCTTGAATTCTTGGTTAGTTGAAAGCGATGATCTGTGATTGTGCGGACTCATTTGTCCGCTTTTTGAAGCCAACCTACAACCATCGTTAGCATGAAAGCTGTCCACGATTTGTCAAATGCAAAGATTGACAAGTTATAATTGAATGACGCACTATTGTTTGGTTTTTTGTCAACTACATTAGTTGCACTTACGAGAGCTGAAGAATTACCGAAAGATCTGTTATGACGCAAGCTTCCACACCGATATTGTTTCGAGTCTTGTTCAGTGATAGTTTTAAATAGCTTCGTCTGCATTGACATGATCATGCCTATAAATTTACGCGTCTGATTGAGTGGACGATAAGTAAAAAATTATTTATGAAGGCTGTGAAACTGAAAAGAGTAGATAAAACATGTATGTAAATATAAAATTTATAAATCATTATGCAAATGAGGAAAGAGTGAAGAAAATGCAAGGAATTGCGTGTGCCATAAGAACAAACGAACCAAAACCTTGCCAACATTTTATATTGCTTGTACGAGTGCAAACATTCCTAAGACCTCATAAATGATACAGACGATGGTCGTCTTACTTCCGACCAATGGTAGTAAAAAGGGGTACACCTAGTCTAGTCCCATTCGCCTATGTATCATCTTTCCGTACTTACAACAACGAGAAATTTATGCATCACATGAGAAAGTTGTGGTCAGTGTGCTCATCAGATGTTAAAAATCAACGAAGCGTACATAAATTTTTCCTTCATCGGATCGGACAAAGTCTAAGAGGTTAAGAATATTGTCGGCAATATTGCGCTTGGTCTTGGTTTCAAAATCTTATAAAAATTTGGAGCGTGTTGTTTTTTAATCCGATTTTTATTTTAGCTTTTTGATGATAAAAATTGGTTCAGCGTTGCTCAAGACGCATATATATATATATATTGGTGTGGGTAAGAGCTACAATGTCGGACTTTTTGTTTCATTCCAGCTGGCGGAAATAATGGAAATTTTAGTATGTCGTTTATACGCATGGCAACACTAAGCAAACCCGTCAGTTCTATATAGTGAAGAGCATCAAGACGAGCTAACATTGTTTAAGTAATGATAAAAGCACGAGCATAGCTTTCTTCACACCTAACCTACAAATATTACCGAAATGTTCAAAAATTTAGAGCGGAATGTGAAGATAAGCCATTGGGTTCTCAGTTCTTCGTCTAAACCCACATCGAAGGGACCATCTTTTTGGCCACCTTGCTCGATTTCTATCGAGTCAGTACTTCGCACTGTTTGACTTTAATAGAATGTTAAACCCCCAATGTCAAATATTCGCAACGCTTTATCCTCGGTCCTCAATTTGCGACAGAAGGTTTCGAACATCTCGGTCCACACTGATAATATATTCACGTACATTAGATACAATATGATGTATATAACATGGGTCAAATCTATATTGATTTGCCAATCCTGTATGATTAGGCTCTTCGCATGAAGGCCTATCATTAATATCCTCTCATAAGACACTTTTTGTCTCTATTTGTATCGAAAGTTAACGTCCAATTGTGCTCTTTTGAGCATGTACAAATTTTTATATAAGTATTTTATCAATGTCGCGCGCGATGAATGTTCAATAATCTTGTGCCTCATTGTGTATACCAGGCATACGTCCGCTATACTGAATTACACTTCCTAATATCACAGACACTAAGGGCGGCTGAAGTTAGATCACTGTAAGCTATGAAGAGCAATCAGCTTCATAATTCATTATCTATCATTGAAAATAAACTAATCTAGCCTCGCTAGTTCCGATAGAAAGTGTGCTGTTACAAGCATAATCTCACGACCCTACTTCTTCGTATATGTACAATTTATGGCGTACCTACCGCCCACTTGTATCAGACATGCGAATTAATTTAATTTCGCTAGAGTAATGATTATCAGCACTACTTAAATTTCACAGCATAATGATTTTTAAGTAAAAATGAACCAATACAACGACATTGTATATATTAATATGCATTGCGCAATACCACTATTTAGACTTGATGACCTTTATATTGCAAGCTGTGATGTTAATTGCGTTTTTATCCGATATTTTTATTCATTAAATTCACTGTAAGTCATCACCAAGCCATATCTTAGCTTAAGTTCTATGTACCTCTCCTCCGACTGCAACCTTTGCAGCAATATGTGGCGCACTTGAAAAATTATGAGGCGCATGACGAGATATTCTATCTCATTTAAAAATTAATTATTACAGAGAACATATTGTAATGGCTCAACGTGTACGCATTGGAATTGCTGTCTTGACGCACATTATAATAACATCGTATTGTGAAATATATTTCAAAGTCATATAATTTATTTAACAGAAGTGGTATCTCTTACATCGGCACAAATCCGATCCACTGTGACTCTACTTGTAGCGGAGCTACACAGCTCTTTAATCAGATGAAGACTTTAATGCTCTACGATCAACTTTGGTTCTAAGAACCCGACTCGAAGAGTCAACAGCTCAGAGAGCTAAGGTTTGGTTCGAAGCACCCGAATCAGAGAGTCAACAAGCTCAGAGAGCTTACGGTCCCTGTTCCAGGGGGACGAAACGATTCAGAGAATCGACGCACAGAGTGCACAAGGAGTAGCTGCCTTAACAAGTCGTTGCTATCTTCTCCACGATCACAAGACGCCTCAAAGAGGCACATGTCTATCGGATCAAAATGGGAACTGAACTTTATTTCTTCTTTTAACCTAAAAGGACACCTTAGAACAACGTACTTAACATACTCGCTACTGTCCTAATAAAGCCTCTCAAAAGATCTCGTACTCGATGGTTGACAGACATCAGTCTTCAATAATTTTTAATGTGTTCGATTATCACTTTAAAGGGGACCCCATCTCTTGTGTGCACCACATCGATTGTCTACTACCAGTCGACGTGTAACCCCGTTACACTACTTGTCGCTTTCCAATTGCGATCGTAAAAGTTCCATAAATCAAAAATAATTTGAATGTTTGTTGGTACAGTCATAAATATTTATATCATCAAGTGAAGGGCATTACGCCTTTGACCTTGTTTAGTTAAGGTATAACCATATGTTGACATATGATCATACAACAGCAAAAAAATTGAGTTATGTTTTTTGCGTTGACCCAAGCAATGTTGTTTGTTTCGGTCCATATTCTGTGGCAATGACACAAGACATGCGAGCAACCTTTATGATCTAAATTTTCAAAAATAGACGCAGCTACCGTTCTAATACAGCTATCTCAACGCTACGGCTCAGTTTTCATTTTAAAAATTATTCATTAATAAAAAATATCAATTACTATGAATATAAAACGCTGAGGTTTACTTATATTTTACATCTAGTTGGCGTCGTTAATACTTCTTGCAGACTTAAACGTGTGTATATTTACAATTTCTTACAAAATTATCTTATAGGTAATAAATCTATAACAGGGAGCAGCTATTCACCACACACGTTTTGCTAAGCACCACTCACCCCCAATTTATCAAGGATCTGCATACTTCTCTCGCGCTGTGATTGGTTGAATGTGAATTGATAAAAAAAATTAGTAAACGCAAATTTTGCGCGAAACTAAATCCTCGTTGAAAAGGGGCACGTGCTCTTCAAGCTCATCCGGTCAAGTCATGGCCAGATCTCTTCATCTACATTTATCCAGAGAATACCTCTGTCTCCGCCTCCCACTCCATTACATTCGGACCAGTGTTCCCGGAAGACGATAAGAACGTGCTCTACGATCTTTACGTGAGATTTGACAAATCCCCGAGTTCGGCATTGTCAAGTCGATCATCTCCTACAGGCAGACATAAGGGTACGCCACCGTGATGTTCCGCCACAAGTGTGAGCTCTGTGTCTGAACTCAATTATAGCAGCACACCGGATTCAGCTAATCTATGCAATCGTCCATGGTCTCATGAGTCTCGAGACCGATTGATCTAGCAACAATGCTGAGTGCTCGAAAGGGTACAATATCAATTTTGGCGACGAAGTCTTTGTTGCGTTTATTAAGATTACTGACAGCATTCTTACGAGAAGTTGAGACAGCATATACCTGTACGTGACTTATTTTGACAGCGCGTTTGTGGCGACGAGCGGCGGTGTAGATACTGGATGTACGCGGGTGGTGCAGCAAATTGCTGTGACGAACGACTTTGGCAAGTCGTTATTAGATCCTTGGCTTTGGGACGAAAAAACCCTTTTCCGGGATCAATAAGTCAAACTGTTCGCGATCAGGTGTGGCGAGCATCAACGAACTAGTCTTTCGGCTACGTACCATTTTTTAAATAACTTGTTGCTGCTTTGTTTTTTGCTCGGTTAGATGTATATAAACAACATTGGCTGTGTTTGACTAGCTATTTTTACGGATCGTTTCTTGTACAGGGTACTGAAGGTTCCTCGACATCTTTATCAAACGTCGTCCAGGCGGCAAGTGTGTCGCCATGCCGACAATACATTGCAATGAAAGTCAGTGACGCGCTTCAAAACTATGTGGACAGTCAATGAGCTCATGCGTCGGGATATATTGGCACTGAAAAGACGCTCTTGCCACGGTGTTATCGTGATCGACGTACGTCATTTGTATAGCATTTTGCTTTGTCTCGTCTGACGTCTCTACGCTCACGTCCAGTCTCGAGTTTGTCACTAGCTCGAAAAAGATTTGCAGTGAATGACGCTTCTTGCACTTCCGCGCGACAAGACCCGCAAGCATCGAAATTTATATTGCAAATACACTTTGGATGGGTCTGCCGGAACAGCTTATTTAAAGTCCGGATATTTTAGCACGGAAATCTAAGTGACGTTTCTATTTGAACTCTGTAGTCACGGACGCCGACGCTTTGCAACGTATCTACGAAGTAAGATCAACTGACGTGCTAACTAGTAGATTTATTCGCTTCCTCACTTTCTCCTGCTTCGTGGCACACAAATATTTTTGCCCTCTACATCCTGGAATACTTCGAAAGCTTCGCAGTCTGCATCGTCGTTGACATAACGGTCACTACGTGATATACACACCATAGATATGGTAACCAAGCTACATACTTGAGTAAATGAGTAACGAAACCCTTTACCAAATCACTTCGGTGAGGCCAAATGTCGTTGTTGCACGAAAAATAATTTTTATGTTTCGAGCTAGAATGCACAAGTGCTGTTTAGATTGTTGTTATATAAGCATAATGCGTTGTGGATCGTCAATCGTCTGACCGCCTCAACGACACTAAAACCGCTTTAAGTCGAGGCCTTCACCCTAACTTGAGCTTGTTAATACTATCAGACGTCACATTTATTTACAACAACAAAAAGCGTCTATTACAGCCGTATGTAGTCATAAAATAAACTTTTTTTATCTTTATCTGTATAAAAATTAACTATGCAAGTGCTACCATGTCCAGGATTACTCATATACGTTTGGTGGATATCTTAAGTGCTTCCATTCGTCCTCAGCACCTAGATAATTTAATGTTACCAATGCAGTCCCTGCAGGAGTTGGTAGAGGTTGCTGACATCTTCTTCGGTTGTGTCATTCTACTCCACAGTTGCCGCATCGACGCATCGGCCGCAATGAATTCTTCACATGCTCAAACTGCGATGGATGGCGCTAATTAGATCTCATTGATTAATGTCAAACGATTGATGACCGAGAGCATCAACAGGACGCCCGCGGCATGCTGGTTAAATGGATTGAAGACCTCCGCAGCAGGTAGCTTATCGAGATGGTCAAGTATCACTCGCTGCCTGTACGAGGTTCCCTTTTCTAACTCTGCTTCGATGAGCCTAATTTTTTCCACAAATGAGATTGGTGCTTCAGGCTTTTCTTCTTGTCGAGGAAGCTATACCAACCACCAGTGTGAATCATAATATTCGAGGCAAAGAACTCTTGGCGGTATAGATGGTATTGCTGCTGCTGGTTGTGCAACTTCTAGTCGAAACTTGTGCCTACACGGTACCTTAAGGTTAGAAGTTATCATACCGTGACATTCCACATCATTGTTCAAATTTTTGTCCACAGATGTACCAAGTCACAGTTTATACGCTTTAAACGCAAACTTTAAAGCTGCAGCAGAGACCTTGCCGTTCACAACAAAAGCTGCCAATCCGTAGCCGAGACTTGTTGACGACCGTTCTCGACCTGTTTGCAGTCTAATATTTGCGAGCTGATTATCACAAGCAAGATGGCAAGCACTTTCCACCGTCAACAAATCCTCCGTAGACACATCTATCCATGACTTATGTGCTGCATGCGCACTTTCAACACGCTAAGTTGTCGCATGACCAAAATGCAGCGTATCACATATAAACGCTGCTATAAACCGGTCCTTGTACATAATCCACCTCTCTTCCAGATAAACCATGACATGGCTACAAAACATTTTTTCCATATAAACCATGACATGGCTACAAAACAATTCTTCCAGATAAACCATGACATGGCTAAAACAATCTCTTTCATTCTAGTCAAATGTCGATTGCATTCATTTGCCGTTTTCGTTCGCCCCAAGCTGTTTTAGAGTTCTTCAAGAAATTTAAAGGCTGCAAAGCTTGCAAAGGTCTTTCGTTGTCGGGCAAAAATATATTTGCTGATGTGCCAATGGCACAAAAGAAATTTGACGTTATCATCGTCAGCAAATAAAGTGAACAACGCATTCATCAATTCCAGTTCACGATCAGTGACAAACGCTTTGGTGCGTTTTATGTGCCTTAACGCCCAAAGATGATCTTCCGCACGTTCTTCAGCCATGAAACAGTACGCAAAGTTAAATGTTTGGCTCGTGGCCGTGACATTAACAACATGCATCAAAGGCAGTCCAAAACGGTTGGTCTTGTACGTTGGTTCGATCAACCAAATTTTCCCAGCGCTATATCGGCGGCAAATTTTTTTAGCGGAAGGAGGAGTGATAAGTAGGTGCGTCAATTCTCGTTTAGCACCAAATTCAGCAAAATATGGTGCATCAGGGCGTTCTTCAAGGCCATCAAGTAGAGCAACAAGCGTTGAACGACCAGCCAGGAATCGAGCCCTCTCTACTTGCTTGATATTGTATACATCTCGGGGGGTTTTGCTATTCCACGGCGGCGCATTGCAGCCACTATTTGGGCAGGATTCTGGTGATCAACTGCAGCTTGAATTACTTCTTTGCATTGCTCTTCTCAAAGCGCGCTCTTGAGGATGAACAGCTTGGTTGATAAAGGATCCGTGATTGTGATCGTGGGTGCCAACTTGAACTTTCCAGTGATTTTCGTGTTCAACTGGTCGAACAGAACATTTAAACATACAGCATGTCCCACGTCGGGACCTAACACGCTTGCGTCTGTTTAATGCTGAAGTTGATGTCACTTTTGGTGCGCATGAACAATGCAAAGTAACAGCTTGTTGTCGCCTTCTTTATTATTTTTGACTCTCCTAGTGTGCATAACAGTCGTTATATAGCCTTCATCAGCAAAAAGTGAGTCAAGAGCAGCCCGCGCGTTTTCTAGACTAGCATAGCTGGTGTTGATACGTTCGTGGTACCGATCCATGCCGGCGACCTGAGCGGTGTTTCGACTTTCGATGGCTGTGCAGCTTATAAGTTATCGTTGGTATGAGTAAAAGCAGTATACTGTTATCGAATCCTTTTTAATTGGCCAATCTCATTTTATTAGACTTTGCGGTGAGTGGTGGTCTGCGAAAAGTGAGTGGTGGATAGCTACTCCCTATTTAAATTATGGTGGACCGGGTTGCTACAAGTATTTTGAAAGGGTGTCGTGTTATACAGCAATACACTGATCTTATTTTCTAAATTATTCCGTATAAAATAAATACATATTACCACAATTTGTTTAAATGGGTAGTGAGTGAACTTATAACGTGTATTATGTATTATCTATATTACTTTACATTTTACGCATCTTCCATATCTATTGTTCAACTTCCTATTATAATACAATCAAACACTACACTGGATAAATACTTATTCGAGCAATTTGTTTTATAAAAAAAATGATGATACCGAGATTTCTGCGTCAAACTTACTTTATGCTGTACCAATAGCCGTGACTGATAATTGCCTCACACGCCGCAGTTGAAGTACCAGATGATTACAATTGGTTCGATTAGCATCAAGTTGAGGATCCGGATTCCTGCAGACTGGATGGCATGCTATGTTGCACAAAATGCACAGAGCAAATTTTATTTTCAATTTTATCAAAATAGCTTTGTAGTACAGCAATAATTTATAGTGATATTTCTCTTCCAATATTAATAAAAACGTGAGTCAAGTAGCCTTTTCTAAACGTCATTCTCAAACATTAGTCTAGCGTCTAATATGCTATTACGATCAGACTCGCAATTCGATGCTACACATTGCAGTAGAAACTTTATCGAGGTCGTACATTGACACCATCAGCGGCCATTTGCACATATGCAGAAGTAGAAATTCAGTCTTATTCATAGCCGGCGAAAATAATGTTGCGCGAAAAAAATGGAGGCATATTGGTGATGTCATGTGACATTGATGCTGACGGTGCAAATTTCGACAATCCATTTTGTATCCACACAAGTTGATGGAACGGCGGCTGAGGAGACCTTGTCCTGCCACTTGTGACGGTATTATGTGTCAAATGTTCAACCGTACTTATGAATTTGATTATGAGTAAAACCTTTCGAATCGTCCATTTTTTAAGTTTAATAAGAATCAAATGACCTCAAAATTAGATTTGCGGGGAGAAATATGGCCAAAACATTTCTTCCTGCGACATTAATTTATAGCAGAGAAATGCTGAAATATGTAATGCAAAATTGTCTTTTTTAATTGCTGATTGGTGGTCACACCGAAGAGATAGAAGTGGTCGTCCCTCACATGTAGCAAATTACTTATCATCAGGTGTTATATATACAGTTCGACCGTTTTAAAAGTCACGACCAAGGCGTATAGCGCTATGATAATTTACATAGTGGTGGGTTGAGATCAGAACAAAAATAGAGTGCCATCGAAACCTTCAGTCTGTACTTTTTCTACAATTTGTGAATTGCACGTTACCAGTCACATCATCTTCTGCACTACTTTTTCGACTTTCAATGGACGTAACATCGGGCGAGAATTATAAAAGTGATGCGCCTTTCTGATCAAATTGTTGACAAATATATCGCGAGTGTATACTGTATAAATCTTACGTGATACATCTTTTTCAGTAAGTATAAGTATATTCGGCCAAATTCATCTGTTGCAAGATAAAATTATGCATGCATGCAATTAAGCGCTAATGTATATTTTTATTAAGCAAACCTACATTCCACTTCTACGCACCCAGAAGTCTTGGCAATATACCGTTGTCGAGTTGTCTGGATATTCCACTTATATGTATGTATATTCGCAATATGCATCTCACGCCAAATTTAGCTAGTTTTGCGAAAACATTTCGTAATTCTAGGAATGAGCCACGTAATGGGGACGAAGCAGATGCTGCATCGTAGTAAGGTGTTGACTTCCTACGACAATAAAAACATTATTTATTTAAATAGATGCAATTTCGACAACTTCAACGAAGCATACATGTCGAAGCAGTGTTATGTCTCTGCTCATCTACAACAATTTTAGCCCCCTTTGCACATTATCAAGCGATTTCTTTATATATACCTTTTTTGCGGTGGCCCGATATAACTACTCTATTGACATGTTATTACTTATTCTATCCGCTTGTTTTTGTCCGCCCTACTTAGTCCGCGCATTTAAAAAAGACTTTTCATGCAGGAGACTGAATGAATTTGTTCGGATAATATTTTAATGAATTTTATACGATACAAAAATGCTGAATTAGAATCGTCATCATTGCATTATACATGGTCTACCCTGTAATATAAATGCGGCATTTATCCTGTTGTTTCATAGAAAAAAAACCTTGTGATAAACAAACTGATAGATCAATATTGTTATTATCGAAATGTTTTATAGATCATATGCTTCATATTTTTACTTTCATCGTTCTAGGACAACTAGACGGCTACTGTAAATTCATTACCTCACCGTAATTTCAAGTATTGACCTTCACCGAAGACATTTAAGTAGCGCCGTATTCAAACGTACCAGTGTAATAATAATTTACAGATCCTATCCTTCTCCGAACATGCACATGCACATGCGATTCACCTTGTCATAAATCATGGTTTACTTAAATTCTTATCTGCTAGTTCTTATCCATTATTTATCATACTATATCAATACTATTTATTAAGATATCTGAACATTTTATTCAAATAAGTATGATGAATATTTTAAGATTGTGTAAAAATTTGAAGTTGCAGTTCAAAAACCAAATTTTTTGTTGTTATTTCAAGCTTTTGAAAAAAAACGGTAATTGGTACAAGGCTATTTGCGTATACAGATGGGTGCGTTTAGGTATATGAAGAAACGATCAACATATTCCACCATTTTCTCTATGATAAATTTTTGTACCGTGTAATATGAATATTTTATAAGTAGTCACGACAGAGCGACAATATCGACATACTTAAATAAACCAATCGTTCGTATTGTCTAAATCTACAATCTTTGCAAAAAATAGTAATGATCTAATTAAACAATTGCGTCTTATACATTTATCTAACCTTCATTTACACTCATGTCCTTATATGTTTACGTAGTCAAGCCATACCAAGAGATGATTCCTACTCTCTTAGCTCGTTTTTGGTTAAGTAGATAGAAAGTTTTACTCTGCTACCCATTTTCCGAAGCCAAAAAGTCGTTTTTAAATGGCTAGTCTGGTTGTTAGGACGAGTTGATCAAGAAATTAGAGTCTTTATTCCACACAAATCATACTGAACGAAAGTTGTCGCTATAAACTTCATGATGTGTATAATGAGCACGACTCCAAATGAATTATATTTTTCTTTTAATTTCTCTTAAACAATATTTTTTAATTCTATATGTATCTGAGCTGTATCGGCCGCCCTAATTGAAGGCGCTCAGGCAAAAATTCGTGTGCTGTGTCCGAACAGATCGACAGTGCGTTCTTTCATATAGTCTACTGATTATCAGGTATCTTCAGTCGAATTTACATGTCTTATTAATATCCACGAAATAAGGAAATGTGCATATTTAATCAAAAAATATCCCCGCGTAAAAATACAAAATTACGTTGTTTATGGAACGGCCAATCCTTACTTTCTATAAATTTTATGTTGCTCATGTCAAACGCTTCAATAAATATTGCGAAAATACTCCTATCGTATCTATTCAATGTACAGCTATCAATCTGTATATTCTGATCGCGGGTGGGTAAGGACGGATTTTTACTACAAGATCCAGACTTTGATGGGATCGACAACTTCATTTACGATATTCTTGTATAATTTATCGATATGTCAATTCAAAAAAAGATAAAAAATGGAATCTTAATGATCAAGAAGTAGGCAATGATTGGCAAAATCAAAAAAAATGAATACAAAAACGTATTCAAAAAACATATTTGTATAACAGCAACAAATACCATATTTTTGGATCCACATATATTTGCATGTCTATTTGATTAATATCAATTATTCAATAACCGGATCATTTTTACTAGCTTAGTTCGAAGCGATCCTGATTAATTATATATGTGGACGATATAATTCATTAAATTTGACAAATGTATAAGGGGTGAGATTTAAAGAGAAATGGTAGGTATAAACTTTATAACATTTAGCTGAGAGGGACCAAATACAGTATGAGCGACATGAACTACACATATCCGCCGCTTTAATCATAAAATTACAATCAGATTATTAGAAATATTATAAGTTTGATACGTTGCATATCATAAACAAAGATATACTTTATGCAACACGCGTCTCGTTCTTTTTCGGGTAGAACTAATCGGCGCCTGACGACCAATAACATGAACCTACTCCGTATAGTTTTCTCCTATAAATTGACTGGACGGAAGTTAACAGTACCTTATGACACTCTGATCCTGCAGCATCGCAAAGACAACTACTATTGAAGATTGCAATACGGCTAATGTGTTTAAAAGTGAGTTTAATATCGTTCAGAGATGGTAAAAGAATAGTGGGTTTACACTTAGATTAGTTTTTGCTGTGTCCACTTCTCAAAAGATGCTTTGATCGGATACAAATCATCAGATGATCGACTTTCCTCATCTGTGTCGATCTGGGTCGGGTTAAGGTCCGACTAGGGTCAATGTCAAAAAGTGCATGCCGCCCAGCTGATAGGTATGCCGGACAATAAAGTCATCTTTACACAAGCCATCAATGTTTTATGTTAAGTAGTTGACAAGTCTAGGCACAAAGGTCAGGGCAATAAAATTAGCAAATTCAATATAGCGCATTTGACGTTAGTAAATTGCGTATTCGTATCTTACCGTGACCCAGGTTTTCACCTTGGGCATCTCCAAACATCGTAGAGATCAAGATTTAAATTTTAAATTATAATAAGATATCAGCAAGGATACTCGTAATCGGCTAACGATGACCTTCTCATATTATACGATGTTCAGAAATAGTTCTAATGTCGATGAAAAGAGTTATCAGTCACTCAATGTGAAACGGAAAATTCTAACCGTTTCTCATGTTCCTATGGAGAGCAGCGCGAGATGCCTGTTCACTGATTATAATATAAACACTAAAAATATATCAAAATAGGACAGTCTCAGACCCGACAATTAAAGGTGAAATACATAAAGGTAAGATTGCAAAGATCATATAAAGTATTTGGACTCAGTCACTGCACGAAAAATAAATTGATAAATCGCGAGAATTTCATAAAACTTCAGCTTATGACGAGATGATAATGGGAAAATTGCAGCTTTATACACAAATTGATCATTGCATCATGAAAGATTTGACTGCTTTTATCACACAATATGTATTTTGACGACCGCAGAGATAATCGGAAGCACCTACCATGATGTGTATAAACCTGCTTAAAACATGTGCATGCCTTACAAAGTTTCTACAGGATCTAATCAACATTTAAACTCTTCATATACAGACGATGCTGAAGGGCGGTCTTATCCTAACGATACAAGTAGTTAGATGTCGGATAAGCTTTACTGATTCTACCCGATATACAAAATTTATCAGATCATTAAACCTGTCAATCATTAGTCCTACTAAAGGTACGACACACTGGGTATCCGCAGTATGCGGCGTCGGAACACAAATTGAATTTTCACATCTATAATCAGAATTTAGCGGATGTCGCCCTGGCCAAATTGTTAAGACCATACATGTGATAAGTGGCATCGATTGGGATCGATTATCAATCGGCAGATACACAGACCATGTAGAACGTTACTTTAATAAGATCAGGGTATCTGCACTACTACGTTGAGGTAGTCATAGGAAGGTACTAGCAATATCAAACATACGATCTTTCAAATGGCTAATCGATCGAAACCTTTATCAGGCTTCCGAGATATCTAAACCCTGAACTGAAAATTACTAGATCTTGCCAGTCAGCCCAATAATTACGATTAGGTAAAGGCAGTTCGACATCTCGTGCAACGTAATTAGGGCCACACCAGCAGGTACTATTTTCTACTCGGCGGATCGGTATGTCTTCCATCGCGGATTTAAAATAGTTGACAAGACAAGAGGCTGATGACTATTGAGCAAGGACCCGGCATAAAAGTCAAGACGGCGTTATGTTATTGACATGTCGCCAGTTTATAGAAATTACATCAGTTATTTTTATTATTATAAACATCAGCGTGAACCGGTCGCATCCGAGTATACTGAACGGCACTTGGTTAGTGGATTATATGTCTAAAAACACATGATTAAGTATGAAGTTCACAGTATGTCTGTAAGATGACAATTTGGATCATTCGGGAAATAGACTTATACAAATCGATAAAACCACTTTTGCATCGGCTCGATATGGCAGAGATTCATTAAAACGTCATATTTACCGATGAACATTCACTTAATGGCGAGGACATGTTCAGATTTCATTAAACGCTTAATTTCCCTCAATTTAGCTAAACAGATACGGACATAACCTTAGAGGTTTTATAAACATAATATTAAATTCATAAAAATATATGCGTATGGAAGTCCGATATGTTCAAGCTTCAATGGGATCAAAGTATGACCTAGGAGCCGCTTAATCAACTGATAGGTTACATTAAATAATTTCACCTCGCGCAGTAAAATTGATCCACGAAATGCATGGTACTAGCAGTTTATAATTTATCTTTGCTAAATCGAATTGGTATGTAATATCGGCATAATGTGTGCGTGTCCGTAACATCCGATTATAAATTTTGATAAGTACCAAAATCAAATGTGGCAATAGCTTTTGTAGGCATGACGTTTTTGCCAACGATGAATTCTATAGATTTAATGACTTTTTGATAATTCGCACCTATATGGAACGATAAAACCCAAAGATCGGTGATTCCTATAGGGCTTTATTTTTATCGATGAAAGCATAAAACGTGTCTTTCTTCTAGATCTCTTGTATATACTTGTCGCTCAAAAAGAAGAAGGTAATAAGGGGAATTTTCCATTTATTTATTATTTTAGTTTGATGCGCAAGCGTTACTACCGGTACAGTATGACAGGGTACCTTATCCCAAGGCGACAGACACGTCAATTCATCAAACTCCCTGGCCAATTGAATACGAGCCGAGCAATAAAAGCGTTACAGAATTGCTCTCGAGAGATAAAAGCGTTACAGAATTGCTTTATAAAAGGATTGCTGACCAATATGTCAAAAACAGGCTTGATCCAATTTTGATGCGAGACAAACTTAAATTGTTGCACATACTAAAATCGGATCAAGCCACTTCTTAAGGAGTATATGCGATGAGTATTCGGTCGTTGACGTAGATCCTGACCTTGTATCGTGTGATCGCAAATAAGAGAAGCTCCACACACATAAATATACAAAGTATGATATTTAGTTCGGAAATCTATACAGTGATATTGCAACCATATTGTATAATAATACAATATAGTATCAATCGTCGACACCACTTTTGTTCGTGATAAAGGCTGTGTCATAAACAACTTGTAAAGTCTGGACGGTCTATAAAAATATACTAGGGCTTAATTTCCCCGAAAAGTTTTATTTATTACATCGATCAAACAGATAAAAATGTCTTTTCGACGCTGGAGTTGACAACCAAATTATAATAAGAAGACATTATGGGTAAAAGTACAAGCCTTAGCCGATATAGACTCGGTATGGTGGTTGGATCCCGCATTTTACACGATTATCTTAGATTGTACTTAGTCTGGGCAAAGACTCTTTATTTAATGGACCGATCAAGCTTTCATAATAAATGGTCACATTTAAAGACTAAAGCTAAGGACCAATCCATCAATGATCTTGTATATAACCAAGGCAACGAAAAAATCAAAATAAATTCAGACGATGACTAGGAATGGATGATGATTAAGGGACCAATAAGAAAGAATCATTTGTTTGTACAAGATCTCGTCGATAAAGAAGTTTACCATGGCTACGGCAGTATACACCATAAATTAAATAATGGTTGCAACATAAATGATCCTATAAATGCCTAGGTAAGTCAAAGATATTTTCGGTACAAAAAGAGTGACAACATCGAAGTATTGAGTCACACACGTATCGCATAGTAGTCTTTTACACCATTTACTAGAACGCTGATAGATTTATTTTAACCCTATTTCATCATATCTGAATGACCATAAATGAGCTGGAAAGAAATGTCAATTAAAGTTAGATTGAGTACGTCTTGCTTCGATGGAATACAAATTACGTCGGGCGCCATCGGAGAGAAATTCTGATCCTATACAGGTGTGGATATCGTTGAACAACTTTCACTTCGCCACTTTTTAGCTATCAGCGCAACAAATAGATGCATAAGGCCGATTTAGCGTTTATCTATAAAAGAAGTGATGCACACTCCAGATCATCCATTGTCCTTTAAATTTGTTTCATCGATGCGCTTAATGAAGACTCTAATTATGATAGTGTACGTTCAGAAAAATGGAGATTACTATGTGCTACAGTGACTAAATAAAAGCAAAAGTAATTTTCCTTCAGTATGCTATTTCACACGATCACTCGGGTCCTCTTGATTCGGTATGGGGATGGGTCCAAGCTCTTATCAATCCAATACGGTGAGATCGGCAGTCAACAAATAGCATTAAGGTTTCTTCCTTAATGTGCCGACGATAGACTATACACTTGATCGGTCGATCTATTCTACTGGACGCATCACGATATGCCAATACATCAAGCTTTCTCAGCCAAAATATACGCTTGGATGCTCGACAAATATTAGTGAAGATTGAAGATTGGCTGAACTTGACTTAACTAACATCGTAATCTGTTCCGGATCCATTGAGGTTTTTTTATGGATTTTAAGACACAACAGTGATATGATGATGATGCTTCAAAATTGATATTCATGACGCTTTAATTGTTCATCTTGATTGAGTTTTGAAGAACTACGATTAGTTAAGACTGATTCGGTATCATACATATTGACAATAAAATGTGTAGATCGGTATCGGTCTGACCCATATTGTCATGCGATTTTCACTTTTTAATTATTATTGGTCTACTACTATATTTACAGCATGTGTGCCTTTATGATTGATGTATCTGCAACACAGTGTCGGTGTATTGGGGCTATTGTCGGTTATCCAACACACACTATAGGTATTCGGGTAAAGCGTAAGGAATACGCGTTCACCAATGCGTGTTTAAGACCAAAAGAAATAGTTTCAAGTCTTATATTACCATCTTTAACCTAATTACGAGTAATTTCCGAGCGCCTAGAAGGCACTCACATCAAGTTAATATTCAATCAGCTGATAATAGGGTTCTGATCCAAATAAAAGCGATTAAAGATATAAACCGTTGCATAGGCTATATCGTTTGCAACATTAACAATATAGTGATTTCAACGCTTCATACATACTTACGTACAGCACACCCTCCAATGTTGTATATTCCATAACTTAATAATATCTTTTGTTAGATTACATATCTCATCAACCGATATCGTTACTATACAAGTACTCAATACTCTCTATCCCCTAATATTTTATATTAAAATACCCAAAATGAATATATGGATTAAGTATAATATATGTAAATAGGATATTATCAACATACTGTTTCTAAAGAGCTTATTTTAGTTATGAACTGATATATGCTTCAACCTTCCTTATTTCTTGGTCAATCCTGGCTTTCCAGTGAAGAGATCGAACCTTAGTAATATGGTGGCTGTAAGCAAAAGGGTCCTCAGCAAGTTTTAAGATGACCAAGCGCAGAGCAGGCAGGAGAATTTCAGCACTCGAAATATGCGTTGTATCCTCCTCATCGCTACCCTCGCTTTCTGCATCACTTATTTTTCAGCCACGCAGATCAGCTCCTTATCCGTGATTTATCATGAACCTCCTCTTCGTTAATGGGATTAAGTAGAAATGGAATGTCAATGGGGTCACGTACGCGGAGCATGGACATTTTATCGTGGAGTTTTTTGTCAAGGTCATCTTCAACCTTTTCACAAATGGCTGTGGCACTGCCATCGCTGCCAGCACTGCCTCTATCCATGGGGTCCAAATCCACTGGCCATTCATCCTGCCCCCTCTGGCTAAGGATCCCGCAGTATTTACAGTAGTTTTCAATGGACCGCTCCTCGATTTGTTGCCAGGCCTGGACGGACCACTGCATGCCCTGCAGTTAGGTTAGCTTTTTATATGTCCTTCTCACCGACTCCGTCACGCGACAATGCATCTTCCAGCTGGAAATTCCGATATCGACGCCTAAAGGCTGCAATGATGACAGCATCCATTGGTTGGACCTTGGATGTTGTATTGGGAGGCAAAAACATCAAGTCACATGTTTAAAGTATAGATTCTACTTTACATGAGAAGGGGCGTTATCCAGCAGCAGCAGGATCTTTCGCCATTGTTTTGCTGTCCTGTTTTCCAACTTTCCAAGCCATCTCTGAAAGAAAAGACTAGTCATCCAGGCCTTCTTGTTGCCGCAATAATAATATCCAAGCTGCTCACCAGTCTTCTTGCCAATACCTCGGGGCTTGTAGGCGTGGCCGATGAAATAAAGCGGCAGCTTGTCACTTCCATCAGCGTTGCAGCTCAGAGAAATAGTGATTGCGCGTTTTGTCTTTTTTACGGCCTTCCAATTGTCGATCCGCAATAGTCTTATCGGGTGCCATTGCGTAGAACAGGCCAGTCTCACCCATGTTGTAGATATCACAAAGAACGATCTTGTCCATGATAGCTCGCAACTCAAGCAGGGCGTCTTGAATAGCGGTAACATTTGCGGAATCACTATCTCCATGCGAGCGGTAGCAGCGGAAGCCATGCCTTTTCTGGAAAGTCTCCAACCAACCATCCGAAAATTTAGGCTGTTCATGATCTGGAATATGTTGCAGCTCACAAAGCTTCCGCGCTCTAGATTGTATCAAAAAGCCGTTCAACGCAACGCCTCGTGCCTGGCATTGTAGGACCCAGTTGGATAACGCGGTCTCGACCACTGGAAAGCGTAGCTGCACGTGTCGCTTCGAAGCCTTTCCTTTCAAGTTGCTTATTTCCATGAGTTACCTCTTCCTCTTTAGGATATTGGAGATGGTGGGATGGGTTGGGGCTTTTAAGAGATTAAGGTGGAGTTTCGCCCATTCTGCCAATTGCTTTTGCGTCATGTCCGGATAACGGCTTTTTCCTCGCAGATACGCTGTTTCTCCAGAACGGTTAAGGTTCCGAAATACCCCGAAGCACAGGACAAGAGAATTGCAGAAATGGCGGGCTAAGACAGTTTGACGCTAAACAATTTGTTAGCCCACGTTGCGAAGTCTTTCTGCCTCAATCCTGGATTTTTCCTCTGCTTCATCGCGATCTCGTCACGCTGCTCTTTTGTGATCTTAGCACTGCGTTTTCGAAACATTAATTCTTGAGCATCCTGTTCTTTATCAAAGCCAGTAGCCTGTTCTTTCATGGAGCACAACTCGTTTGTAGAACACCTAATTTGCTGCCCGAATCATTCCCTATCACCCTGGTATGCTTTGCCACACGTAGCGTGAACAGGCTGCAGACAATCTGGGCATCTATTTATCAAAATGACTTACTATTGGTTAGTGATTGTCCTGCCTCCAAGCAAAGTGTATGTGCTTCATCAGCATATTGTACCTGTGGGCGCTCGGGTGGGCTTCTTCGTTACCGATAGCGCAGGTGTGAGAGGCTAGATGTGGAGCGGCAAAGGATCGCTCGGCTTCCAGTGGCAAAAACGGGGATGGAAGGGGAAGACATGACAAATGAAAGATTAGAAGAATAGAGAAGAGGGAGAGAAAGAGATAGAGGGAGTAAATGAGAAGTGCGCGTGTTGATGGGATTTTGTCGTCACTCTTATTTTGCAGCCGCCGTGAATGGCCGGTAAATCATTGCCACAATTTCCAAACAAATGGCATGCATGCCTGGCTGAGGCATTCTAACCGTTAATAATACCATTCATATATAGGGTAGGGTTTAGGGTGATGTCCACAAGGAAACAAGGAAAAGGACGAGGGACGCAAATAACCCACTGAATGGAAATTTTCTTTTATATATATACTTTTCATGTCAACCACTGGTACGGATATATAAACAATTTCCATAACATTATACTCTCTCTTATATTATACGTCTTATGTACACCACTGTTATCATAAAAATGAGGACTTACTGTATATTGTTGACAAATCTAGACTAATTAGGTGAGGGTCTGCTATATAACCTATAGCAAAACGCGCAACGATGATGCCATAAACACTCCCATACTCACATTTACACATACAAAATAGTTTCTCGCCTGATTGACAACTAAAACAAACACAAAACTTTAGAACGAAACGCTAGCAGCACCACCGCCCCGCGCGACTATCTCTCGAGTTGATGGTGATCAGTGAAGACTCCACTCGTAGTGCTCTTGCACGGAAAGGTAGCACTACTTTAGTCGATGAGCGGGCGAAACCCACCACAACATCGCCAACACCAGCGGCGATAACGCATCCCAACTTTTCGCGTTCTTATGAAAAGCGTCTTCGTGTGTTGGAGTTGTACAGCTGCAGCGGCTTTAAAAACTCGCGGGTCGACATAGCGATGCGCAACATTTGTCCTCGATGTAGACGCACTCGCGGTAAGACGATTTCGACTACGCGCGCTGTGCGGATTTCCTCGCTTGATCAGTCGTGGACTGCATTTGTGCGTCGACACAACGCGTAAGACCATTTCGCCGAGCTCGTATCACTTCGCGATAACCGACGGGTATAACGGGCTCGCGAAGCCCCGCGAGAAGGTGGGCAAAGTGTCGTGGAGCATTGACCAACATTCATGCTTCGAGCAAAAAAAATGCGAATAATGAGCATAAGGAATGCGTAATTTGTTTAGGTTAAGGTGTAGCTTGGCTGAACCTAGCTTAATGGACTTCGATACTCGCCGAAATACCTCGGTCTGACGAGGAGCGCACTTGGATCGGATGTTACGACCTCATCCTTAGCGTGTACAACCGCTCGTATATTGTTTGATAGCCGTAGAAAATAGTTTGCGCAGTCGCCGTCCAGTACGTTTAAGTTCTCGGACGCAAACTATAAGTCTCCTATCGTTGCGCAATTCGCGTCCTTTGCATTCCCGCTCTCCTCACTGTCGTTATGAGTAACCCGAACAAAAATGTATTTGAGTATTGCTCCTCGATGCTCTCATATATCACTCAAGCAGGGTAAACAAAGCTAGTGAACGCAAATGCCGTGAGGGAAAAACGTCGCGGGGACGAACTGGGACCGCGCTGCTCGAGCTTCATGAAGCGTGTCGGTTATCCAGAATTCGTATTCCATAACTAATTGTTAATTCCATTCATTGTCACTCATCGGTCAAAAACCATCACGCTGGAACCTTGCGCGTGGCATCGGACCCAGCGCGTCCAGTACCAATCCAGAATCAATCGGTCGCGAAAAATTTACGTGATTTTGAGCATTGATTAACGTTCGCCGGTCACGGCGTGAGTCAGGCACGTGTTTGCCGAAGCAGCCGAGGGTCTCGTCTAGTAGCATTCGCCCGTAATGGCTGGCATAGCGCGACGTCCAAAGCGTTTCAAGCAGTCACATGATGCTGTTCGTCGGCTCCAAGCGGTGCTGCTCGGGATGCGCCAGCTCGATCCGCCCAGAGCATCGCGTTACTGTAACGGGGCACACCCTTGCGCGAATTTAACGCAAGGGTATCGGTGCCCCGACAGACGTACACAAGGCAAGCGATGAAGCGTTGGTAAGGTAAAAGCAGAACTGTTAAATTAATATAATTAAGTCTTTTAACTACTGTCTCTCTGTTTGACTTAACTTAATTATGCTAATATAACTGATTGTATGGTAACGTCTCGTCACCACTCATTGCGCGCGTCTTGCGGCGATTGGTGGGTTGATATCATCAAGATATCAACCAATAAACAGACTCTTTGGTCGACCCTTCAATAACACCACTTCGGTGATATTGTTCAAAGAATATTCAACTTAATATTCTTTATTGTCACTTTCCTTAAAGTGACAATTCCATGTAACGGGCTTCCCCGTTACATCACCCCCCCCTTAACTGATAGTCACCGTGTGACTATCGAAAATATGGTGGCCACCCGTTGGCCACCATTGGGACAGGGAGCACTTGTTGGATCCGTTTCATTCACTTTCCGCTTGACCTCGCACAGTTAACATGTCTATGCGAGGTGACTCAAGACCTACACAGCCCGGTGCTGTGCCAGCCTCTGCGGCAGACGATTCGTCGTCTGCTGCTCCTTCTTCGCCTGCAGCAACAAATGCTGCAGGTGCACGCGGCACCTCACCGCGTGCGCATGATGACCTCGACGTTGAGGTCATCTACTCTGGCGAGTCAGATGTGTCTGACTCGGGCAATGCTCCAGAGGTGTCTCGCTCACCGGAGACGCCTCAGTATTCTCCAAGGCCACTGCCGAACGAACGGACTCGTGATTTACATCACATTCTGTTCGGCAGTGGTGACGATGATCAGGGTGGTGAGGAGTATTATTCCTTACCACCGCCGGCTCGTGCCTCTTCGCACGAGCGTGATGACGATGGCGTGAGCCGTCGTCAATCTGGGAGACGTGGTACCAACAAAGGTACCACCGTGAATCGTGATGAGCTGAAGCCGTGGCGTTTGCCCGAACGTCTCATCAATAGCTTGTCTCACAAGACAAGCCAACACCATCGAATACCCTTATTCGATGCGACCGAGCTTCACGGCTTGACTCCCAGCGCGAACAACTTTCGCGCTGAAGAAGACTTTTATCTCGATGTCTTTCTTAGACATCGATGGTACAACGGCAACTAAAAGCGTGACAAAGCCTCGCTTTTGGCTGCGTGGAACGCGTTCGTCCAAAACGTATAGAATTTTGGACGAGAATGGTGGCTCAAGACACTTGAGGCGACACGCCTCAGGTTCGCAAAGCGAGCGCCAACCGGTGTCAGGTACCGGTTGCACTGTTTGTTGAGTGAGGCAGACGTTCCTTGCCTCACGTGGGGAGACCCTTGTGCGAGTTGTGTTGACAACTCGCAGCGTGCAAATAGGTACGTGTATTCCCTAAGTTCACCCTGGGGAAGGGCACACATCTCGGAGGAGATGCGTGACGCGATTGCAAACTTGCAATCCCTCTACAAGCGCCAAAAGCGCTTTTTTACCGACGGTCCCGAGGACTCATCGGATGGGTCTCGTCATACTGACGGACGAGACCTTCAACATCCATCAACAGCTGAGAGCGGGGCTCTTAGCTGTTCCAAGAGGGTGGATACCCCCGCCACTGGACGAGGTAGCTCGTCCTTGATCCTGAATCGTCACGGTGATTCAAGATACGCTCCACTAGGAAGCTTTGATCACCGTGAGCATCCACCAAAGGATGTGGTGGAGGAGGAAAGACCTCCTCCAGATGATTCGGTTCACCATCTCGACCCTTACCAGATGGATCGCGCAATCGATGAATTGCGTGATGACTTGAAGCACGAGCGCGACCGGCGCTACGATTTGACTGATACCGTGCGGAAGAACCGCAAGGATCACGAGTCTGATCGGGCGAGGGATCGCGCCGATTATGCCACAGCGCAGCTTCAGGTCGAGCCGGATGTCCGCTCCCTATTCGGCGAGCTGGCGACAGCTCGCGGGGAGATATCTCGGTTGAATACCGAGGTATCATATCTACGCGACCAGACGGATCGTCTGGAGCGCGAACGCAAGAACTTGATGGATGTTCTTGAACGTGGGGCTATCTTCATCGAAAGAAGAAGGCTCGGACTGATAGTATAACCAGAGCCTCCCCACGTACAACAAAGGATGCGTGCGCATCTTATGTGGTAATTCGATTGTTTATGCATTGCCCTTACGATGCAACTCTCGAAATGGCCCAATGTACTTCGGCAGTAGTTTACTACTGCCGACACTAGTGACTGCATGTCCAGGTAAGTTTACCGTTGACAGTAGTACTAGGTCGTTAACCTAAAATGAAAGAACATTTGCTCTTCCATTCTTGTCTGCTTCATGTTTCTGACGGTACACCGCATTTGCGATGGAGTCCTGAACGAAACGGACTACCGCCTCTCGAGTGAGCAGGAAGTTCTCTGCTGACTCTTTGTTTTGTCTTTCAGTGCGCTTCGTGCGCACTGCTAAGAGGTTGTTCTCTTCTTCAGCGAGGTTGTCTTCTTCCTCGCTGGAAAATTCGTTGACGATGCTAAATATACCAGCATCGTCATCATCATCCGAGACAATAATTGCGTCGCCGCTATTTTTGAGGTGATCTCCTTCATCGATGTCGACATGATCGACATCGGCATCATACGTGACGGCGTTAGCGTCGACACGTGATGAGCAAGAGCAAAAACAATTTTTGCTCGAGCAAGTCCCTCCCCCTTTATCCAAGAGTCACACTCTAAAAGGGCGGGCACACGTGGATGGCGTAAGCTATTCACTTAAAACATTGTGTGCTGGGAGGAAGCATGCACCGGGTTATTGATGGCGAATTCCACCATGGGTAGGAATTCGCTCCAACTCGGAAACGAGTGGACATATCCTCGAAGGATCTCTTCGAGGACACGGTTCGCACGTTCCGTCTGACCATCTGTTTCGGGATGGTCAGAAGTGGACATCTTCAATCGTGTTCCAAGAGAACGGAACACGGTTTGCCAAAACGCCACCGTGAACCGAGGGTCACGGTCGGATACAAGTTCACGGGGTAACCCGTGGAGTCTAAAGACCGTGTCAAGAAAGACACGAGCACAACCTTGAGCCTTGATCGACTCAGGGACAGCAGCAAGATGTACCTTCTTGCTGAACCGGCCAACAAACACAAGAATTCCATTATTCTTGTGAGCATCTTCGGAAAAACCGAAGACGAAGTCCATTGAAATGGACTGCCAGCACTCTGTCGGAACAGGCATAGGCTGCAACGGCGCACGGGATGAAGGACTAGGGTTCACCCGTTGACAAACCTCGCAAGCACGTATGTACTTGCGTACAAACTGATACTGGCGTGGCCAGTAAAAGTCACGACTTACCGTGAGTTAAGTCTTTTCTCTACCACGATGGCCGCTTGTTGGGGCATCGTGACACTCATACATGATGCTTAAACGCAAATCATGATGAGCGGGGACGACGACACGAGGCGTGTCGTCGGCAACAGCTGTATAGTACAGCAATCCGTTGCGTGTACTATACAGATCCGATGAGGATCGGTACAAAGCTGGTAAATCCCTGATGGATTTACTGGATGGATTCACCAGATGATCCATCAATCGCAGAAGATCCTTATCTTCCGCGTATGCCTTTCGTACGTCGTCAAGTAAAATTGACGACGGGACACTGACTGACAGTGTCGCAGCAGTGGGCTTATCCTCACTGTTAAATTGTGCGTCCGGCTCAAAATCGGGCCGGCGCGAAAGCGCATCAGCGACGATGTTTAGTCGTCCTAGTTTATACTTCACGGAGAAGTTATACTCCGCGAAGAAAGACAGCCACCTCGCCATTCGTTGCGAGAGGTGTGGACTGTTTACGGCCGTGCGTAATGACGCATGGTCCGAGTAGACGATGAACGGTCTATCTCCCAAGAGATAGACCCGGAACTTAGCCAGTGCGTACTTCATGGCAAGGAGTTCCTTGACATGCACTAGGTAATTCCGCTCAGCTGCTTGCAGCTGACGCGAATGATAACAGATGACGCGCTCCGCGTCATCTGCATCGAACTGCATTTACGCACAGCCGATTGCAAAATCGCTGGCGTCACAGACCGCATGAAATGGTCTGTCCTGATCTGCAATCGCCAATATCGGCGATTGCATCAAGCTTTGCTTGATACCCTTAAAGAAACGCTGGCACTCAGCGTTCCATGACCACTTGACATTTTTCTTGAGCAAGCAAGAAAGATGAACAGTCATCTCGGGGTAGTTGCGCGAGTACTTGTGCAAGTACGCCACTAGACCAAGGAACTTCCTTAGTCCCTTAACATCGACTGGCACTGGCCAGTCGGTGATCACCTTGATCTTTTCGGGATCAGGTCGCACGCCGTGTTTACCCACGCTGCACCCAAGAAGTGGTATTTCGCTAGCCGCTAATATACTCTTCTTGAGGTTGGCGTACAACTTATACTTGCGCATAAGTTGAAGAACCTGACGAACGTGAGTTCTGTGAACTTAAACGTCCGTCTTTTCGTCCATAGCCCGATTATGGACGAACACATCGTCGAAGTAACTCGGTGCGAAGTCTCGCACCGGTCTTAACAGATTTGTGACACATCTGTTGAATGTTGCAGGGGCATTGCTCAGCTTCTGTGCCATAAGTAGCCACTCCTACAGCATCCCGCTGGGGGTACTCACTGCCGTGAACGGGATGTCCCGTTCACGCATGAGGATCTGATAGAATCCATCCATCAGATCCATGGACGAAAAGATGGTACTCTTTGACATACCATCTATGATTACGTCCTTCCTCGGTATCGGCGTCTGAGCCGGTACCGTCGCAGCATTCAATTTGTTGAATGTGTGCACTATCCGCCACCCTCCTGTGGTCTTTCGCACACAGAAGGTCGGAGAGATGTGAGGAGAATCTGATTCCCTCACATGGCCTGCTGCTAAGCGATCGTCAAAGAACTTGTCGATCGCTAGTACTTGCTCACGAGGCAGGGGACACTGCTTCATGACACAGTACTTCGAGCCTGGTTTGAGCTCGATCTCATGTCGAGTGCCTTTGTCCTTAGGCCGCTCGCAAGGTACGGATTCAGGGAACACATCCTTGAATTCGATCAAATCCTTATACAAAGGATTTGCCTGAAGTGACTCCCAGGATTGAGACGTGTATCGCTCAATCCGAGTCTTCTCATCGAGGACACTTTCGTTCATCGATGAGCTGCTGAGAACCCGTTCGTTCTCAGCAAATACTGTCGCCGACCGAATATCGGCCACATACTCATCCTCTGTGACCAGTATGCAGATCTTCTTGACTTTGCCACTACGCAGATCACGCAAGAAACGTTTCGGTTCTAGCGTTGGCAACTGAGTTATCTCCGAAGTTAACTTCGGAGGCACAATCAGATCAAGCGTATAAGCGCCTACGCTTGATCCGTCATTGACCAAGACGTTCAACGTCTAGGTTTCTTCCTGGGAAATTGCTTCCACAGGTTGCTGAGGGCCTGATCCTTCAGCAAGTGACTCTTGAGGAATTCCTACCTCAAGTACGTGGGGACTTATTTTCTCGACGTCTTCTGACTGTTGCTGTGCAACCACAGTCAGACACCGATCCTCTACGGTCGACTCTCCAGTCGACCTAGGATTTCCATGTTGCCCTTTGAATTTCAACAGGTTTCTATTGTCTAAGATGATGCCCGCTAGGCATGCATTCATGTCCCGGTCCACTCGACTTTTTCGAGTGGTGGACCTTCAGCGCATCCTGTACTCCTGTACAGCCGCCGGGAGCTTGCTTTACAGTGTAGTGATCAACTACACTGTGATCTTGTGCAGTCGTGCTAGCGACCGTACCCCAAGTGAGGCCATCGCACTCACTCGCAGAACATCCACACGCTTGTGGACGCTCCAAGATGTTCATCGGATGGCCATCTGATGAACAAGTGGCAGGCATCTTCACGGATCGATGCTGCCAGCTCACCCTTGGCTCGTACTTTCTGAGCCAAGGTAATCCCAGGATGACATCAAATTTGTCATCCAGATCCAGTACGCTGAATTCATCATCGTACTATTCGCCCTCTAACGTGTAGTGGACTCCTACTACACGTTTCTCAACGGTAATCGATGCGCCTGTTGCAAGGCTCACCGTCATCCTTGTGAGGGAAATGTCGCGCTCAACGAACTTGAGCCTACGACCATCTAGTGACTGGCGACGAACAAAGTTTTTCGACGCCCCACAGTCTACTAGGGCACGAAGCGACAAATCATTTGTCGCTTCCAACTTCAAGTTGATGAGCGAAACATCATCAGTAGGTGCAGAGAGACACAATGATTGTGTATCTGGAGCAATTTTCGTCAAGAGATTTTCATATTCTCTTGAGGTTGCTGGATCAGTAGGTCGCTCCGCCCCTACTGACCCCGACCATTTTTTGATGGTCCGTCTCGCTGTTGTGGCTTAGCAACAGCGCTGGACCCACGCCCATTGTCCTTTCTGGCAAATGGTCGTCCATTTTGCTCAGTACTTTTTGGTACTGGGCGTGGAGCACTACACTCATTGGCGTAGTGCCCTAACTTCTGACAGCGATTGCACCTCTTCAATCGCTTGTTGTTCGAAGAGCGAGGTCTCTCGCTCTCAACTTAGCAGAGGTCCATTAGTTCTGGACCTCCGATATCTTGTCGTCTTGGTGGACGATAAGAGTTTGAGCTAGCATGAGTTTGTCTCATGCTAAAGTCTTCCTGTTCCGCGGCTGATATCGCTTCTTCAAGCGTATACAGCTCAAGGCGGAACAGGTGGCTCCTGACGGGCCCTTCCGCGATCCCTTGCATGAACATCGTAATCAACGTGTGTTCATGGACTGGGTTAGCAGTTATACTACTCGCAAGGAGTCGTATATGTTGTGCGTAAGCGTGCACATCACGCTTACCCTGCTTGAGTTTCAGGAGCTCTGAACGAGCCCTGAACTCAGCCCGTGGCGGCTCAAACGTTTGTCTGACCCGGGACTTGAATTCATCTAGCGACCTAAACACATTTGGGTCGCTACTCTCCAGTCCCAGGGACCAAGTTTAAGCACGCCCTGACAAGTGGGTCTGATCAAATGTGAGTTTCATTTGCTCATCTTCGACGCGACGAGCCCTTAAGGCTCTGTCGAGTTCGACAAACCACAGTAACAGGGAGTCTTCCGGGACTCCACTGTACTTGGAGATGTCAACTTTCATGACCTCGGGACGACGCGCATGTGCCGTCCCGCCCACAGCAGCATGGAATTGCTGCTGTCTCAACAGCTCTGTCTGTTAAGCACCGAGCTCTCTCAACTGCTCGGCCTGTTGAGAGCCTTGTTGGTGAAGCAAGGCTACTTTCTCCCTTTCGGCGACAAATTCACCTTGGATTAACCTGGCGATAGCGGCATGTTGTTGGTCTCTGTCTAGAGACTCCAACATGGCGCTGATGGCGAACTCGCCTACGGTAGAACTCATTCGTTCTACCGCACCCCATTCGATGTCACTCAAATGGGTAAACCCTTTACGCGTGGCGTGAAAGGTCTCTTCATCATCCAACATGTTCATGTTGGATGTTGTGGTCCTTGGAAGGACTACAAAGTGCTACCAGGTGTAACGGGGCACACCCTTATGTGAACTTAACGCAAGGGTATCGTGCCCCGACAGACGTACGCAAGGCAAGCGAGGAAGCGTTGGTAAGGTAAAAGCAGAACTGTTAAATTAATATAATTAAGTCTTTTAACTACTGTCTCTCTGTTTGACTTAACTTAATTATGCTAGTATAACTGAGTGTATGGTGACGTCTCGTCACCACTCATTGCGCGCGTCTTGCGGCGATTGGTGGGTTGATATCATCATGATATCAACCAATGAACAGACTCTTTGGTCGACCTTTCAATATCACCACTTCGGTGATATTGTTCAACGAATATTCAACTTCATATTCTTCATTGTCACTTTCCTTAAAGTGACAATTCCATGTAACGGGCTGCCCCGTTACAGATGCCGTGCAAGCCATGGCATTCTTAAAATATAAATATAATATGATATCGATGACCTAAAACTCGTATCAGCTTGAGATTCCGTTTAAATGGTATGGGAATACCACCGACCGCTGATAATGATTTCGAACAAATCGCAGCTCAAATACTTATCTAATGGTAGGGGGCATCACCGACCGTAGTTGACTTACTAAAAATTATCGTATATTGAGGACTTGTCAATTTATTATAGTTACACCACCGACCGTTGTCAGTAGGCTAGGAATTTTCCGTCCGCATACTTGACGATAGTCTTCTAAAAATCTCGGGGACACTCAAACGTGTTTTGGTATCGGTAGACTATCGGCGCAAACGAAGTTTTTCGTCGCACCAAAATTTAGCAACGCTTGAATCCGATGTGAAGCATTATCGACGCCTACGCTTAGCACGATCCACGTTTATTTTGTCGTATCCGGACGTGGTGGCATTGAAAATTTTGCATGCTTTAGAGATGGGCTTGGAAGTCATGTAGACATTGTTGACACGACCTTCCGTTTCTACCCCCTAGGACGCCCCGCGCCTACTGGATGCCGCCGTTTTTACTAACCCGCGAAGTAAATATACAATTCACATTTTGGGGCATAAGAAATGGATAAAGCGCACGGCAAAAATTCACACGATGCCCAAATTTGCTACATTAGAAATATATTACATGCTTCTGTTTGGAAATACTCGTTTTATATTTTGTCCTTGCCGAGGCATACAGGCGCTGTCGACCGCGTCCATTTCCATAATTTTGGGCTCAAGATGTTTTTAAATTCTCGACGAGGATTCTATTTGCAATGCCATCACGCATAATTCCTCGCGCAGCGCGATAGCATATACTGCTTCAAGAGACGCCTGTAAATTCGCTTAGAGATTAACAATTATGCTCGGCGTTCCTTGCTTTGACAAAAATGGTTACCTGTGTCTGTTCGATTATGTGTTAGTTTACATGGATACTTGCGTACTAGAAGGTAAAATGAAGGCTCGATATATTGTGGTCGTACCGACTGGCATTCTTTCCTATCCTAACGGTGTTCCTTGTTCCTAAATAGTGTCCTGACCAGTCCTAACGGTGTTCTACGTTCCCACATAGCGACCTTTCCTTTTCCTATGCAACGACTTGATATGTCCATGTCCCCCTTTAATCACACTTAATTTCCAACACGCCCTCCTCGAAGAGCACTCTTCGATTACATCTGGTAATTCACACCAGTCAAGTGCATAAACTTGCGAAGACGATTTTCGTCGAGAGGCTTAATAAATGTATCAGCTGAGTTTTTTCGCCTTTGACCTTGTGTAGATCAATAAAACCTTTTTTTAACTTGACCCTCGCGTAGTGCCACCGTAATTCAATTTGACGTGTCCGGCGACTGTATGTCGGAGATGTCGCTATGATGTAAGCTGCTTGGTTGTCGATACCAATGCGTAATTTAATCTGGCACTGTAGTGGTAGTCATATTGTCGGATGCTGTACTCGGCCATCGCTTCCATCCTTGCTTCACAGGCAGCTACGTACTCAGCCTTTGCTGCTGATATCGCGGTAATCAGTTGTCATCGGGACATCCGTGCGACAGCACCTTCTACCAATGCTAACACATAAGCTGTAGTGCCCTTGCGTTGCTCGAATCATTAGCCCAGTAGCTATTGCAATATCCCTCGATTACAATGTGTATTGTGTTGTTGTTCATCATGTCGTATTTCTGTATGGCGTACGTGATTCCATTGCGCAATGCACCTGCCACATACTGTAAATATTTACAACGTTCCGACATGCTTGTTGTGTAGATGGGCAACGAATCGACTCAGTTGGCCCACTACAAATGCTACATCAGGCCTGGTACTAGTCTCCAGATACATTAGTATCCCGATGGCTTCACGATAGGTAAAATAAGTATTTCCTGTTTGTTTGTTGTTCGTATCGTCACCCTCCGGTCGCATATTAACCTCCATAGGGTTGGCCTCAGCACGTGGCTTATCGTACGAAAACTTCCGTAGAATATTCTTTGCACACTGTTCTTGATATATCGTGTGGGTGATCTGTGTCTCTGTCTGTTTCGCTTCGATACTAAGATACTGGGTTAGTGATCCTTGATCTTTAATTTCATAATAGTCATTTAAGTCATCCAGTAGGCTCATCTCGTGGTCTGTATTTTTGGTCGAGACCAATGTTTCATCAACGTAGACAAGGACATATACGATCGTGTTTCCACGAATCCAATAATACAGACATGTATGGGTTCGTGACCACTCATCGACATGGTCTAGGAACCACTTATTAAACTTCAAGTTCCACTCGTGGCCTGATTGACGAAGCCCATATAATGCCTTTCGAACGATTTACCCATTTTCATTTGCCTTGCCCGGATATCCACTTATCGATCGTAGTTATTGCTTGATAATGAGTGAGGCATTACCATCCGCCGTGTTTATGTCCCCGCCATAGATATCAAGACTAAGCTTGCCTGCTAGGGTAATCAGTAGCTGAAACGAAAAAATCATAACCACGAGAGCAAATGCTTCGTGAAAATCGATTTCTGGTCGCTGATGGATCCCTAGGATCTTTGTTCGTGCTTTAAATTTGATCACGTAGCCTTGTTGATCGGTCTTTACAGCATACACCCACATGGTATTTATTAAGACCGCCGTTTTCGGGAATTTGTACCCTCAATTTCTGCAATCACACCCTTGAACTTATCGCATGCATTTTCATTTACTCTGCTGCTAAAATTATTATTTTCATCTTGAGTTCGACATTTCAGAATGACTTCTGCTTAGAGTATTATCGCTCGCACAAATAGTCTTTTCGCTTTATTACGAAACTTGTGATGACGGCAGGGCCATTTCCATCACGTAATCATCAAAATATTTTGGCTTCCTGCGCTCACATAGTGTTCAAAGTTCAGTTTGCGTCCATTTGGCATCGTCTTTGTGTAACTCTTGCTCGACACGATTTGCTTCAGATAGTGTCTATAATAGACAAATACGTAACTTTTTTATTGTTACAGGTTGTCGGTCATGTGTCACTTCATCATCAGGATCTGAATCAGGACCTGATACTTTACAAAATGAAAAATCAGGACTTCCTTAATTTTCGTCGCCTTCTTTGCAAGCTACGTAAATATACAACAAACCTTGGTCATAATGTTTATCCAGGCCCGATTTGTCTGCGTCATACTCGGCTACGGTCGACCCGCATGTACCAACAGTGTACCGTTTAATGTCTTTAAAGACATTGATTATTCTGGGCCCGTCATTTTTATCACGATCCGAACGCCCTTCTTTCACGCCTCGGTTACATTCATCGTCCAGGTCTATAGTAGTAGCCCAAGTGAAATCCTCGATGTCACAATCCGCTTCATAGTTGATAAACAGGCTTAACATAGCATCGATTTATAACGTGTGTTGTTCATCATCATGATCAAAGTGTAGCGAAGAAAGATCATCCTTTTCTACTTCCACATCATGTCGATCGCGGTAAACTAAAGTCTCGGCAACACGTATATTCGATACAAATTTCACAGTGTATTCACCGGAAAAATATACCTTGCAGCCTACCACATCTTCTGCATAACCAAAAATAAACCCAATCTTGAAATTCACATCATCTTTATTGCGTCCTGGTGATACTTATATATGCGCGTATGCAAGTGCTCCTAACTTTCTGGTATGTTGCATGTCAGGATTTACTCCAAACATTATCTCGTACGGATTTCCCAACGTGCTGTAGTTTTAAACTCGGTTCTTAACGTACACTGCATTACTCATAGCCTCAGTCTATAGGCTTCGGGAAAATCCTGCAGGAGTATTGTTTAGATCTTCATACCTTCGATCACCTGATGAGTCCTCTTACACAGGTTCATCTGTGAGTTTTTAAGTCCAACTTTAACATGCACAATTTATTTCGATCAAAATTAGGCCTCTATCGCATCGTTGCAAAACTCGCCATATTTGTCTCTTAGTACTTGCCTCATATTGTATAACCAATTGCTAATATGTAGACGGCTTGTCGTGCTTCCCATAGAATAATTATCGCATATGCTAATATACCTTCTTACTTTTTTACTTTTGAGTAATTTTATATCAATAAATCTCGAGTCATTATCCATAATAATTAGCACTTCCACAATTTTATTCGCAATTGACTGTCCTGGTATTAGCAAATCCGCATATACCACTTGATTTTGGGTAATTTAACACTCTACCAAGCTGCTTCCGATTTATTTGTTGCTTTTGCTTACCTAGATGGCATGCGTCGCACGTGCGGTGCTCTCGTTTTGCTAGCATCATGCCTCGTACCAGTCATATGTCCACCATAATATCATTATAACGTGGACACGAATGGCAAAGTCTCTCAAGGTAAATATATAATGATCCTACTCCGACAGCTACGTGTAGTTGAACAGTGCTTTACCTTGTGGCAACTGACCATGTCTCTGAGAAGAAAATGCCGCTTGGAACTCTTAAGTAGCATTTTGTATATTACCTACAGCCACCCCCCTTCATCCAATATAATGGATAAGAATTGCGATGTTTCATTAAATAAATATGAAAGGCCCTGGCAAACAGCGAGGCCTGAGCATTGTTACCCGGATATAGCTCCTGAGGTATATATGACTTTTTCCAAAACAAATTTCGATGTTTTTCTGCCACTTCTGTTACCAATCCCAAGGTCCCCCTACCGTTAATACGCGATACAACATTTGGCTCCACACCGAGCATGCTTTGCACCTTTTTGTCCACCTTTAAGAACGTCAGAAATTCGCTCTATTCCCGGTTATGGGTGAATTTGACGCAGTGTCAAATTATTACAGTGTTCAATTTTCATCCACCTCATTCTGGTGGCTGGTTGTTGATGCGTCTTCTGCATCAGTATTAACTTCACGGACCTCCACACCATGATTCTCATGCGGGGATAATTTCTACTGCTTGATTCGATATACCTCGACTCAGTAACTCGACCTTCATCAAAAGTAATCGCATGGTGGATACATCTCTAGTATCTTCTTCACTATTTGCGTGACCTTTTTGCCAAATTGTGAAGTTTCCTTGCATCTTTTTCCTTTGCTACAATGTACCATCTCTGTCCAGATTATGTGTCTTCGAAGGACAGCTAGCTTTAAAATTTTGTCACTTCCGCATGTTTAACACGCTCGAATATCTCCTGTTCACGAACACTGTTTTGATGATTTAACCTCGGTCCACACCAAATCTATAATTTTTACTGTAGAACCCACCTTTTCTTTCCTATTCATTGTTTTTGCATCGTATCTCTCTTTGTCTGGCGGACGCAGCAAGAACTAGCTCACGAGCTCGAGCCGCTGTATACACACTTGGGTCTGCGCCATCATAGCTCGAACTTATGAGACGCTCAAATTCGATCTGATCCGTTAAGCGCTCAAGCAGCATGTCAAGCATAGTATGATCTTCCGCCGTGTTATTTCAAGTGTATCAATTCCGCCATGAGTCTTCACATCTTGCACATATAAAGATTCGTATCTCCCTTAGGTAGTAGCTATGTATTCCAAAGCTCATGCTCCACGCAACGAATTGTAAATGCCCCGAATGCTTCGTTCTGCTTCCATTTGTACAGATTGCAAAGCGCTTTCCCCTTGTTGATCCGGTATCCTTATCGCGTATCTGTTACAAAATTTCCGGAGGCATCGACGTACCAATCATCAGCATGATCTTTAGCTGTTTTTTCGCGAACTCTTCTTACTTATCTGCAGAAGCAGTATCAATCATTGCCTTTGTCAAGTCACCAGCTGCAATATTCTCGAGGACGTTTTTCAAAAAACTATGATCATCGCCCTTTCATAAGTCTGCCAATCCTTGCCGTCCCAGTTCTTCGAAACCTCTTGACTTGTGTACTATATCAATATTGGGATCATAACCCTGTTAGATTATGTATTAGTCACACACACACTTGCGTACTAGAAGGTAAAATGAAGGCTCAATATATTGTGGTCGTACCGACTGGTATTCTTTCCTATCCTAACGGTGTTCCCTGTTCCAATATAACGTCCTTGCCAGTCCCAACGGCGTTATACGTTCCCACACAGCGACCTCTCCTTTTCCTATTCAACGACCTGATATGTCCATGTCCCCCTTTGATCACACTTCCATTTTAAACAGTGTCACCGTGGTATCGGTTAGGTGACGAAACACGATTCTAGTTTCAAGCGCGCTTGATATAATTCAACATCGAAAGTCGGTCTTGTTGCAAATAAACTATTGCTGAGCGAATAGGGTGTATTTAGTAAAGGATCTTAAAATCCAAATGCAGTTCATCAGAGAGATCCATCATACCGGAAACATACCGAATCATCAACCAGTTTTCTAAGCGCCAATTTCGTTGCCTTTCCAGTCAGCTTATACAGGGGGTGGTGGGCGCGCGCGAAGTCCGTCGAAAGTTAGCAAGCTTAAAAATTAAACTTAATCGCATTGTTAGTGATTACGCGCGATCGCTTCGGTCCTTTTTTATACTAATGGAGACCTTGAGTTTCACGACGTCAGATGTTAGAAATGTGAGAAGTCGATATCTCGGATGTAGCTGGGTACTGAGCGCACGCCGGTGAAGTTTCCTCGTAATGCTAATTTCGTCTATAGGTGAGGTATTTATATACGCTCTTAGCATAGGTAAACGTGTGGCTGCGGTAGAGACTGAAGCACTAATATAGCTCACTTTTCGATCCGTCGGCCAATTAGAAGCCTTTCAGCGGGAAAGCGAAACGCGTCTGGCACGCGATCAAGTACAAGGTCTTTTTTATTCGTTCTTCTGTCATAACTAAAACTAAGAACGAATAGAAAAAGACTATGCACACAACGGGAGTTGAATTCCCCGACTAACGCTGTCGACCAAGACAGCAGCTTATCGTTTTAAAAAATAGTGCACAACCTTGTGCTATGTCTCAGCAATCCCGCTTATCTAAGTATAAACGCGGTGATTTTCGCGACCCCGCGAGACGGCAGATTTCCTCTACGAGGAAGATGTGGAACTCTGGATGCCACTATATACAAAAGGCTACACCGTCAGCGCCTCAAGCCTGTAGGCGCTAATGTATTGCTAAAAGCCGTACGAAGTGCTCCCGGGTTTAAAAAGGCTCAATTTCGTTACCTACTCACCACACATCATAATGGCTTTAGATGAAGCGTACAAAAAGCATTACTATTACGTGATTCGGATCCCTTAGTAGCAGTGATGTCAAATCATAGACATCATGTAGAGAGTCTATATATCTAATTCTTACACCAACATGTTAGCTTCGACAGACATCGTGCGCAAGCGATGTAGGGCGGATGTTCGGCTATTTCTAACGGCGTTGGCAGAAGATCAGGGGTGTATGTGCTGTCTTTTTCATCTTGCGATGCTTGTGAAAGCGCTGTTGACGCTGTGGCACAGTATGAGGCGAAAAGGCACACGAAGACATCCTGGCCGAGCGGTTAAGGCGATAGACTAGAAATCTATTGGGGTAACACGCGTGAGTTCAAGTCTCACAGCTGTCGATGCTATTTGTCTGCGTCATCTCATTTCGTTGGACTCCATTGGTGCTGCTTCGGAAGGTGGTGTTGTCGTACGCATCGACTATGGTAGACCGGTCGCTGATTGAAAGAGTATAGAGACCATGACGAGAGTGCATACGTGTGATGCTCGCTTCGACAGACATTGTGCGCAAGTGATGTAGAGCGGATGTTCGGCTATTTCTAACGGCGTTGGCAGAAGACCAGGCGTGTATGTGCTGTCTTTTTCATCTTGCGCTGCTTGTAAAAGCGCTGTTTACTCTATGGCACAGTATGAGGCGAAAAGGCACACGAGGACAGCTTGGCCGAGCGGTTAAGGCGATAGACTCGAATTCTATTGGGGTAACCCGCGTGAGTTCAAGTCTCGCAGCTGTCGATGCCATTTGTCTTCGTCATCTCATTTCGTTGGACTCCATTGGTGCTGCTTCGGAAGGTGGTGTTGTCTTACGCATCGACTATGGTAGACCGTTCGCTGATTAAAAGAGTATAGAGACCATGACGAGAGTGCATACATGTGATGCTTGCTTCGACAGACATCGTGCGCAAGCGATTTAGGGCGGATGTTCGGCTATTTCTAACGGCGTTGGAAGAAGACCAGGGGTGTATGTGCTGTTTGTTTCATCTTGCGATGCTTGTAAAAGCGATGTTGACGCTGTGGCACAGTCCGAGGCGAACAGGTACACGAAGACAGCTTGGCCGAGCGGTTAAGGCGATAGACTAGAAATCTATTGGAATAACACGCGTGAGTTCAAGTCTCACAGCTGTCGATGCCATTTGTCTGCGTCATCTCATTTCGCTGGACTCCATTGGTGCTGCTTCGGAAGGTGGTGTTGTCTTACGCATCGACTATGGTAGACCGTTCGCTGATTAAAAGAGTATAGAGACCATGACGAGAGTGCATACATGTGATGCTTGCTTCGACAGACATCGTGCGCAAGCGATTTAGGGCGGATGTTCGGCTATTTCTAACGGCGTTGGAAGAAGACCAGGCGTGTATGTGCTGTCTGTTTCATCTTGCAATGCTTGTAAAAGCGCTGTTTACTCTGTGGCACAGTCCGAGGCGAAAAGGCACACGAGGACAGCTTGGCCGAGCGGTTAAGGCGATAGACTAGAAATCTATTGGGGTAACACGCGTGAGTTCAAGTCTCGCAGCTGTCGATGCCATTTTTCTGCGTCATCTCATTTCGTTGGACTCCATTGGTGCTGCTTCGGAAGGTGGTGTTGTCTTACGCATCGACTATGGTAGACCGTTCGCTGATTAAAAGAGTATAGAGACCATGACGAGAGTGCATACGTGTGATGCTTGCTTCGACAGACATCGTACGCAAGCGATGTAGGGCGGATGTTCGGCTATTTTTAACGGCGTTGGCAGAAGACCAGGGGTGTATGTGCTGTCTGTTTCATCTTGCGATGCTTGTAAAAGCGATGTTGACGCTGTGGCACAGTCCGAGGCGAACAGGTACACGAAGACAGCTTGGCCGAGCGGTTAAGGCGATAGACTCGAAATCTATTGGAATAACACGCGTGAGTTCAAGTCTCACAGCTGTCGATGCCATTTGTCTGCGTCATCTCATTTCGCTGGACTCCATTGGTGCTGCTTCGGAAGGTGGTGTTGTCTTACGCATCGACTATGGTAGACCGTTCGCTGATTAAAAGAGTATAGAGACCATGACGAGAGTGCATACATGTGATGCTTGCTTCGACAGACATCGTGCGCAAGCGATGTAGAGCGGATGTTCGGCTATTTCTAACGGCGTTGGCAGAAGACCAGGCGTGTATGTGCTGTCTTTTTCATCTTGCGCTGCTTGTAAAAGCGCTGTTTACTCTGTGGCACAGTCCGAGGCGAAAAGGCACACGAGGACAGCTTGGCCGAGCGGTTAAGGCGATAGACTCGAAATCTATTGGGGTAACACGCGTGAGTTCAAGTCTCGCAGCTGTCGATGCCATTTTTCTGCGTCATCTCATTTCGTTGGACTCCATTGGTGCTGCTTCGGAAGGTGGTGTTGTCTTACGCATCGACTATGGTAGACCGTTCGCTGATTAAAAGAGTATAGAGACCATGACGAGAGTGCATACGTGTGATGCTTGCTTCGACAGACATCGTACGCAAGCGATGTAGGGCGGATGTTCGGCTATTTCTAACGGCGTTGGCAGAAGACCAGGGGTGTATGTGCTGTCTTTTTCATCTTGCGATGCTTGTAAAAGCGATGTTGACGCTGTGGCACAGTCCGAGGCGAACAGGTACACGAAGACAGCTTGGCCGAGCGGTTAAGGCGATAGACTCGAAATCTATTGGAATAACACGCGTGAGTTCAAGTCTCACAGCTGTCGATGCCATTTGTCTGCGTCATCTCATTTCGTTGGACTCCATTGGTGCTGCTTCGGAAGGTGGTGTTGTCTTACGCATCGACTATGGTAGACCGTTCGCTGATTAAAAGAGTATAGAGACCATGACGAGAGTGCATACATGTGATGCTTGCTTCGACAGACATCGTGCGCAAGCGATGTAGAGCGGATGTTCGGCTATTTCTAACGGCGTTGGCAGAAGACCAGGCGTGTATGTGCTGTCTTTTTCATCTTGCGCTGCTTGTAAAAGCGCTGTTTACTCTGTGGCACAGTATGAGGCGAAAAGGCACACGAGGACAGCTTGGCCGAACGGTTAAGGCGATAGACTCGAAATCTATTGGAATAACACGCGTGAGTTCAAGTCTCACAGCTGTCGATGCCATTTGTCTGCGTCATCTCATTTCGTTGGACTCCATTGGTGCTGCTTCGGAAGGTGGTGTTGTCTTACGCATCGACTATGGTAGACCGTTCGCTAATTAAAAGAGTATAGAGACCATGACGAGAGTGCATACATGTGATGCTTGCTTCGACAGACATCGTGCGCAAGCGATGTAGGGCGGATGTTCGGCTATTTCTAACGGCGTTGGAAGAAGACCAGGGGTGTATGTGCTGTTTGTTTCATCTTGCGATGCTTGTAAAAGCGCTGTTTACTCTGTGGCACAGTCCGAGGCGAACAGGCACACGAGGACAGCTTGGCCGAGCGGTTAAGGCGATAGACTCGAAATCTATTGGGGTAACCCGCGTGAGTTCAAGTCTCACAGCTGTCGATGCTATTTGTCTGCGTCATCTCATTTCGTTGGACTCCATTGGTGCTGCTTCGGAAGGTGGTGTTGTTTTACCCGTCGACTATGGTAGACCGTTCGCTGATTAAAAGAGTATAGAGACCATGACGAGAGTGCATACATGTGATGCTTGCTTCGACAGACATCGTGCGCAAGCGATGTAGGGCGGATGTTCGGCTATTTCTAACGGCATTGGCAGAAGATCAAGCGTGTATGTGCTGTCTGTTTCATCTTGCGATGCTTGTAAAAGCGCTGTTGACGCTGTGGCACAGTCCGAGGCGAGCAGGTACACGAGGACAGCTTGGCCGAGCGGTTATCGCGATAGACTAGAAATCTATTGGGGTAACCCGCGTGAGTTCAAGTCTCGCAGCTGTCGATGTCATTTGCCTGCGTCATCTCATTTCGTTGGACTCCATTGGTGCTGCTTCGGAAGGTGGTGCTGCTTCGGAAGGTGGTGTTGTCTTACGCATCGACTATGGTAGACCGTTCGCTGATTAAAAGAGTATAGAGACCATGACGAGAGTGCATACATGTGATGCTTGCTTCGACAGACATCGTGCGCAAGCGATGTAGGACGGATGTTCGGCTATTTTTAACGGCGTTGGCAGAAGACCAGGGGTGTATGTGCTGTCTTTTTCATCTTGCGATGCTTGTAAAAGCGATGTTGACGCTGTGGCACAGTCCGAGGCGAACAGGTACACGAAGACAGCTTGGCCGAGCGGTTAAGGCGATAGACTCGAAATCTATTGGAATAACACGCGTGAGTTCAAGTCTCACAGCTGTCGATGCCATTTGTCTGCGTCATCTCATTTCGTTGGACTCCATTGGTGCTGCTTCGGAAGGTGGTGTTGTCTTACGCATCGACTATGGTAGACCGTTCGCTGATTAAAAGAGTATAGAGACCATGACGAGAGTGCATACATGTGATGCTTGCTTCGACAGACATCGTGCGCAAGCGATGTAGGGCGGATGTTCGGCTATTTCTAACGGCGTTGGCAGAAGATCAGGGGTGTATGTGCTGTCTGTTTCATCTTGCGATGCTTGTAAAAGCGCTGTTGACGCTGTGGCACAGTATGAGGCGAAAAGGTACACGAAGACAGCTTGGCCGAGCGGTTAAGGCGATAGACTCGAAATCTATTGGGGTAACACGCGTGAGTTCAAGTCTCGCAGCTGTCGATGCCATTTTTCTGCGTCATCTCATTTCGTTGGACTCCATTGGTGCTGCTTCGGAAGGTGGTGTTGTCTTACGCATCGACTATGGTAGACCGTTCGCTGATTAAAAGAGTATAGAGACCATGACGAGAGTGCATACGTGTGATGCTTGCTTCGACAGACATCGTACGCAAGCGATGTAGGGCGGATGTTCGGCTATTTTTAACGGCGTTGGCAGAAGACCAGGGGTGTATGTGCTGTCTTTTTCATCTTGCGATGCTTGTAAAAGCGATGTTGACGCTGTGGCACAGTCCGAGGCGAACAGGTACACGAAGACAGCTTGGCCGAGCGGTTAAGGCGATAGACTCGAAATCTATTGGAATAACACGCGTGAGTTCAAGTCTCACAGCTGTCGATGCCATTTGTCTGCGTCATCTCATTTCGTTGGACTCCATTGGTGCTGCTTCGGAAGGTGGTGTTGTCTTACGCATCGACTATGGTAGACCGTTCGCTGATTAAAAGAGTATAGAGACCATGACGAGAGTGCATACATGTGATGCTTGCTTCGACAGACATCGTGCGCAAGCGATGTAGAGCGGATGTTCGGCTATTTCTAACGGCGTTGGCAGAAGACCAGGCGTGTATGTGCTGTCTTTTTCATCTTGCGCTGCTTGTAAAAGCGCTGTTTACTCTGTGGCACAGTATGAGGCGAAAAGGCACACGAGGACAGCTTGGCCGAACGGTTAAGGCGATAGACTCGAAATCTATTGGAGTAACACGCGTGAGTTCAAGTCTCACAGCTGTCGATGCCATTTGTCTGCGTCATCTCATTTCGTTGGACTCCATTGGTGCTGCTTCGGAAGGTGGTGTTGTCTTACGCATCGACTATGGTAGACCGTTCGCTAATTAAAAGAGTATAGAGACCATGACGAGAGTGCATACATGTGATGCTTGCTTCGACAGACATCGTGCGCAAGCGATGTAGGGCGGATGTTCGGCTATTTCTAAGGGCGTTGGAAGAAGACCAGGGGTGTATGTGCTGTTTGTTTCATCTTGCGATGCTTGTAAAAGCGCTGTTTACTCTGTGGCACAGTCCGAGGCGAACAGGCACACGAGGACAGCTTGGCCGAGCGGTTAAGGCGATAGACTCGAAATCTATTGGGGTAACCCGCGTGAGTTCAAGTCTCACAGCTGTCGATGCTATTTGTCTGCGTCATCTCATTTCGTTGGAATTCGTTGGTGCTGCTTCGGAAGGTGGTGTTGTTTTACCCATCGACTATGGTAGACCGTTCGCTGATTAAAAGAGTATAGAGACCATGACTAGAGTGCATACATGTGATGCTTGCTTCGACAGACATCGTGCGCAAGCGATGTAGGGCGGATGTTCGGCTATTTCTAAGGGCATTGGCAGAAGATCAAGCGTGTATGTGCTGTCTGTTTCATCTTGCGATGCTTGTAAAAGCGCTGTTGACGCTGTGGCACAGTCCGAGGCGAGCAGATACACGAGGACAGCTTGGCCGAGCGGTTATCGCGATAGACTAGAAATCTATTGGGGTAACCCGCGTGAGTTCAAGTCTCGCAGCTGTCGATGTCATTTGCCTGCGTCATCTCATTTCGTTGGACTCCATTGGTGCTGCTTCGGAAGGTGGTGCTGCTTCGGAAGGTGGTGTTGTCTTACGCATCGACTATGGTAGACCGTTCGCTGATTAAAAGAGTATAGAGACCATGACGAGAGTGCATACATGTGATGCTTGCTTCGACAGACATCGTGCGCAAGCGATGTAGGACGGATGTTCGGCTATTTCTAACGGCGTTGGCAGAAGACCAGGGGTGTATGTGCTGTCTGTATCATCTTGCGACGCTTGTAAAAGCGCTGTTGACGCTGTAGCACAGTATGAGGCGAAAAGGTACACGAAGACAGCTTGGCCGAGCGGTTAAGGCGATAGACTCGAAATCTATTGGGGTAACCCGCGTGAGTTCAAGTCTCACAGCTGTCGATGCCATTTGTCTGCGTCATCTCATTTCGTTGGACTCCATTGGTGCTGCTTCGGAAGGTGGTGTTGTCTTACGCATCGACTATGGAAGACCGTTTGCTGATCAAAAGAGTATAGAGACCATGACGAGAGTGCATACATGTGATGCTTGCTTCGACAGACATCGTGCGCAAGCGATGTAGAGCGGATGTTCGGCTATTTCTAACGGCGTTGGCAGAAGACCAGGCGTGTATGTGCTGTCTTTTTCATCTTGCGCTGCTTGTAAAAGCGCTGTTTACTCTGTGGCACAGTATGAGGCGAAAAGGCACACGAGGACAGCTTGGCCGAGCGGTTAAGGCGATAGACTAGAAATCTATTGGGGTAACCCGCGTGAGTTCAGGTCTCGCAGCTGTCGATGCCATTTGCCTGCGTCATCTCATTTCGTTGGACTCCATTGGTGCTGCTTCGGAAGGTGGTGTTGTCTTACGCATCGACTATGGTAGACCGGTCGCTGATTGAAAGAGTATAGAGACCATGACGAGAGTGCATACGCGTGATTCTTGCTTCGACAGACATCGTGCGCAAGCAATGTAGGACGGATGTTCGGCTATTTCTAACGGCGTTGGCAGAAGACCAGGGGTGTATGTGCTGTCTTTTTCATCTTGCGCTGCTTGTAAAAGCGCTGTTTACTCTGTGGCACAGTATGAGGCGAAAAGGCACACGAGGACAGCTTGGCCGAGCGGTTAAGGCGATAGACTCGAAATCTATTGGAGTAACACGCGTAAGTTCAAGTCTCACAGCTGTCGATGCCATTTGTCTGCGTCATCTCATTTCGTTGGACTCCATTGGTGCTGCTTCGGAAGGTGGTGTTGTCTTACGCATCGACTATGGTAGACCGTTCGCTGATTAATAGAGCATAGAGACCATGACGAGAGTGCATACGCGTGATTCTTGCTTCGACAGACATCGTGCGCAAGCAATGTAGGACGGATGTTCGGCTATTTCTAACGGCGTTGGCAGAAGACCAGGGGTGTATGTGCTGTTTGTTTCATCTTGCGATGCTTGTAAAAGCGCTGTTTACTCTGTGGCACAGTATGAGGCGAAAAGGCACACGAGGACAGCTTGGCCGAGCGGTTAAGGCGATAGACTAGAAATCTATTGGGGTAACCCGCGTGAGTTCAAGTCTCGCAGCTGTCGATGCCATTTGTCTGCGTCATCTCATTTCGTTGGACTCCATTGGTGCTGCTTCGGAAGGTGGTGTTGTCTTACGCATCGACTATGGTAGACCGTTCGCTGATTAAAAGAGTATAGAGACCATGACGAGAGTGCATACATGTGATGCTTGCTTCGACAGACATCGTGCGCAAGCGATGTAGGGCGGATGTTCGGCTATTTCTAAGGGCGTTGGCAGAAGACCAGGGGTGTACGTGCTGTCTGTTTCATCTTGCGATGCTTGTAAAAGCGCTGTTTACTCTGTGGCACAGTCCGAGGCGAACAGGCACACGAGGACAGCTTGGCCGAGCGGTTAAGGCGATAGACTCGAAATCTATTGGGGTAACACGCGTGAGGTCAAGTCTCACAGCTGTCGATGCCATTTGTCTGCGTCATCTCATTTCGTTGGACTCCATTGGTGCTGCTTCGGAAGGTGGTGTTGTCTTACGCATCGACTATGGTAGACCGTTCGCTGATTGAAAGAGTATGGAGACCATGACGAGAGTGCATACGTGTGATGCTCGCTTCGACAGACATCGTGCGCAAGCGATGTAGGGCGGATGTTCGGCTATTTCTAACGGCGTTGGCAGAAGACCAGGGGTGTATGTGCTGTCTGTTTCATCTTGCGATGCTTGTAAAAGCGCTGTTGACGCTGTGGCACAGTATGAGGCGAACAGGCACACGAGGACAGCTTGGCCGAGCGGTTAAGGCGATAGACTAGAAATCTATTGGGGTAACCCGCGTGAGTTCAAGTCTCGCAGCTGTCGATGCCATTTGTCTGCGTCATCTCATTTCGTTGGACTCCATTGGTGCTGCTTCGGAAGGTGGTGTTGTCTTACGCATCGACTATGGTAGACCGTTCGCTGATTAAAAGAGTATAGAGACCATGACGAGAGTGCATACATGTGATGCTTGCTTCGACAGACATCGTGCGCAAGCGATGTAGGGCGGATGTTCGGCTATTTCTAAGGGCGTTGGCAGAAGACCAGGGGTGTACGTGCTGTCTGTTTCATCTTGCGATGCTTGTAAAAGCGCTGTTGATGCTGTGGCACAGTCCGAGGCGAACAGGTACACGAGGACATCCTGGCCGAGCGGTTAAGGCGATAGACTCGAAATCTATTGGGGTAACACGCGTGAGGTCAAGTCTCACAGCTGTCGATGCCATTTGTCTGCGTCATCTCATTTCGTTGGACTCCATTGGTGCTGCTTCGGAAGGTGGTGTTGTCTTACGCATCGACTATGGTAGACCGTTCGCTGATTGAAAGAGTATAGAGACCATGACGAGAGTGCATACGTGTGATGCTCGCTTCGACAGACATCGTGCGCAAGCGATGTAGGGCGGATGTTCGGCTATTTCTAACGGCGTTGGCAGAAGACCAGGGGTGTATGTGCTGTTTGTTTCATCTTGCGCTGCTTGTAAAAGCGCTGTTTACTCTGTGGCACAGTATGAGGCGAAAAGGCACACGAGGACAGCTTGGCCGAGCGGTTAAGGCGATAGACTAGAAATCTATTGGGGTAACACGCGTGAGTTCAAGTCTCGCAGCTGTCGATGCCATTTGCCTGCGTCATCTCATTTCGTTGGACTCCATTGGTGCTGCTTCGGAAGGTGGTGTTGTCTTACGCATCGACTATGGTAGACCGTTCGCTGATTAATAGAGTATAGAGACCATGACGAGAGTGCATACGCGTGATGCTTGCTTCGACAGACATCGTGCGCAAGCGATGTAGGGCGGATGTTCGGCTATTTCTAACGGCGTTGGCAGAAGACCAGGGGTGTACGTGCTGTCTGTTTCATCTTGCGATGCTTGTAAAAGCGCTGTTGATGCTGTGGCACAGTCCGAGGCGAACAGGTACACGAAGACATCCTGGCCGAGCGGTTAAGGCGATAGACTCGAAATCTATTGGGGTAACACGCGTGAGGTCAAGTCTCACAGCTGTCGATGCCATTTGTCTGCGTCATCTCATTTCGTTGGACTCCATTGGTGCTGCTTCGGAAGGTGGTGTTGTCTTACGCATCGACTATGGTAGACCGTTCGCTGATTGAAAGAGTATAGAGACCATGACGAGAGTGCATACGTGTGATGCTCGCTTCGACAGACATCGTGCGCAAGCGATGTAGGGCGGATGTTCGGCTATTTCTAACGGCGTTGGCAGAAGACCAGGGGTGTATGTGCTGTTTGTTTCATCTTGCGCTGCTTGTAAAAGCGCTGTTTACTCTGTGGCACAGTATGAGGCGAAAAGGCACACGAGGACAGCTTGGCCGAGCGGTTAAGGCGATAGACTAGAAATCTATTGGGGTAACCCGCGTGAGTTCAAGTCTCACAGCTGTCGATGCCATTTGTCTGCGTCATCTCATTTCGTTGGACTCCATTGGTGCTGCTTCGGAAGGTGGTGTTGTCTTACGCATCGACTATGGTAGACCGTTCGCTGATTAAAAGAGTATAGAGACCATGACGAGAGTGCATACATGTGATGCTTGCTTCGACAGACATCGTGCGCAAGCGATGTAGGGCGGATGTTCGGCTATTTCTAACGGCGTTGGCAGAAGACCAGGGGTGTATGTGCTGTCTGTTTCATCTTGCGATGCTTGTAAAAGCGCTGTTGACGCTGTGGCACAGTATGAGGCGAACAGGTACACGAAGACAGCTTGGCCGAGCGGTTAAGGCGATAGACTCGAAATCTATTGGGGTAACCCGCGTGAGTTCAAGTCTCACAGCTGTCGATGCCATTTGTCTGCGTCATCTCATTTCGTTGGACTCCATTGGTGCTGCTTCGGAAGGTGGTGTTGTCTTACGCATCGACTATGGTAGACCGTTCGCTGATTAAAAGAGTATAGAGACCATGACGAGAGTGCATACATGTGATGCTTGCTTCGACAGACATCGTGCGCAAGCGATGTAGGGCGGATGTTCGGCTATTTCTAACGGCGTTGGCAGAAGACCAGGGGTGTATGTGCTGTCTGTTTCATCTTGCGCTGCTTGTAAAAGCGCTGTTTACGCTGTGGCACAGTATGAGGCGAAAAGGCACACGAGGACAGCTTGGCCGAGCGGTTAAGGCGATAGACTCGAAATCTATTGGGGTAACCCGCGTGAGTTCAAGTCTCGCAGCTGTCGATGCCATTTGTCTGCGTCATCTCATTTCGTTGGACTCCATTGGTGCTGCTTCGGAAGGTGGTGTTGTCTTACGCATCGACTATGGTAGACCGTTCGCTGATTAATAGAGTATAGAGACCATGACGAGAGTGCATACGTGTGATGCTTGCTTCGACAGACATCGTGCGCAAGCGATGTAGGGCGGATGTTCGGCTATTTCTAACGGCGTTGGCAGAAGACCAGGGGTGTATGTGCTGTCTGTTTCATCTTGCGATGCTTGTAAAAGCGCTGTTGACGCTGTGGCACAGTCTGAGGCGAACAGGTACACGAAGACAGCTTGGCCGAGCGGTTAAGGCGATAGACTCGAAATCTATTGGGGTAACACGCGTGAGTTCAAGTCTCACAGCTGTCGATGCCATTTGTCTGCGTCATCTCATTTCGTTGGACTCCATTGGTGCTGCTTCGGAAGGTGGTGTTGTCTTACGCATCGACTATGGTAGACCGTTCGCTGATTGAAAGAGTATGGAGACCATGACGAGAGTGCATACATGTGATGCTCGCTTCGACAGACATCGTGCGCAAGCGATGTAGGGCGGATGTTCGGCTATTTCTAACGGCGTTGGCAGAAGACCAGGGGTGTATGTGCTGTTTGTTTCATCTTGCGCTGCTTGTAAAAGCGCTGTTTACGCTGTGGCACAGTATGAGGCGAACAGGCACACGAGGACAGCTTGGCCGAGCGGTTAAGGCGATAGACTCGAAATCTATTGGGGTAACCCGCGTGAGTTCAAGTCTCACAGCTGTCGATGCCATTTGTCTGCGTCATCTCATTTCGTTGGACTCCATTGGTGCTGCTTCGGAAGGTGGTGTTGTCTTACGCATCGACTATGGTAGACCGTTCGCTGATTAATAGAGTATAGAGACCATGACGAGAGTGCATACATGTGATGCTTGCTTCGACAGACATCGTGCGCAAGCGATGTAGGACGGATGTTCGGCTATTTCTAACGGCGTTGGCAGAAGACCAGGGGTGTATGTGCTGTCTTTTTCATCTTGCGCTGCTTGTAAAAGCGCTGTTTACTCTGTGGCACAGTATGAGGCGAAAAGGCACACGAGGACAGCTTGGCCGAGCGGTTAAGGCGATAGACTAGAAATCTATTGGGGTAACCCGCGTGAGTTCAAGTCTCGCAGCTGTCGATGCCATTTGTCTGCGTCATCTCATTTCGTTGGACTCCATTGGTGCTGCTTCGGAAGGTGGTGTTGTCTTACGCATCGACTATGGTAGACCGTTCGCTGATTAAAAGAGTATAGAGACCATGACGAGAGTGCATACATGTGATGCTTGCTTCGACAGACATCGTGCGCAAGCGATGTAGGGCGGATGTTCGGCTATTTCTAACGGCGTTGGCAGAAGACCAGGGGTGTACGTGCTGTCTGTTTCATCTTGCGATGTTTGTAAAAGCGCTGTTGATGCTGTGGCATAGTCCGAGGCGAACAGGTACACGAAGACATCCTGGCCGAGCGGTTAAGGCGATAGACTCGAAATCTATTGGGGTAACACGCGTGAGTTCAAGTCTCGCAGCTGTCGATGCCATTTTTCTGCGTCATCTCATTTCGTTGGACTCCATTGGTGCTGCTTCGGAAGGTGGTGTTGTCTTACGCATCGACTATGGTAGACCGTTCGCTGACTTAATAGAGTATAGAGACCATGACGAGAGTGCATACATGTGATGCTTGCTTCGACAGACATCGTGCGCAAGCGATGTAGGGCGGATGTTCAGCTATTTCTAAGGGCGTTGGCAGAAGACCAGGGGTGTATGTGCTGTTTGTTTCATCTTGCGCTGCTTGTAAAAGCGCTGTTGACGCTGTGGCACAGTATGAGGCGAACAAGCACACGAGGACAGCTTGGCCGAGCGGTTAAGGCGATAGACTCGAAATCTATTGGGGTAACCCGCGTGAGTTCAAGTCTCACAGCTGTCGATGCCATTTGTCTGCGTCATCTCATTTCTTTGGACTCCATTGGTGCTGCTTCGGAAGGTGGTGTTGTCTTACGCATCGACTATGGTAGACCGTTCGCTGATTGAAAGAGTATGGAGACCATGACGAGAGTGCATACATGTGATGCTTGCTTCGACAGACATCGTGCGCAAGCGATGTAGGGCGGATGTTCGGCTATTTCTAACGGCGTTGGCAGAAGACCAGGGGTGTATGTGCTGTCTGTTTCATCTTGCGATGCTTGAAAAAGCGCTGTTTACTCTGTGGCACAGTATGAGGCGAACAGGTACACGAAGACAGCTTGGCCGAGCGGTTAAGGCGATAGACTCGAAATCTATTGGGGTAACACGCGTGAGTTCAAGTCTCACAGCTGTCGATGCCATTTTTCTGCGTCATCTCATTTCGTTGGACTCCATTGGTGCTGCTTCGGAAGGTGTTGTTGTCTTACGCATCGACTATGGTAGACCGTTCGCTGATTAATAGAGTATAGAGACCATGACGAGAGTGCATACGTGTGATGCTTGCTTCGACAGACATCGTGCGCAAGCAATGTAGGACGGATGTTCGGCTATTTCTAAGGGCATTGGAAGAAGACCAGGGGTGTATGTGCTGTTTGTTTCATCTTGCGCTGCTTGTAAAAGCGCTGTTGACGCTGTGGCACAGTATGAGGCGAACAGGCACACGAGGACAGCTTGGCCGAGCGGTTAAGGCGATAGACTCGAAATCTATTGGGGTAACCCGCGTAAGTTCAAGTCTCACAGCTGTCGATGCCATTTGTCTGCGTCATCTCATTTCGTTGGACTCCATTGGTGCTGCTTCGGAAGGTGGTGTTGTCTTACGCATCGACTATGGTAGACCGTTCGCTGATTAAAAGAGTATAGAGACCATGACGAGAGTGCATACATGTGATGCTCGCTTCGACAGACATCGTGCGCAAGCGATGTAGAGCGGATGTTCGGCTATTTCTAAGGGCGTTGGCAGAAGACCAGGCGTGTATGTGCTGTCTTTTTCATCTTGCGCTGCTTGTAAAAGCGCTGTTTACTCTGTGGCACAGTCCGAGGCGAACAGGTACACGAAGACAGCCTGGCCGAGCGGTTAAGGCGATAGACTCGAAATCTATTGGGGTAACACGCGTGAGTTCAAGTCTCGCAGCTGTCGATGCCATTTGCCTGCGTCATCTCATTACGTTGGACTCCATTGGTGCTGCTTCGGAAGGTGTTGTTGTCTTACGCATCGACTATGGTAGACCGGTCGCTGATTGAAAGAGTATAGAGACCATGACGAGAGTGCATACATGTGATGCTTGCTTCGACAGACATCGTGCGCAAGCGATGTAGGGCGGATGTTCGGCTATTTCTAACGGCGTTGGCAGAAGACCAGGGGTGTATGTGCTGTCTGTTTCATCTTGCGATGCTTGTAAAAGCGCTGTTGACGCTGTGGCACAGTATGAGGCGAAAAGGTACACGAAGACAGCTTGGCCGAGCGGTTAAGGCGATAGACTCGAAATCTATTGGGGTAACACGCGTGAGTTCAAGTCTCGCAGCTGTCGATGCCATTTGTCTGCGTCATCTCATTTCGTTGGACTCCATTGGTGCTGCTTCGGAAGGTGGTGTTGTCTTACGCATCGACTATGGTAGACCGTTCGCTGATTGAATAGAGTATAGAGACCATGACGAGAGTGCATACATGTGATGCTTGCTTCGACAGACATCGTGCGCAAGCGATGTAGGGCGGATGTTCGGCTATTTCTAAGGGCGTTGGCAGAAGACCAGGGGTGTATGTGCTGTCTGTTTCATCTTGCGCTGCTTGTAAAAGCGCTGTTGACGCTGTGGCACAGTATGAGGCGAACAGGCACACGAGGACAGCTTGGCCGAGCGGTTAAGGCGATAGACTCGAAATCTATTGGGGTAACCCGCGTGAGTTCAAGTCTCACAGCTGTCGATGCCATTTGTCTGCGTCATCTCATTTCGTTGGACTCCATTGGTGCTGCTTCGGAAGGTGGTGTTGTCTTACGCATCGACTATGGTAGACCGGTCGCTGATTGAAAGAGTATAGAGACCATGACGAGAGTGCATACATGTGATGCTTGCTTCGACAGACATCGTGCGCAAGCGATGTAGGGCGGATGTTCGGCTATTTCTAACGGCGTTGGCAGAAGACCAGGGGTGTATGTGCTGTCTGTTTCATCTTGCGATGCTTGTAAAAGCGCTGTTGACGCTGTGGCACAGTATGAGGCGAACAGGCACACGAGGACAGCTTGGCCGAGCGGTTAAGGCGATAGACTCGAAATCTATTGGGGTAACCCGCGTGAGTTCAAGTCTCACAGCTGTCGATGCCATTTGTCTGCGTCATCTCATTTCGTTGGACTCCATTGGTGCTGCTTCGGAAGGTGGTGTTGTCTTACGCATCGACTATGGTAGACCGGTCGCTGATTGAAAGAGTATAGAGACCATGACGAGAGTGCATACATGTGATGCTCGCTTCGACAGACATCGTGCGCAAGCGATGTAGGGCGGATGTTCGGCTATTTCTAACGGCGTTGGAAGAAGACCAGGGGTGTATGTGCTGTCTGTTTCATCTTGCGATGCTTGTGAAAGCGCTGTTGACGCTGTGGCACAGTATGAGGCGAACAGGCACACGAGGACAGCTTGGCCGAGCGGTTAAGGCGATAGACTCGAAATCTATTGGGGTAACCCGCGTGAGTTCAAGTCTCACAGCTGTCGATGCCATTTGTCTGCGTCATCTCATTTCGTTGGACTCCATTGGTGCTGCTTCGGAAGGTGGTGTTGTCTTACCCATCGACTATGGTAGACCGGTCGCTGATTGAAAGAGTATAGAGACCATGACGAGAGTGCATACATGTGATGCTCGCTTCGACAGACATCGTGCGCAAGCGATGTAGGGCGGATGTTCGGCTATTTCTAACGGCGTTGGCAGAAGACCAGGGGTGTATGTGCTGTCTGTTTCATCTTGCGATGCTTGTGAAAGCGCTGTTGACGCTGTGGCACAGTATGAGGCGAACAGGCACACGAGGACAGCTTGGCCGAGCGGTTAAGGCGATAGACTCGAAATCTATTGGGGTAACCCGCGTGAGTTCAAGTCTCACAGCTGTCGATGCCATTTGTCTGCGTCATCTCATTTCGTTGGACTCCATTGGTGCTGCTTCGGAAGGTGGTGTTGTCTTACCCATCGACTATGGTAGACCGGTCGCTGATTGAAAGAGTATAGAGACCATGACGAGAGTGCATACATGTGATGCTCGCTTCGACAGACATCGTGCGCAAGCGATGTAGGGCGGATGTTCGGCTATTTCTAACGGCGTTGGCAGAAGACCAGGGGTGTATGTGCTGTCTGTTTCATCTTGCGATGCTTGTGAAAGCGCTGTTGACGCTGTGGCACAGTATGAGGCGAACAGGCACACGAGGACAGCTTGGCCGAGCGGTTAAGGCGATAGACTCGAAATCTATTGGGGTAACCCGCGTGAGTTCAAGTCTCACAGCTGTCGATGCCATTTGTCTGCGTCATCTCATTTCGTTGGACTCCATTGGTGCTGCTTCGGAAGGTGGTGTTGTCTTACCCATCGACTATGGTAGACCGGTCGCTGATTGAAAGAGTATAGAGACCATGACGAGAGTGCATACATGTGATGCTCGCTTCGACAGACATCGTGCGCAAGCGATGTAGGGCGGATGTTCGGCTATTTCTAACGGCGTTGGCAGAAGACCAGGGGTGTATGTGCTGTCTGTTTCATCTTGCGATGCTTGTGAAAGCGCTGTTGACGCTGTGGCACAGTATGAGGCGAACAGGCACACGAGGACAGCTTGGCCGAGCGGTTAAGGCGATAGACTCGAAATCTATTGGGGTAACCCGCGTGAGTTCAAGTCTCACAGCTGTCGATGCCATTTGTCTGCGTCATCTCATTTCGTTGGACTCCATTGGTGCTGCTTCGGAAGGTGGTGTTGTCTTACCCATCGACTATGGTAGACCGGTCGCTGATTGAAAGAGTATAGAGACCATGACGAGAGTGCATACATGTGATGCTCGCTTCGACAGACATCGTGCGCAAGCGATGTAGGGCGGATGTTCGGCTATTTCTAACGGCGTTGGCAGAAGACCAGGGGTGTATGTGCTGTCTGTTTCATCTTGCGATGCTTGTGAAAGCGCTGTTGACGCTGTGGCACAGTATGAGGCGAACAGGCACACGAGGACAGCTTGGCCGAGCGGTTAAGGCGATAGACTCGAAATCTATTGGGGTAACCCGCGTGAGTTCAAGTCTCACAGCTGTCGATGCCATTTGTCTGCGTCATCTCATTTCGTTGGACTCCATTGGTGCTGCTTCGGAAGGTGGTGTTGTCTTACCCATCGACTATGGTAGACCGGTCGCTGATTGAAAGAGTATAGAGACCATGACGAGAGTGCATACATGTGATGCTCGCTTCGACAGACATCGTGCGCAAGCGATGTAGGGCGGATGTTCGGCTATTTCTAACGGCGTTGGAAGAAGACCAGGGGTGTATGTGCTGTCTGTTTCATCTTGCGATGCTTGTGAAAGCGCTGTTGACGCTGTGGCACAGTATGAGGCGAACAGGCACACGAGGACAGCTTGGCCGAGCGGTTAAGGCGATAGACTCGAAATCTATTGGGGTAACCCGCGTGAGTTCAAGTCTCACAGCTGTCGATGCCATTTGTCTGCGTCATCTCATTTCGTTGGACTCCATTGGTGCTGCTTCGGAAGGTGGTGTTGTCTTACCCATCGACTATGGTAGACCGGTCGCTGATTGAAAGAGTATAGAGACCATGACGAGAGTGCATACATGTGATGCTCGCTTCGACAGACATCGTGCGCAAGCGATGTAGGGCGGATGTTCGGCTATTTCTAACGGCGTTGGCAGAAGACCAGGGGTGTATGTGCTGTCTGTTTCATCTTGCGATGCTTGTGAAAGCGCTGTTGACGCTGTGGCACAGTATGAGGCGAACAGGCACACGAGGACAGCTTGGCCGAGCGGTTAAGGCGATAGACTCGAAATCTATTGGGGTAACCCGCGTGAGTTCAAGTCTCACAGCTGTCGATGCCATTTGTCTGCGTCATCTCATTTCGTTGGACTCCATTGGTGCTGCTTCGGAAGGTGGTGTTGTCTTACCCATCGACTATGGTAGACCGGTCGCTGATTGAAAGAGTATAGAGACCATGACGAGAGTGCATACATGTGATGCTCGCTTCGACAGACATCGTGCGCAAGCGATGTAGGGCGGATGTTCGGCTATTTCTAACGGCGTTGGAAGAAGACCAGGGGTGTATGTGCTGTCTGTTTCATCTTGCGATGCTTGTGAAAGCGCTGTTGACGCTGTGGCACAGTATGAGGCGAACAGGCACACGAGGACAGCTTGGCCGAGCGGTTAAGGCGATAGACTCGAAATCTATTGGGGTAACCCGCGTGAGTTCAAGTCTCACAGCTGTCGATGCCATTTGTCTGCGTCATCTCATTTCGTTGGACTCCATTGGTGCTGCTTCGGAAGGTGGTGTTGTCTTACCCGTCGACTATGGTAGACCGGTCGCTGATTGAAAGAGTATAGAGACCATGACGAGAGTGCATACATGTGATGCTCGCTTCGACAGACATCGTGCGCAAGCGATGTAGGGCGGATGTTCGGCTATTTCTAACGGCGTTGGAAGAAGACCAGGGGTGTATGTGCTGTCTGTTTCATCTTGCGATGCTTGTGAAAGCGCTGTTGACGCTGTGGCACAGTATGAGGCGAACAGGCACACGAGGACAGCTTGGCCGAGCGGTTAAGGCGATAGACTCGAAATCTATTGGGGTAACCCGCGTGAGTTCAAGTCTCACAGCTGTCGATGCCATTTGTCTGCGTCATCTCATTTCGTTGGACTCCATTGGTGCTGCTTCGGAAGGTGGTGTTGTCTTACGCATCGACTATGGTAGACCGGTCGCTGATTGAAAGAGTATAGAGACCATGACGAGAGTGCATACATGTGATGCTCGCTTCGACAGACATCGTGCGCAAGCGATGTAGGGCGGATGTTCGGCTATTTCTAACGGCGTTGGCAGAAGACCAGGGGTGTATGTGCTGTCTGTTTCATCTTGCGATGCTTGTGAAAGCGCTGTTGACGCTGTGGCACAGTATGAGGCGAACAGGCACACGAGGACAGCTTGGCCGAGCGGTTAAGGCGATAGACTCGAAATCTATTGGGGTAACCCGCGTGAGTTCAAGTCTCACAGCTGTCGATGCCATTTGTCTGCGTCATCTCATTTCGTTGGACTCCATTGGTGCTGCTTCGGAAGGTGGTGTTGTCTTACCCGTCGACTATGGTAGACCGGTCGCTGATTGAAAGAGTATAGAGACCATGACGAGAGTGCATACATGTGATGCTCGCTTCGACAGACATCGTGCGCAAGCGATGTAGGGCGGATGTTCGGCTATTTCTAACGGCGTTGGAAGAAGACCAGGGGTGTATGTGCTGTCTGTTTCATCTTGCGATGCTTGTGAAAGCGCTGTTGACGCTGTGGCACAGTATGAGGCGAACAGGCACACGAGGACAGCTTGGCCGAGCGGTTAAGGCGATAGACTCGAAATCTATTGGGGTAACCCGCGTGAGTTCAAGTCTCACAGCTGTCGATGCCATTTGTCTGCGTCATCTCATTTCGTTGGACTCCATTGGTGCTGCTTCGGAAGGTGGTGTTGTCTTACCCGTCGACTATGGTAGACCGGTCGCTGATTGAAAGAGTATAGAGACCATGACGAGAGTGCATACATGTGATGCTCGCTTCGACAGACATCGTGCGCAAGCGATGTAGGGCGGATGTTCGGCTATTTCTAACGGCGTTGGAAGAAGACCAGGGGTGTATGTGCTGTCTGTTTCATCTTGCGATGCTTGTGAAAGCGCTGTTGACGCTGTGGCACAGTATGAGGCGAACAGGCACACGAGGACAGCTTGGCCGAGCGGTTAAGGCGATAGACTCGAAATCTATTGGGGTAACCCGCGTGAGTTCAAGTCTCACAGCTGTCGATGCCATTTGTCTGCGTCATCTCATTTCGTTGGACTCCATTGGTGCTGCTTCGGAAGGTGGTGTTGTCTTACCCGTCGACTATGGTAGACCGGTCGCTGATTGAAAGAGTATAGAGACCATGACGAGAGTGCATACATGTGATGCTCGCTTCGACAGACATCGTGCGCAAGCGATGTAGGGCGGATGTTCGGCTATTTCTAACGGCGTTGGCAGAAGACCAGGGGTGTATGTGCTGTCTGTTTCATCTTGCGATGCTTGTGAAAGCGCTGTTGACGCTGTGGCACAGTATGAGGCGAACAGGCACACGAGGACAGCTTGGCCGAGCGGTTAAGGCGATAGACTCGAAATCTATTGGGGTAACCCGCGTGAGTTCAAGTCTCACAGCTGTCGATGCCATTTGTCTGCGTCATCTCATTTCGTTGGACTCCATTGGTGCTGCTTCGGAAGGTGGTGTTGTCTTACCCGTCGACTATGGTAGACCGGTCGCTGATTGAAAGAGTATAGAGACCATGACGAGAGTGCATACATGTGATGCTCGCTTCGACAGACATCGTGCGCAAGCGATGTAGGGCGGATGTTCGGCTATTTCTAACGGCGTTGGAAGAAGACCAGGGGTGTATGTGCTGTCTGTTTCATCTTGCGATGCTTGTGAAAGCGCTGTTGACGCTGTGGCACAGTATGAGGCGAACAGGCACACGAGGACAGCTTGGCCGAGCGGTTAAGGCGATAGACTCGAAATCTATTGGGGTAACCCGCGTGAGTTCAAGTCTCACAGCTGTCGATGCCATTTGTCTGCGTCATCTCATTTCGTTGGACTCCATTGGTGCTGCTTCGGAAGGTGGTGTTGTCTTACCCGTCGACTATGGTAGACCGGTCGCTGATTGAAAGAGTATAGAGACCATGACGAGAGTGCATACATGTGATGCTCGCTTCGACAGACATCGTGCGCAAGCGATGTAGGG